>CAHIKZ030002236.1:2367500-2562500 GCA_903632075.3 Acanthosepion pharaonis | reverse complement strand
ACCTACATTGCATATAATCCATTATTGTAAATAATTAGGTTATAATAAAATTTGTATTTTATATGAGTACTACCTAATGAAAATTGAGATGTGGGGGTAGGAGGCTGTATCATAGATTCAGGTTGGGGGTGTGCATATGACCCTTGCATCAGCCCTGTATCTACCTTTTAAATAGATGGTCCTGGACGATCATTCTTTTCAAGAGAAAGATACATTTGGGACACTCTTACTTTAACTAATTTTATTCACTATTTAAATGAGATTCTAGGATTTGACGAAATTTCCTGAACATTTAATAAAATGAAATGAAATAAAGATGTCCTAGCTGGATTTTTCTACAAAAAAATCTTTGTCCCAATGTATCTATTTGAAACTCAAGGTAGATACATATACAGATAATGAGCAAACTGAGGTAGATAAATGCATAGACAAATACATAGGGTGCATAAAAACAAACCAGCTTCTTCAAATTTAATCGATTATTTTGTGAAATTCAGTAAAATGTAGAGTTTGCAAATCTTAATAAAATGTTAAATAACATTAACAATGTTAAATACTGTGGATTTCAACATGCATCAGTTAAAGCTTACCAACAAGTCTAATATATAAAATAGCAAATACATGATAATGAGTTTATTGTACATAAATATAAAATAGATTTCAATTCAGAGTAAAATATACTAATATTGATTTCAACGAAAATAATGGTCAGTATATAATTGTTGAACTTTGTATATTTTCATATATGTGGGTCTATCCAACTATCAATCGCATTTCTACCATGATCTGTGCTTGATACCAATGAGCATTATCTGTGTAAATATCTGAATAGGTAGATAGATTAGATATATGGCCATCTTTCCAGCTAAGGAATCTTGGGTCCAGAGTCTCTTGATTATAAAGCTTGATTCAAAGACTGTTATTGAATAGAGACCACTTTTCATTTCCTGTTTCCACTTCTGTTCTTTCTTTATCTCATTCTAAAGAGTTCTCAAAGTCGTTCTTTTTCAAACTTGTATTAATAAGTTTTATTTTCCTTTTCTGTTTTCTCTCTGTTTTTGTCTTCATTATTTTGATCTCATTTTCAGGGTTTAAAAACTTATGATCTGATCCTTTTGACATTTTTTTTCCCCTCTCTTTGTATTCTTGACAATTCCTCAAAGAAAGTGTCTACGTTTCTGTTCTACATCTTTCATGGTCTTATGACTCATGGCAGATTTGTGGGTTGTGTAATGGATAACAACTTGGATTGGGAAATTGGAGAGCCGTGTTCAAATTCCATATTGATTAGTTTGTTGATTTTGTTTAACGGCATATTAACCTCTCTGGGTTATTTAATGCTGAAATCAAAATATTTTGAATGCAATTTTATGGCTTAAACTAAATATATGTCGTACATAATTTTATACTTTGAGTAAGGTATTTTTTTTTTCTTTTAGCTATATAGTTTGTAGATCATAAAATGTATTAATGGTAATTTTACTGTAAAAAAGTATTTTTATATTTTAGTGTTGCATTGATTGTCATTTTGCATTATAAAATGTACTGATTTTTGTTTAGGGATTCACTATTTGCCTATAGCTGGGACCCTAACAGGTCAAGTGGACTTGGGAACAACAGCAATTAAGAAGTGTTTCCAGGCTCCTTAAAACCTCCAATCTGCCAATCAGAGGTTTCACTGCTGGATGTAGTTTATCCTCATGCCCAGGACAATTCAAATTCCAGTTCAGTTCATTACATTCACTTACATGAAAATAACCTTGGGAAACATATGAATCCACCTTCTCCTCCCAACTATGGGTTAAATAGTAAGACTTGTAAAAAAAATCTGGAAAAAAAAAAATCATTGTTATTTATAAAAAATCGTTACTGTAATAATTACTCACAAAACGTATTACTCTTATAATCCAAAATATGTTTCGGCTTTAAATAACCCATGAAGGGTTTCTTTCTTCTCAATCTGTGAAGGTCCTTTGTTAGACATAGGTCTTTCATTCATGGGGGAAAATGACCCATTATCCTACTGCATTGGCTCAATGTTTGTTGGTAGGGGCAGATATGACATGTTTCTTTTCAATTCATGATTGCACAAAGGGTATTTGTATGTAAATTAATATAACAAATCTGATAGAAATTCAAACTTGGCTTTCTGATTTCTCATTCTGAGCCATTATACATTACACCACCTACACATCACATCAAAACTTGGTATCCGCAAGCAAGCAGTCGCCAATCTATGTACTGACCAAGCTCTCAACATTGAGCTGGTGTTTCAACATGATATGGCCGTAAGCCTTTGCAAAGATGGTAAAATATCAGTCAATTAATCATGAATCATGACATCATCCCTATTTCTTTTCTTTTCCCTTTTTTCTTATATTGATTTTGGTCAGTCATTGTTAAAAGAAAATTTGGTTTTCAGCTTTTTAGATAATTATCATCACCATCTTGTTTTGCAATTTTGGGCATTGCAAAATGCTGTCAACATCCATCGAAAGTGCAAAATGCTGTCAACATCTGACGAAAGTGCAAAATGTTGTCAACATCTTTCAAAAGTGAACTAGCTGTTGATAACATTCTAGATCACTCTTTCAGCTATTTTGACTTAATACTTATGTCACACTTTTTCAGATTAATTATCAAGTCTTAGTTATGTGCACATACATATAATTTAAACTGCTTTCATATAAAAATCATTTATTCATTAATACACTGTCATATATATATGTGTGTGTGTGTGTCTTTGTGTAGATATAGTAGGCCAGTGAATTAAATTCAATAAAATAAAACAGTAAAAATAATAATATTGATAATAAGACTAATAATGTTTATTTTATATTAGTCGCCCTTTTGACCAAATGGAAGCACGATGAGAAAAGATATTAAAAATCAGAATTTTTAGACATGCCTGTGTCCTTTTTGAATGAGAGAACAAATAAAATAATGAAGTGGCATTTTTTTTTCTTTCTTCTCATTCTTTGTTAGGGATTGTTAGGCCTTCTTCTTCCAGGTATGTCCCAAAATTCTGATTTGTAACATCTTCCTCATCATGCTTCCAGCATTTTTAAAAAATCTTCCTTGTATTTTCAAATCAGTTTATGATAAGCAGAAAACATGATGCGTTTTATTTTAAGAAATTAGTTTCCTTTAGAATAAACATCGTATTTAATTATAGTTTTTTATTTTCTTTTTAAAAATACTTAAAACAGTAATTTTGTTGTCAACATTATTAGGTTTGTCTGTTGTCTGGTTCATACTCCTTCTCCATCTTCAGGAGTAGAGGTTTATCCTTGTTTCCTGTTTAGGATTAGGGTTTCCAGTTCCTTTTCCAAAAGTCTTATTTTCTTTCACCCCCCAGTAACCTCTTGTGTCTTTTTATCGCCTTGCTTGGGGTGAAATATTTTAATAAAAATGTTTAATTATGGATACTGCAGGGAATGAACATTTCTTTTGTACATCTTGAGATGAGAAACAATCTACTCTGTATATTGAATAAAGAGTCCACTTTGAAATTTTCCCATCTGATGAAGGTCAAATTGTTTTCTTTATGTCCCTCAGGATGTAGGCAATCATGGCTCTCCACAAATTACTACACTTTGTAGCTCTTAATAAATTTTATCTTTTTGTTATTTCTCCTAAATACTGTTCTGACATTCACTTACTCAAGCTCACTATATTATGCATTGTTTTCCTCTCTCCCTCTTGCCTTCAATCTGTCCTGTCTATATCAGAATTTACAAGTGCACTTTCAACATTATGTGCCCTAAGAATTTCAACTATCTCTTCCTGATGTTAAGCAAAAATTTCCTTTTTGTTTCCATTTTCTCTTTGTTCTTGCCCACATGTTCAGTCCATAGTATCCTCAGCATCCATCTGTAGAACCACTTCTCTGTTACTTCAAGTCACTTCTTCGTCTTTGAGGAATTGTCCAGCATTTACCACCATATAAAAGGACAGTTATTGCATAACAGTTGAGTACTCTTTTCTTTGTTCATAACAAAGTTTTTCTGTTTCTCAATGGCCAGTATAAAAGCTTGTTTCAAAAGTCATACAATTTATCAAATGTTTATTTGAATTAGTTCTATAGCCAGTATTTACAATTCTGACTCTTGCTTAGTCATTTCAATCTGTTTGCTTGAGCAAAAGGCAAATTCCATACAGCATTCCTTTTTATATTATTCATCTTTCACCATGAATCCATCTTCTCCTCCCAACTATGGGTTAAATAGTAAGACTTGTAAAAAGATATGGAAAAAAAAATCATTGTTATTCATAAAAAATTGCTACTGCAATAATTACTCACAAAAAGTATTATTTTATAATCCAAAATATGTTTCAGCTTTAGTCCACCTCGTCTTAGCTTGAGAAGCATAAACACTCAGTTCCAAGTATAATTTATCTTAGGTTTGTTTATTTTTATTAATCTGTTTGCTTGAGCAAAGGGCAAATTCCATACAGCATTCCTTTTTATGTTATATAAGAAATTAAGGTTTTTTTTTTTTTTTTTGTTTATATACCCCCACATGAGTAAAAATATAGATAGGAAAAAGAAGTTGAAAATGCAACAGGAGTCTTTAAAAATATTTATTTAGAGTAACATTATTTTGCATAAAATGGAAAGAATTCTGCAACTTCATTCAAATGCAGGACAGATCATGTTTCTTCATTTCAATTTAACTTTTGAAAATTATAGAATTATGAAACTGGTAAAGTTAATCTAAATAAATATTTTAGAGACTCCAGTTACATTTTCAACTTCTTTATATATATATATATATATATATATATATATATATATATACACACACACACACACACACAGATGCTTTGGCTTAACATCAATTTTGTTTCTTAAAAATTTTGAAAATAACCATAAAATTAAGGTAACCTTTTAAGTAAATTTAATTTTTTTTTAAGCATGGAAATAGAGCAGAAAAGTTCTTGGCTTAACCAATATGCTCTTTCTGAAAAAATCTGATGTTTGTTCATTTGGTCATATTTTAAGAAGTGAGTTATGAGAGCCTGTGCATATTACCTCACGACTGGCCAAAACCTGATTGGGAGCCTCAGCAGTGGCCCTTGCTATTTTATCAACATTTGCTTTTTTTTGTTTACCTACATTTATATATGTTACAAATCATCAAACTAAGCAAAACAATAAGGGATAAAAAAATTTAGCAACTTTTAACATCATTATAAACTAATGATTTAAATATTAATTACATTATAAAAAATAAAAATTCAATGACATCATTTACTCATTTTTTGTCTTTTAGACATTAAATTATGTCACTTAACATCTTCCATAATTTACCTAGGCTTTTTAGTTAGCCTAATGAATGAGCATCTCTGAAATTAAAAAAATTTGAAAAGCTAACATTTTTACTCTTGTTTATCAATACTTGTTGCAAAATAAAATTTTTATGTTTGCTTTGATAAAGTCCATCAGATGACGAAATGCATCAGTCATGATAAGTTTTACTTTTGCCTTCAAAAGGCTAGATTGGGATCTCAAAAGCCTTGAATGGCAACCTTCCTCATGATGGTGTCTTGATAAAGACACTCGGTGTACTTGGACTACTGTGAATGTCCATGTTGTGCATCCAGACTTGTAAAATCTTGTCTTGATTCATTGTGATAAATCCTTTGTCAGACAGGACCCACCTTGCTTTGTGAAAGATTAATCCAGGTCCTGCCTAAAAAACAAAAAAACAAAACATGGCTATATATATATATATATATATATATATGCTTGAACTGAAAACCAACCTTTAGAATTGAAATGTATATTTGGGACTAATTTTTATTCTTGTATTTTTAATATTACAAACACTGTGTTCAAATGTCATGTGTGTGGTGGATAGTGAAAAGTGCCTTCATTGAAGTAGGCCTGAACTTAATTGGGAAACTCAATATGTAAACAAAAGCTTGAAAAGCATTGGTCCACCTTGTCTTAGCTTGAGAAGCATAAACACTCAGTTCCAAGTATAAATTATCTTAGGTTTGTTTATTTTTATTAAGTTCAATTCAAATTAATTTATGTAAATGCAAAGATATTTGTGCAGACTAATTTTATAGTTCACAGGTCAAAAATAAGGACAATGTATTTAGAATTCTCTGAGTTATTGTAAATAAACTTTATAACCAGGAATATTCAAGTGATGTAAAATCCTAACATTATGTAGATTTACATTTTTATTAGATATTTATTTTTAGATCTTTTATTAGCTTAATTTTTCAAAGGAGAAACTAAATGATTAGTCATTTGTATTAATTTATATTGTAATGATTGGGATTTTTATTTGAATTAATTTGTTTGTTTAATGGCATATCAATTTATTTATCGGTTGTTTAATGCTGAAATTTAATTGGGGGGAGTTTTGAAGTAATAAAAATATGATATACATTATTCTGCTTTCACATTTGAAAACATGGTAGATGATACTTTGCATTTTGCACATATATGTTTGTGTGGACATGATTGCTAGAGGAAGTGATATATGTGTTTTATGTTGTAGTTTTGTCAAAGTTGTATTTTTGAATACAGTTTGATTGCTTTAAGAAATTATAGGATATTATATGGATTAATTTCATGAAAGAGTTCTTTCGGGTTGATTTGATTGGTTGATCCTGTTCAGTGGCACATCAACCTCCATGGGCCATTTGATGCCAAAATCCAAATAACTTGGATACATTTTTATCGCTTCAACTAAATATATTTTGAACGCAAAATTATTGGTCATTTTACTATAAAATGTATTGTTGGTAATTTTTGGTATTTTTACTATAAAAATGTTTTTTTTATACTTTCATAGTGTTTTGCTTTTGTTTGGGGGTTCACTATTTTCCCATAGCTGAGAACTTAACAGGTGGTATCACTCCAGATCAGGGTGGACTTGGGAACAACAGCGATTAAGAGATGATTCCATGCTCCTCAAAACCTCTAATATTCCAATTGGAGGCCTTGCTGCCAGATGTAGTTTATCATCATACCCAGGACTAAGGATTTTTATTGAAGAATTATCAGTATGCTTATGATTCAATATACCTTTTTTTTACCATTTCACCACTAAGCAAAGTGATAATATCATTAAGACACATGTTCACTGGGTGCCTCATTCTTTTGGCCTTATGCCAGATTAAGGAAGTAGGAAAGGGTTTTCATAGTGGAACATCTCAAAATTTGAAAAGAATTTAATCTAGGACACAAGCTGTTTGTGATATGGCCTTGTGCCAGACAAACCTTGGTTTTGCAAACAAATATCTCTTGCTGTTGCTGTATCCCTTTTTATTATTATTATTCTGAGGGGGTGCTGAGAATTCCTCAGCCTGAACAGGAAGTGGTTCCCAAAGAAATTCTAATTTTGGTCATTAAATCAGACTTTGAAAAGTGGGTCAAGATAAAAAATTTTCAGCACCCCACTTGCCTCATATTGTAAGAGGTATAGTATTTTGTGAAATTAGGAAGCAACTTTTTTATATTAGTTTTATGTTCAGTTGGCAGCATTATTTATGATAGTCCTGGGTATGTTGATAAACTACATATGACCTTTGAATGGGAGATTGGGGGTTTTGAGTGTGGAACCATCTCTTAATTGCTGTTGTTTCCAGGTGTACTCTGTCCCTGGTTCAGAGCATCTGTTAGGGTCCCAACTATGGGCAAATAGTGAACTCCTAAGCAAAAATCAAAACACTAGGAAAATTTTAAAATACATTTTTATTGTAAAAATACCAACAATACATTTTATAGTAGAATTATCAAGAATACATTTTATGGCAAAATGACAATACATTTTATAGAAAAATTGAAGAATGGCATGCAATTTCAAAATAAAAAAACAAAAGCAATTTGATATGATTAATCTCATTCCTTGTAATTGGAAAATGAATTTTCATTACTTGTTTGATTCTGTAAGTTTATTTGGTAAAAATAAAAGAACATCTAAGTAATTATAATTTACTCATGAAATAATGTCATTTTTTCTTGAATTAATTATAAATTTTGAATTTTCATATTTAGATTTTGGCATTAAATAACCCATAGAAGTGTTGATATGCCACTAAACAAAACAAAAAACAACCAACCAAATGTTGTTTGTGAACTGAATAAAAGCAAATTCTCATAGTCACAGGACACTTACTGTTGAGTAAAATTATTACTGTCATCAGAAGGTGGGACAAGACTAAAGATATGTGCGAGTCATGTGCAAGTTCATTTTTGAGTCTTTATTTTGGTCCCAAATACAAAGCAATATGTAATTATAATTTTCCTTTTTAAAATCCCTCCTTCCATATTT
Organism: Acanthosepion pharaonis; assembly: GCA_903632075.3. Classification (NCBI taxonomy): domain Eukaryota; kingdom Metazoa; phylum Mollusca; class Cephalopoda; order Sepiida; family Sepiidae; genus Acanthosepion; species Acanthosepion pharaonis. Next base: position 2,554,203 of record CAHIKZ030002236.1, on the reverse strand, counting down.
TGGCTTCAGTGTGTTGAAGCTCTTTAATTTTTTTCTTTCAGAAGTTAGCTTGTTGAACCTTAAAAAACATTGCAATTTATTAATCAAGATTTATGCTATAGTAGTTGTATTCTAGTAATTCATATGATATAACTGATGTAACAATTACTCGAGCAATCAGTGAGCAGAGTTCAAATTCTGGACTAGTCAGTTGTGTCCTTTTTTTGTGGGGTCTCATGGCTTCCCTTGGAAAGGCATAAATAGTTCTCTTCTCTCTGCCAGCTAATAGAGTAGCCTGGGATCTCTAGCCTTGAGTCAGTCAGTCTAGAAGGAGGACTACTCTTAATTCAAAACTCTGGAAAAGGCAACATGAAATCACTCTACTATTTTTTTCTGAAGCAGTCATGGCTGATTACTTTTCCTCAGCAATGGATTAAATAGCAAGGTAGACTGGGATTTCTAGCCTTGGATAGAAGTCAGTTTAGAAAGAGGACTACTCTTAATTCAAAACTATGGAGAATGCAGAGAGAAACCATATTGCAATCTTTATCAAGATGCCATGACAGTCTGCAGATAATGAAATAAAGGGATCTATGGAAAGCCATGATTGTCTATGTACTGAAGGGACATTGCTTTAAAGAATGAAATAATGCGATGCCTAGTCTGCTTATTTCATTGCAGTTTTAGCTTTTATTGCTGACATTTAAACCAATGGGTTTTAGAATCTCAGGCCACATTCCTAACCTTTTGATCCATAACTTTTTTCAATTCTTCCTTTGTTTGGAATTGTCTTTCAGTAATTTTTCACCTTTACTTATGGGCACATGGCCAAGTGGTTAGAACATTTGCTTTCTTTTTCATAAGACCTGGGTTTGAATCTCACCATAGTTAATTTGTCAGAGGTGATGTCTTGATGTTAACAGTCTGGAGGAGGCAATCCCCCCATCATACAGCACCTTTGGAAAGTGCCTGAAAACCATACCATGGTTTTGGAGAGATGGAACTATTTGGGAGCCATCAATAGTTGTGTTAGCACAAAGTCACAAGTCATTGTGATCGAGAGTTTGAGCATACTGGCCTTGTTCAGACTGTTGATCATGCCAGATAATGCTCCCCCCCCCAGTAACTAATGTTCACTCGGCATATTATAGTATAAGCTACATGTGGATTCTGTGGGTGTTGAACAAGCACAAATGTACCTGAGCAGAAGTCTGCAACAGGGATCGGTTAACTGCCCTTGTAGACAGGCATACTTGGATATGAGCAGCCAGCCATTATATTAGAAATTATATACTTACTACTTATATTGTCACCTTTTGTAATTAAGGCTTATAGCCACATCACATTGAAACACCAGTTCTCAAACAGTTACTGTAGTTAAGCAATGTCAAGCTTGGTCAGTACCTAGATCGGTGACCACTTGGGAATACCAGGTGCTGTAAACCTGCAGGTGGTGTAAGGGATTAGTTTCAATTCCTATAATTTTGTTATATTCACTTACACACAAGGAAAGGTTTGAATCCACCTCTTCTCCCCCCAGTTATGGGTTAATTAGTAAGTCTTGTATCACTAAATCAATATCCCCCCCCACTAAAAACAAAATTCTTATCATCTAAAAATATTTTCTGGCTTTAAATAACCTGGTTTAAATGGTTGATAAGCCATAGAAAACGAATCAATCAATCAATCATTTAAATACCGATTAACTACATAGGCATGGTTTTTAGATTTAGTTACATTTGCGGGAATATAAATGTATAGAAACTACGGTGGCCACAAAGTGAGGGATCATTTATATATTGATTGCCATATAAAATTAATCCCACACTTTATATCAACATTATAATTTCTTGTTTGTTTATCAAATTCTGATTAGGTATGAATCCACCTCTCCTCCCACCAGCTATCAATTAATGAGTAAGACTTGTATCAGTAAATCATTAAGTCCCAAAAAAAAAAAATCTTACAATCTAAAAATATTTTCTGGCTTTAAATAACCTGCAAAGGGTTGATAAGCTATAAAAAATGAATGAATCATTTTTGTACTTAAATTGTCACCATTTATACTTAGCCATTTATACTTAACTCTGCTTTCCTCACTTCTGCCTATAATCCCCTTCCTAGGAGCCAAATGCCTTGTATTTAAGAATTGGAGATTGAAACCCAAACAATGTCTAATGAAAGCTGTTAAGTATCATTTGGAATGAGATGCAAAAATGTTAACATTGTTCCTCAGTTATTAATGAATGGAAGAAGCAAAAGCAGAAAGAAATATTTTTGGTACTCTTATGTGATGATGCTTTAATATTGGGAATCTCCTTTTGCTATTGTGATGAATATCATTTTTTTTGTCAGTTTTGGTCATCTATACTTTGACTGTCTCATGAAATGTTTGTAAATTTAAGTGGGCCATAATGCTCATATTCTCACGGGTATAAAACAAATCAAATATAGTATGTCATTCTCTGGCTAATATTTCCCACTGACGGGAAGAGGAAAGACTATATTGAACCAATTGCTTGGTCTGCAGCTAAGAAAGTTCACTGTGTCGTGCTAGACAATTTTACTCGACAGAATCTATCTTACACATTTATAAGTCTAACATTCGTCCATGCATTGGGTAGTGCTGCCACATCTAATCTGCTGCTTCTGTTATGAATTTAGAGATTCTTGATCAAATCCAAAGAATCTGCAATGTTATTGGTCCTGACCTAGCATTTCGGCTTCAGTCATATTTTTCTATACTAAATTTTATTTTATAATAAAACAAACTCAACAGGAATTGGAACTCGGCTCTCTGATTAACAATTCGGAGCCATTATCCATTACACCACCAACACATCCAAGCTTACAGAACCTGGTATTCCTAAGTGGTCACCCATCTAGGTACTAATTAGGTTTGACTTTGCTTAACTTTAGTGATTGTATGGGAAATGGTGTTTCAACAAAAACATTATGTAGAGAAAACAATAAAAGAGCAGAAATTAAGACAGAAGATAATGAATGACATCGCATTTAAATTTTTGAAGACCATAGTTGAGTGGAAAGCAAGAAGTTGGAAGAAAGTTAAATGATAAGTGAGAGAGAATAAACTGTTAGCATAGAACTTACGGTTACATCAAGCCATTTCAATTATAAAAAAAATGATGAGACCTTGCTGTTAATCTAGTACGGCATTCATAAAGTTTAGATACCAAAAAGAAAATTAACATTTAAATATTTATAGAAAAGACACAGGGAAGCTACGTTTATTAAGTGGCTTCCTATCTTTTCTATAAAATTAACATTTAAATATTTATAGAAAAGACACAGGGAAGCTACGGGGGGTGTATTATACACAAGTACATGTTTTGCAAAAACGGGGGGTGTATTATACACAAGTACATGTTTTCAGAAATGTTTACTCAGCTTAAAAACACCCTCTTATTTGAAACAGCAATATTGCAAATACACTCATTTCGCACAATAGATAATAAAGAACAAAGTAGACAGGTGTTGATAATTGTTTACAAAAAGGGGTATTTGATATGTTGGTAATATTTATTTCTCTCTTCATTAATGTTAGCAATAATTTTTTTTTCACTTCATACTTAACGAAAGAAAAATTGTTTTTCATAGTTTTCTAATACATAGAAATATAATAAAATATAATACATAGAAATATAAAAGTATAATAAAATACATAGAAATATAATAAAATATAATACATAGAAATATAATAAAATATAATACATAGAAATATAAAAAGTATAAAAAAATATATAGAAATATAATAAAATATATAGAAATATAATAAAATATATAGAAGTATAATAAAAGTATAATAAAATATATAGAAATATAATAAAATATAATAAAATACATAGAAATATAATAAAATATAATAAAATACATAGAAATATAATAAAATATAATAAAATACAAAGAAGTATAATAAAGAATAATAAAATATATAGGAATATAATAAAATACATAGGAGTATAATAAAGTATAATAGAATATATAGAAGTATAATAAAATACATAGGAATATAATAAAGTATAATAAAATACATAGAAATATAATAGAACACATAGAAATATAATAAAGTATAATAAAATACATAGAAGTATAATAAAAGTACAATAAAATACATAGAATATAATATAATATAATAAAATACATAGAAATATAATAAAATACAATAAAATACATAGAAATATAATAAAATACATAGAAATATAATAAAATACAATAAAATACATAGAAGTATAATAAAATATAATAAAATACATAGAAATATAATAAAATACATAGAAATATAATAAAGTATAATAAAATACATAGAAGTATAATAAAGTATAATAAAATACATAGAAATATAATATAATAAAATACATAGAAATATAATAAAATCATATCAAACAGAAAAGTATGATCGATTAATTAACACTTTAAAACAAATTTTGAAATGGAAATTAGGAGAAGAAACATGCAATGGCTAAATATCCAATTCATTTCTATTCTTTAATATGAAAAATTAAATATTTTAGTGAAATATATGTATGGCCTTAAAAAATTAAATCGATAATATGGTACAACTTTAAAAAAAAAATTTAAGGTTTGTATTATACTCTGATGTAATTTGTTTGTTGTTTCTACCTTCAGAAACACAGGTTTATATTGTAAACAATAAAATACAGTAGGTTTTCAAAATATATGTTGACTGCTTGTACACTTATAGATCACTTTTGGGTAAGATTATAACCCAGTGTCTTAACTCTGCTATATCAGAACGTTATTATTTAAAACTTTGAATGTTATAAAAATAGTGTGCATAAATTATTGAGCATTTGCAAGGAAGATTATATCTAACAACTGATTGAAATTGGTCTTTACTGATTACTTATGATCAATAGTTTACAATGTAAGCCTAATTAGTTATTATGGCCGACTTTTTATCTGGTTTATGTGAAAGAGAGCTTGTTATTGTTGTTTAAACAAAGAACATCTAACTTCAATATCTTTTCATTAATTATTTTTCCCTTCAATATCGTGTCAGAGAAAATAATAATTTGTTATTTTTTAGAGTGTTATAAAAGAATTTACTTTCATCTGACATGTTTTGTATATTGGGGACAAATCTCAAATGAGCTGTAACCTTGTTTGACTTGAAGTGAGCACTCTATTGGAATCTGTGTAGTTTTGCCGAATCTATTGAATTTTAAAATGACTTCAAGCAAGCAAATCCAGTAGGTCTTAAATGAAAACAATCCGTCATCAGATCTGGTGCTACAGGATCACAAACAAAAAAACTTTACCAAATAACAAAAACCACATCACTTGAAGACTTTCAACAGTAGCAACGACTAAAATGGATAGCACATGTAACTAGAAGGGAAAATAATGATATAATCAATATGGTGACTTTCCACACTACCTTAAGCAAACGGTTAGGAAGGAAACCCCCATTGATAATAAGAGTGATAACAAACTGCTGCTTAGTGGAACTGGCTTCCAAAGAGGATGCTTCTCCGATCAACTTGTTCATGTCTAGGCTTCAGCTGTTTTCTTCCCCACATATCCCCATAAACTGTGCCTCTTACCCTGTAACTATCTACCTCAAGTAGCTCTTGGGCCTTATAGTGGGTGAACATCATTGTAAAAAAAAAAAAATTCCTTGCTTATTTTATAAAATATGAGGATATCTATGATATTATAAGATATGGTGATTTTCTAAGTGTAGCTTAAATGTGGCCCAAGACTGAAAGTATGGGCACTCAGTCAGATTGAGACACGATTGCATGCTATTACACCATGTTAAGTGCCTTTATAATTTTCTAAGTGTAGATTAGATGTGGCTCAAGGCTGAAAGAATGGAGCAGCCATTGCGGATAAAGCTTACCACTCAGTTGTAAATGATCTAGAAAAGCAAGCTACATTACACTTTGTCAAAGTGCTCTTATCATAAGATATGAGAAATTTTTGATTCTTGTAACAAAATAATTGTGCCATGGAGAAAGTTATTTGAAGAATAATAAGCATGCTGTACTAAATCAGTACCTTCCCTGCAAGGTGAGGGATGGCATAATTGAAGGAAGTAACCATCTACCTCGAGTGGCTCTTGTGTCTTGTACAGAGTGAACATCATTGTAAAAAAAAAGAAAAAAAATTATTGCTTATTTGAAGAATAATAAGTATGCTCTACCAAATCAGCCCCTTGCCTGGAAGGTGTGGGATGGGGCAATTGAAAGAAGTAACTCTCTACCTCGAGTGGCTCTTGGGTCTTGTACGCGGTGGACATCACTGTAAAAAAAACAAAAAAACAGTAGACATGAGAAGTTTCATTTCCTGAAAAACTTTTAAGAAAGAGATTATGGAAATGGTAAAACTCACAACATTAACAAACTTGTAAGCAATAAGAAGAACAAAGATCATTAAAATAACCATATTTGACTTGTCATGTTATCCATTTATATATACCAGCACATCAACATGCTAATCTATTTTTAGTCCACCAACAAAGTACACCAGGGTATTTTTTGCTCAATGGTATAAAGTAGACATCTGAAAATTGATATTTATGGTTGATATTTTATTTTGTTACTTCAATAATTTTATTTAAAGTTTTATTTTTCTGTATTTAGCAGTTAAAAATAAATTTACTTATTATAAGTGCATAAATTGGAGCTTTTTAAAGAATATTTTGTAATCTGATTTATTGTTATACTGCTATTTTAATACTGCATTTTCCTGCTGGAAAAAGAAAGGACACAAAAGATTTAGCAATTTTCAGTAAGGATAATAATAATAATATTAACCGCTTTGTGTCTGGTTGTTCAGTTTTGATTCTGAAGGAATCCAAAGGCATTAAGATTGAGCAGTATATTCATTGAAAGTTATGTTAGTATTACAATGCGCCACATGCTGAAAAATGATAGAAACAGTCATAGTGTCATATAGGAAATAAATGAGTAACTACTGACACCAAGGTTCAAGTGTGACACTCTGGACTTATGAATATATGCTTAGCGCCAGGTGTATAAATAGTGGTGTCAGGCTACTGACTGCAGTGATTATTGAGTAACTATTGAGTGGAACTATCCAGTTGAATTAGTGTGAATTATTGTACATCGATGATTTGGGTTTTGATTTAGGATTTACCAGATGTTAAGCTGAGCCATGCTACTAACAAGTTATTCACTGAAATGTTTAATTATCTTTGGCTGACTTTTACTTCTTTGTTCTTGTTAAGTATTTATTTGTGGTTGTAATTAAATACTGTTTTATCTTAACATTGAAGTCTTGAGTTATATTTCATCATTAACGGCCACCGTAGGTCACAAAACATAGAAAGCCACAAGGCAACTATTCTTTGACAGTTTACCATTTATACTAATAGATGTATTTATACTAATAGATGTAGCAGTTTCTAAAGATTTAATGGATTTTATTTTTTAATTTGAAAATATGTCTAATTAAAAAATTAATTAAAAAATAAATTAATTCTTTGTTTTGAATATGAAATCTGAGAGGATATAAGTTTGAGAAATCTGAACAAGTAAGCATGTTTTAAATGCAAATAGGACATTACTTGATTATGAATCTCTTCGTAGCCAATCAGTTAAAGCACGCTGAATCAGAATAGTAGTTTCTCCTGGGAAGGGAATCCCAGGTTCGAATCCTGCAAGAGCGCACATTTCCTTTAATAAGTTTTCTCAAGCCAGTAGATGAAATAAATACTGTTTAAAATATAACAGAGCATCTACTCAAATACAGGTATCCACTAAAAATAATGTTTGACATAATAAAAAAACTGACAGGCAAATAAAAGCTAACAGACCAGACATTGTGATTAAAAACAATATAAAAAAAAAAATGCTGTGAATGCCATCAGATATAGTCCTGGGTATGAAGATAAATTACATCCGACAACAAGGCCGCTGATCAGAAGATTGAAGACTTTGAGGAGTGTGTAACCACCTCTTAATTGCTGTTGTTCCCAGGTCTACCCTGACCTGAGTTGGTTACACCTGTTAGGGTCCCAGCTATGGGTAAATAGTGAACTAACCCCCAAACAAAACAAAACACTATGAAAGTATAAAAATAGATTTTTATAATAAAAATACCAGCAATACTTTTTTATATGAAAAAAATTACCAACAATATGTATTTATAGTAAAATTACTAACAATACATTTCATAGCAGAAATACCAACAATACATTTCATAGCAGAAATACCAACAATACATTTTGTGTGTAGTTAAAGGCATACAATTATGTCAAAATTTTAAATAACCTATAGAGATGTTGATATGCGCCTAAACAAAATCAACCACCCAAATCAGATAAAAATATATCTTAAAGATTAGAAAAAATAAATAAATACAAGAATATTGAAATTTAAAAACTACTTTCATAATAATTGCAGCTGCAGGTAAGTTCAGGATGTGGTGTAATGCATTGTGGGATGTGTTGTGGTGTAATGAAAAATCTTTACTGCTTTACTGCAGCTCTCAAATAACAACTTGGTAAGAGATTGTATTAAACAGGAAAGTGTAATAATAATAAAAATAACAATATCAACAACAACAGCCACAGCATCCCTAAGCAAAGCAGTATTAGCAGCAACATGAGCCCCAGGTACAGGGAAAAGTACAGAGAAATAAATAACTCTTGCGGCTTGCCCTAACCCAGCTTTCGAATAACAACCATAGCAAGGGATTATTATTGAACAGGAATTAAAAGAAAAATAAATAAATAAATTATTATTATTATTATTATTAATAATAATAATAATGATAATAATAATGATAATAATAATTATAATAATAATAATAATAATAGTGATAATAATGATTATAATGATAATAATCATTATAATCATTATAATGATAATAATCATCATCATCATCAGCAGCAGCAGCAGCATCACAAGGTAAAGTAGTAGTAGTAGCAGCAGGAGCCCTAAGTGTAATGAGAAAGGTACAAAGACGAACATAAACAAAATACTTGGTAGTACCTGTTTAGATGAGATTAAAAAAATTTCCAGTGTGTGAATTTGATTAGCTGCTCAAGCGAGTATTATCAATATAAACACTGTACATATTAAGTATCACTTAATACCAGAATTTGTTCAAATTGAATGTCTCTATTTGCTGCTGTTTCTTCAGCATGTTGATGATCATGGCTCTCCACAATTTCCTGTCCTTTGTAGCTTAATAAATTTTGTCTTTTTGTTATCTCTCCTAAACCCTGTTCTGCCATCCATTTACTTATACTTGTTAGGTAGGATATGCATTTTTTCATCTGTTCCTCTTGCCTTAGTTCAGCCTGTTCTGTCAGTTTCATGTAAGGGCTGCAAGGGATAGGAAGTTGGGGAAAACCATGATCATCCATGTCCTGAAGGGACATGGCACAGAGCCAGTGCTAGGGTCTCACCCCCTCTCAAATTTGATACGGAGCCCCCTTCTCTATTGCATGTCGAGTTCAAAGTTTTCTGACCTGGGGGTTAAAAACTCTCAAAGGAAAATTGGGTGGAGGAAGGGCAGTGCATTTTTAAATTAGTAAAAATCAGGGAATTATCCAATTTAAATGAAAATTTCAGTACATATTTACTTTTATAATGAATAGGGTTTTTTTTTTAGAATTTTTAATGAATAGGGTTTTTTTTTTCTTTTTTTAGAATTTTTTTAGATTATTACAAAAAGAATAACATTTTCTCAGATGTTTAAAAACATCTGAGAAAATGTTATTCTTTTTGTAATAATCACCAATATTTTCATGACTAAATTTTTTTACTCAAAAACAAAAAAAAACAATGTTTAAGTTGCAAATTTTTACATTTCCATAAAGATTAATTGCCAATGCATCTCTGCTGCAAATTTTTTTTTTACGAAGATTCCAGCACAAATGGGAGTATCTTAAAAATTTCTTTTAAAAACAGTATTTCAGTTTTCAGAAAAATTTTAAACATTTTTATTTTTTAAGCAATCATTTTCTCATTTTTATCTTTCTAGAAATGTAAAAAATAGACTAGAAATTTTATTTTAATTACTAGCTGTGGACTTCTGGTTAGTTGTTAGTATTACTATTAGTAAAAAAAAAAAAAAAAAATCAGAGATCCTCTTTAATGGATGATCTCAAAATAAAAAAATGATTTTACGAAGACATTTCTCTTTAGTGATTTAAAAGAATTGTTCAGAAAGAAAATTACAATTTAAAAACGTAAGTACTCCTGAAATTAGCAATTCTGCACCCTCTCCCCGATAGGCATGGGGTCCCATGCAGTTGAGAGGTTTGGAGTTGTAAGCACCAACCATGACGATTATTATAGTTGATGATTGTTAACGTCAAAAAAAGTAAAATGTACAAAAAACAAAAAAATGCTGCTGAAAGTAGCCCTTGTCAGGGGTCCCTACGTGGTACGCACAACATCAGGCGTTCAGATACACAATGTATATTATTAGTTGATTACTCAGTTTAAAAATAATTTTAAAAAATGGGAGATAGCCATAAAACAGTGCTGAAAAAAAATGAGAGGCCACAACAGGGCAAAAAAAAAAAAACATGCCCCCGCTCCGGTCAAAGGCAGAAGAAGTACATTTATTTACTGATTGTATTTATGTTGATATTATTAATTATTATTTATGTATGTAAGCAATTTGTTTTTTTTGGTTTTTTTTGTATTTTTTTTGTTTTGTTTTTTTTTTTGTATTTTTTTGTTTTGTTTTTTTTTTGTTTTGTTTTTTTTGTTTTGTTTTTTTTTTTGTTTTTTTGTTTTGTTTTTTTGTTTTGTTTTTTTTTTTTTTTTTTTTTTTTTTTTTTTTTTTTTGTTTTTTGTTTTGTTTTTGTTTTTTTTTTTTGTTTTTTTTTTTTTTTTTTTTTTTTTTTTTTTTTCGTTTTTGTTTTTTTTTTTTTTTTTTTTTTTTTTCTTCTTCTAATCACTATCTCTTCCTCTGGCAGATTTTGCACTAACATAAGATGTCTCTCTCTAAAGATTTTGGCTTTGAGGGGGGCCGTATTTAACACTCTTAGATCAAGACTGCCATTCCTGCAAATTGTCCTTCTGGTTGCCTTTCACTATTTTACCAATTAGGATTTTGAAAATTTTAACATTTTTTTCCCCCTCACTCACATGAAAATTTAAATATTTTTTTCCTTTCAGATGAAAGTTTAAATACTTTTTTTCCTCTCATGAAAATTTAAATATTTTTCTTTTCTCATTACAACTTAAAATGTTTTCTTTAAACTTTTAAACTTGAGAAAGTAAAAAATAGTCTTTTTAAGCAATTTGTAAGAAATTATGATTTTTTTATGGATAGGCAGATTGGGGTTATATTACAATTCTTAAAAAAATAAAAAACTTCCCAAACACAAAAATCCTCTTGACTATTTTATGTTGAAAATCATTTCAGTCTCCAGATGCAGCAATTGTGCATATTTGCTTTAATAAGGCACTGATAATGAATTTACTCATAAAAAGTCCTTTCAAAATGTGGCCTTATGTCAGACGTTAATAAAAAAAATATTGATTTTTCTTAACCCTTTTTAGTGATATAACATACAAATTTCAATAATTTTCTTATTTATTATTAAACAATATTGCATTTTTTATTGCTTTTCCATTTTTAAAAAAGTTATGTGTTAGTTAATTATTCATTAGAAATTTCAAATTCATTAAAGTTTTATAACTTTTTTATACAAAAATGGAAGGTGTTTAGTTTCACTAATGATTTTTTGCATTTTGCACTTGTTTTTATTCAAGTTGTGTCATGATGAAGCTGACATTTGGGAATAATGCAGTTAGTAAAATGAACAATAAGGTTTTGGTTGCAAAAATTTGCAAGTGAAATTTTCAGCTTAGAAAATTAGAGAAAAAGTGTGAGTTAGAGTTAGTTTACTGTATATTTCCACATATAAGATAACCTTTGAATCCCCCAAATCTCCCTTAAAAATTGGGGGTCGCCTTATACTACAATTCTAAAAAATAAACCTTAAATTTTGAGAGGTGTCTGTCGGTAGACTAACCTCAGCCTCATGTGAACCAAAAGAAAAAGATTCACATTATCAAATAAACTGATAATAAAAGTAAAAACCATTTCTACCTTCATAACTTCATAATAAATTGTCTATTTTAAGAATAATTCCATATCAATGAAATCAACTTGTATCCATGCAAAGGTAGCTGAGAAAAAGTAAACATCAAGTTATGATTGTATTCACTGCAATGGAATGTACTATCATCGTACATTATCAGTGGTATTTTTTGAACTATAAGTAAATGTCCATTAGTGAACCAGACTGTTTGTAACTGTTACAGGAAAAGAAGAGGAAGAAGAAAAATCAGAGATCACGTGCTGAAATGTAAACAAAACAATCGTTTGCTCTTTTAGGGGATGTGTATAAGAAAAACATGATATAGAATCAGTTTTGTTATTTTGTTTATTTTCAATTTCTAAGGATACTGTAAGTAACAACATTTCCAATGACATCATCTTTATATAATCCATAAGCAGTTGTTTTATATTAATTACAGGTATGAAAATTTGCTGTATTTTTTGACTTTGTCTTATCTAAAAGTCATCTTATATGTGGAATATATACAGTAGTCTAGCCTAAATGATTAGTTAGTGATGAAGTTTTCAAGGTTAAGGTAAAAAATAATTGAAAAACTTCGAAGAACTTGCAGTAATTTCTCTGGCTCTCAATTGGAACCATTTCTTTTGGATAGCCCATTGAGTATAAATTTTTTTTTTTTTAATTATTTCATCCCAAGCAAGATAATGAAGCCACTAAGATGCAAGAGATTATTATGAGAGAATATGAGAAAGAAAAAAATTATTAAAGAGTGAGAACAATAAAAGAACAGCAATTAAGAACAGAGAAGATAGCAATTGACATTGCATTTAAATTTTTGAAGATCAAACTTGAATGGAAATCAAGTAGTTGGAAGAGAGTTCCACGTGCAAGAGAAGTAACTGTTAGTATAGAACTTACAGTTACATCTTACCATTTCAACAGTAAAACGAAGAAACCTTGCTGCCAATCTAGTACTGCACTTAAATTGATAAAGCCCAGATGCCAAAAAGTAAGGCTCATTGGAACAATTACTATGAAAGTATTTATAGAAAAAGCAGGAGGAAGCTATGTTACAGTGTCGCAGTGTGCCCAATCACCATTCCCACCTTTTCTTAAACAACCCCGGATATGCCTGCCGGTAGAGAAAGGTCACGACCCTTGTGTGCTAAAAATAGCAATGACATCCTTTCAAACTGACAGAAACACACAAAACTCAATTTTCGCCACTAAACAAAAAAAAAAGATTTTAATTTCAACCGGAATTAATTTAAATACAGTCAACAAACACTTTAGAACACACTTTTGACTGTAATTAATACACAGAAATAATTATATTCATTTACTTGTTTAGCGTCACCGCTTCTCTTGTATGAACCGTCATATCTAGATGCCCAAGACTTACGCAAGCGGTTTTTAGCCGCCAGGGAGCAGGAAGCCTTCCTGAATCGCGACTTTGATGTGCCCTGACGGGACCCAGCAGCAGTAGCAGCAGTTGTTCAAACTGTCCTTTTCAGGGCTAACTTCCGAAAGTCATTCGGTCACCAGCTCACTCCTGCAGCTTCCAGCTCACTCCTGTAGTCTCCAGCTCACTCCTGCAGCTTCCAGTAGCCTCCAGCTCACCCCAACAGCTTCCAGCGGCCTCCAGCTCACTCCTACGGCGCTTTACTGACGTCCCGTTACCTATTCCAGCACCCGCTGATGCCTGACGATCTAATCCAGTTCCCACTGACGTCCAGCGCCTGTTAACGTCCGGATACCGTTCCCGAACAAACGACCTCTGTCATCTTACCATCCACCGTTTGCAAATAAAGACACGATTTCCATCGTCTACAACGGACCATCTGCATTTGTCATCCTTCTTTGCTATTGCCATCTCCTTGCCTTTGTGTCCCCTTTTTAGTTGTACGGTCGATTGGCACTCACACCTCTCGGCCCACTGCAACAACAGCAGCGGAAAAGTGATTGAAGCTGAGATTCCCAGTCAGGACCTATAACATTGCAGATTTTTTTTGTATTTTATCAAGAACCTCTAAATATATAATACAGGAGCATCAGACGAGACATGCCAGCAATATTCTATGCATGGAGAAATGGTAGACTTATAAATGTGCAAAATAGATTCTGACAAGGTAAATTGTCTAGCATGATATAGTAAACCAGATTTTTTAGCTGCAGACATCGCAATTTATTTGATATAATCTTTCCACTTCATGTCAGCAGAAAACAAACTTAAGTAATTTAGTTTTTGAAGTAATAAATCTTGGTGAAGTGAAAATAAAATTAAAAAGAAACATAAAACAAAGGAAAACTGATCAAACATTTCTAGTTTAATGCTAAAGATCTACTACATAATACAATCTACTATATAATAATTACTGTTGTGTATTTATTTATTTATATCTTTCATGTCATATTCTATAGTGGTAAGGAAGGTAAATCAAATTAAAGTAGTAAAATTACAAATGGTTACTTCCCTTAGTCATTATAACAATTATACAAATAAAATATTTATCTTTATTTAGAGAAAATAGTTACTAAGCAAAATGAATCATTTAATTTCTTAGACTGCAGTTTTATTTGTTCAAGCCTTTCTTGCAAGGCACTGCAAAGTGATCATTTTGCTTCAACTTGGTCTTGAAACAGACTTTGTAATCACCTTATTCATCTTTTTCTTTTGAGAGATACTTCCATTTCAAGTCATTGCCATATTAAACACACATTTTTTAACATGGAAAGATACTGAGCAAAAATCGATTTATATAAATGCCTAGAGTAATCAATGAATCATCGATAGCATTGAATCAAATTAACAACATCGATACCATTGAATTTAACTAAAAATTAAAAAAAAGCAATGAATCAATTAAACCAGATGTCTGCAACTAGCCCCCCCCCAACACACACACACACACATCTAGCCTGTGAAGGATTTTAGTCTGGCCCACCAACTTAACACCTGGACACTATAATCTCCAACTATTCAAATGTAATGTCAATCGACATCTCCAGATGCCTTAATCTATCCCCTATCCTTCTCTTCATCCTTTCCTCTATCACTCCTCTTTGTTCTCGCTCCAGCTCTCTGTAACCCCTTGCATGCTAGTGGCTTCTCGCCTTGCTTGGGATGAAATGCTCTAAAAAAAAAAAAAGATTTGTGGAGCAAGTGGTAGAAAAAAAATATCAGTTGGAGTTAATCGACTTACAATGCAATGAATTTTTAAACAAAAATTCAATTCTGAATCAACTGCTGACTTCTACAAGAAATATGTTTTGCCTTGCATAAAATAGAAGTCCATTGAATAATGTGAAAATTATGGCATCATTATTTGGAAGTACATATGTTTGTGAACAACTTTTTTTCAAAAATTAAATATACTAAAAGATGGTTAGAACAGAGTATAATGGATTATGTTTTGTTACTATCATCGACAAATATTTCATCTGACGCAGAGAAATTATTGAACATTAAGCAGAAACAAGTGTCTCATTAAATAATTTGCTATCTCTCACTGTATTTTGTTTGTAGTAAGGAATTTGTATTTTTTGTTGTTTGTGTTAGTTGTTGTCCTGTTATTCCTGCAGTAAAATAAGAAACATTGTTTAAATAATATGACATTAACTTTGTTGCTTTTTCTTTAAACCTCCAGACCAAGGGTACCTTCTAGATGTAGCAGTCAGGGGTTGAGACAAATTTATTATAGTACATTTGATATCATTGCCCATTTGATATCATGGAACACTGCATAGCTTTTTGGACCACTCTCTCCAGAAGGTTGCTGAACCCTGAATTAAATGGTTCATTGGCATCTATTTTAGCTGCGAATTTTGGATGTTTACTTTATTAAATTGCAATAAATTGTTTCAAAGTTTCTTTTTCATTGCATCTTGTTCAATGTGTCATGCTAGACAGTTTTTCTCTCCAGAATCTGTGTTACATATCTGTAAGTCTACCGTTCATCCATGCTTAGAATATTGCTGCTACATATGGTCCAGTGCCCCCTGCTATTTACCTTGAGCTACTTGATAAAATCCAAAGAAGAATCAGCAATATTATTGGTCCTGATCTGGCAGCTCGGTTTCAGTCACTTTCCCACTGCCATAAAGTTGCCTCTCTATGTCTTTCCTATAAATACTTTCAAGGTGATTTTTTGGTTCTTAGACTTTTTGAATTTAAGTGCAGTACTAGACTGGCACTGTCTAGATGTAACCATAAATTCTATGCTAACAGTTTCTTTTCTTCTCGCACTTCTCACTTGTGGAACTCCCTTCCGGCTTCATGCTTTTTTGACAACTTTAATCTGCAAAAATTTAAATGCAATGTCAATTGTTATCTACTGTCCTCCTGATTACTCTTTCCGCTTCCCGCTCATTATTAATGTTTCTGTTCCTAATTCTTCCACAATCTGTAACACCTTTTGTCTTAGTGGCTTTACTGCCTTGCATGGGGTGATGCTGATTTAAAAAAAAAAAAAAAAAAAAATCTCAATATTGAAATTCCATTTTACCATCATTTTTGAGGGAACAGGTACCTTAGTATTAATAGAAACAAAACCTTGAAGAATAAAAAAAATCTGAACTCTAATTTTTTTATTTTAATTAATACCATAATATCAAAAAAAAAAAAAAAAAAAAGAACAATAAAAAAAAACAAAACAAAGATCACAGACCTAGAGGATTAATTCCTTTTATTGTTCATTAAATATGGCTGAACTATTTTCAGGTCAAAATCCAATGATCATATGTCATTTACCCTCTCTTTCTATTGGATTATATTTTTGTTGGTCACAAATAAATAAATATAGGTCAAGCAGTTCTTCCTATTTATATATCATCATCTGTTCAGATTTGATTTTTAATTCATTGTAAACCTGGAGCAAGCCTTAACAGTTGGATTAAAATATGACTTTCTCTTCAGGTTTTATTTATCAAGAAATATATAAATACATCTGTAAATATTCAACCCTAATTTAATGCTTTCATTCATTCATTATCTTTCACTAACAAAACTGACTTTCTACTTATAAGAATATTAAATTATAAAAATTTAGTGTGTATATATTTTCTTATCTTTATATGTACACCTAGTACATTAAAAAGATATAGATATATTTGTATACCAGTGCCGTGGACTTACTTTCTAGAATTGGTAAGTTTGTAGTTTTAATTACCATTCTATAGGTGTTCTGTTGCTTTTTGTTTGTTTTTTTCAAAGAATTTTATAGTTTTTTGATTTTCCTTCATCTTTTATTGTGTATTTTATTTCTTGCCAATATTTTTTAAAATTCTATCCTTATTCTCTTTAATAAGTTGTGCTTGTTGCATCTGAGCTCCATTTCATTGGTAATTATTTGTTTTGTTTTTAGTGCTGTATTTCCCAGCATTGAAGATATTTTATACCCACCCACCCAAAAAATACGTCTTTAAAATTTAAAACTACAGGTTAACATTTTTAATTTTACATAAGTCATTAATGCTTATTGTCCCATTTTTGGGATGGTAGTTAATTAGTAGTTAATTATTATAATGAGTTATAGGTATCAGTCGTGCCCCCTCCTACAAATCTATGATACTGCCTCCACTATATGATATAGGGCCTCCAGGAATCTATGACCCCTTCAATCTATGATATACCTCTCCAATCAATTTTCATAAGATTGTGTTTATATAAAATACAAATTTTATTGTAACCTGATTTTATAAACTTTTAATTAATACCTGATTATTTTTTGGTAACCTAAAATTGATAACTTATGTTTATTTTAACTTTTTTGATTAATACTGGATTTTATGGTGTGCATTATTAAGTTAATTTATATTTATTTATTCAAAGTAATGCAATTTAAAGAGGGAACCACTTTGATACTGGAATGTCTTCAAACTTTGAGAAATCCAGTTTGTGTATAATTTCTATCTGCTCTCTTTTAGATTTTAGATTCATTATTATTAGAATTCTAATGATTATCACCCTGATTCTTTGATTTGGGGTTCTCCTGATAAGTGGGGGGGGGTCATCTTTATAGGTCTTTTTGAATTTGGTTTTTCCTAACAAATCACCTTTGTTTAGTTTGAAACACACTCACAAGTCACTTACACTATCCAATGTTTCTAAACTGCCACTCATTTAAGTTCTGTTTAAGCTCAGTGATTCTTAACTGATAATCAGATAAACATATTTACTCAATATGGTTTAGTCTTGGCATAAGGCCACAGAGGTTGAGCACAGTGTGGACTGCAGTCATTACTAAGGAAGATTTTCTTGTTTAGTAATTTACCATGACTGGGTTCCCTTTCTACTTTGGGTTTTCCTTATCTACAAAGTGTATTCTTCCTTAAAATGTAATTTGTAAATAATATGACTCCAGTAAAGTGTAAAGAAGCAGTGATAATTATTTAATATTTCCTTTATAGAAATTGGGCTTACAATCATATCACATTGAAACACCAATTCTTGTATGATCACTGTTAAAGGGTCCACCCCTTTTTCATACAAGTGGACTCACCCAGTGTGTACTTGTACTGCTGCTGGTGGATACCCAGAGAGCAACAGAGAGAAAGTGAGAGTGTGAGGTAACCGCTTTGTAGGAGTCACAGTTGCGAGCACGTAGACTCAGAAGGAAGTCATACTTCGATACTGAATTTCCCAGACTGTATATATATATATATTATTATTGCTACTAACCGCATTTCTGGATCTAGTAACTGAATTAGCAATTGTATTATTACGTCAATACATTTATTTGCTATATTTCATTCCTGCGTTTGTCATTCAATTGAGACCGGATTTCATTCCGGAATCTACAACAATCACCAAAGTTAAGCAATGTTGGACCTGGTCAGTACCTAGTTTGGTGACTGCTTGGGAATATCAAGTGCTGTAAGTTTTGATGTGTGGATGGTGTAATGGATAATGGCTTGGAATTGGAAATTCTGAGATACAAGTTCCAATTCAAATCATGTACATTATATTCACTTGTTTGTAAATACACTTAGGGAAAGTTATGAATTCATCTTTTCTCCCTACAGGTATAGGTTAATTAATAGAATGGATATCAGTAAATCATGGTTATTATCTCACAAAAATTCTTCCAATCTAAAAATATTTTCTGGTTTTAAATAACCTGCAAATGATTGATAAACCATAAAAAAAACAAGTCAATCAGTCTTTTATAGATACATTTTGCCATTATCTGAAAACTTTTAAGTTCTTGAATAATTTTACAGTTTTTGAGCAAAGTATTTGGTGTCTTACAAGATTCCCCAACCCACCCATTTACATACAATATTACAACATTATGGAGTTGAGTTAGGTGCAATCTCTAATAGTCTGTAGTGTTTTGGTCAACTTTGTATATAAAATTCCCTCTTTACATTGAATATTACTGCATTATACTATTAGGCTAGGTACATGTATTAGTAGCCTATGGCATCTAGGTAAACAGTAGCTGACTAGATACCTCAAATTTAGATATCTTGTATATACCATGTCTCTTCAGGACAGAGGCTGTCATGGCTCTCTACAATTTCCTGTCCTTTGTAGCTCTTAACAAATTTTGTCTTTTTGTTATTTCTCCTAAATTTTATTCCACCATCCATTTACTCAAGCTTACAAAGTAGGTTATGCATTGTTTTCCCCTCTCTCTTACCTCTAAATCTCTCCTGTGAGTATCAGATTTTCCAATCTCTCTTTCCTCATTATGGGCTCTAGAAATGTCAGTTCCTTCCTGATGTTAAGTATAAGTTTCTTTTCTGTTACCCTTTTTTCGAAAACTTTGTCATTTGCTCACATGTTTGGTCCGTGGTATTCTCAGCATCCTTCTGTAGAGCCACATTGCTGTTGCTTCAAGTGTCTTCTTCATCTGTGTGGAGATTGTCCACCATTCACTATCATATAGGAGGACTGATATCACGTAACAGTTCAGTACTCTTTTCTTTGTTTCTAATAAAATTTTTCTGTTTCTTAATACTCTGCTTATCTTTTGGAAGGCATCTTTGGCTATCCTAATGTGCTTTAGATTTCAGTGTCACACTTTCCACCCTTTGTTAAAACACTTAAATTTATGTACTTGTTTGATTTTTGTATCTCCAATTTGTAATTTGCATATTGGGCTGTTCCTTTTTGCTAACAACCATGCATTGCGTCTTCTTGCAATTGATGTTTAGTCCTTTCTTCTTTGCTTTCCTTCACTACCTTCTATAGGGATTTTTGTAGTTTCCTTTCTGTATCTGCTATCAGCACTATGTCATCTTCCTGTCTTATGTTGTTAAGATTGTGGCCGCCAATAATGCATCCTGTTAGGACTTCTAATTCTCTTAGTATCATCTTACTGTACAGGTTGAATAAGTCTGGTGAGAAGACACATCCTTGCCTTACACCCCTTTCTATTTTTGTATATCTACTAAGACTATATTTCCATTTAATATTACAGTATTATAGCAATAGGCTAGGTACAAGTCCTGGTAGTCTATGCCGTCTGAATAAATATTAAGCAGATATTTTTAGGGCACAGGGAAGGGAGAGTTTTAGGTGCCATTAAATATGGCATAAAGTTATTCATTTCCACAAAATGTTGTTTTCTCATTTAATAACTATCCATGGTTTTTGAGATATGTTTTACTAATGTCATAAATATATATGAATATTGTCCAAAGTCAATATTCCTATTTCAGCTTCAAATATCTTGCCAGGGAGTGATAGGAAGAAAAAGATATTATAGTTTGATTCTTTGTTTTATGATGGTGGATTTTACATAGAATCAGTTTTTTTCTGAAAAATCATTCTACATATTTTATTTAAAATTTGACATCATTGTTTTATTTCAACTCTATTTGCTTGCACATGTAGGGATATTGGTGTACATGCCTTTCCGAAAGGACTGAAAATATCGGTAGTAAGATCTGGAACTATTTTACAGGGTTGATTGATAAGTAATGTCATTGTGTGGTGCTGCTACTTGTGGAGTTGGCAACATTTTAATATATATTTGGTAGGCTATAAACTGCGTCATGTCAATTTATTGTATAGCAGAATTGAATAATGCTGTTTGTTAGTCATGAGTACTATGTCAAAGTTATGTATAAAGTAGCAGTCAGTGATAGAATTTGAGCCAAAGACAGTGTTTTTCAACTGGCGTGCCTGAATGGTAACCAGGTTCACCCCAAGTTAACAGAAGTGTAATTTATTATTTTTTGTTTTTAATTCTTATAACATTTATAAGCTGATAAAACCTCATGATCTCATAATTTTAGAGACTAAATCTCATTCATAAGATAGAAACTTTGAAACTTGGGAGGAACATGTTATATATTCTTTTATATGTACCGTAAATACTCGTGTATAGTGCAAGTTTTTATTATAGTTTTTTTTTTTTTATGCAAATAATAGGGGGGGGGGGTGCACTACACAATGGTAATTTTTTTGAAGAAGTTAAACATCATGCAATTTTGGTGATCAATTGCACTGTACACAAGTAAGTTTTTTTTTTTTTATTTTTATTTTTATTTTTTTTGGAGGGGTTAAAATTCATGCAAAAATATTCATGGTTCTCATTATTCATAAAGTCAGCTTATACACGAGCATATACAGTAATAAAAATTTAAGAAAGCCTTCAGCGATTATACTGAAATATCTAATACTTTTTAAGAAAATAGTAACCTAACTATTCCCTCGTTTCTTCACTAATTTGCAAAATATATATATATATATATATACAGAGGTGTGCTGTCTAGGTAGGCAAGGTAGGTAGTGCCTACTCTGAATAAAATAGATCATCAGCTACATTTTCCTTCTCTGGCACCATATGCACCTAAACCAATAAAATTATGAAGGTTACTCTGTTATGCATAAAATGCAAAATATTTTATTTTTTGTAGATTTATTACATAAAGCTCACAAGTTGTCTACCCTGTATAATTACTTACAGCATACCTTATATATATATATATATATATATATATATATGTGTGTGTGTGTATAACATTATTTTCAATATTCTATAATATTAAAAAAATGCAATTTCAAGAACATGAAGAGTGTATGCATATACAAAGAATGAATTATTCCACATGAAATACAATCTATGAAAATTTAAAGTGCACCTCAGAATTATAGTATGCTTTTAAAAAAAAAAAAGGTTGTGAAGATTGCACACTAATTGAAATTAAGATGCATCAAATCTTACAAGCACTCAATGGATGTGTAGTGTAGTGTTACTAACTCACGGAAAGTATTAGGCACTCAACTTCCTCATGGGCAATAGTTGGAGCTAATTTATAGTCTTTGTGACTTCATATGCAAATGAGTCACCTCAGGATGTATCTGAAAAATAACCTCTGTAAGGAAAACTTTTTTTTTCATCTTCATAGCAGAAAACTTCATTGCTTTTCACAAATGGCACATATGGGGTAATGTTTGAAATTCATAATTGTTGCACACTGTTTTGTACTAATTTGGCTCCATCATACTCCTGGTTATCCTCAAATTTAAAAGAGGAGTTGAAAAGTCAGTGATGTAATGAATATGCATACACCTGGGTTCCCCCTCGCAGTAATATGTTTGGCTGGTGTCAGCTATAAATACAGACTGATGTGGAGGTACAGGGATGACGCCTATTGGCTACGCCTATTGTCTTTGTCTATTGCCTATGCCTATTGCCTACATCTACGACGAGGACCAGTCCATTACGGTTATCTGCTAGATTGTCCTACTTGGTTACAGTAGTCCAAAACCACTTTGCTACTTCAAACAAATATATCCCTTTTCGGGACATATCAGTCAGCATTTTTCAATTTTACAATGCCAAAGTTGAATTTGCTGTTTGCAATTAGACCCAAAGTAAACCAAGAAAATTCTTCATGGACACAATGGAAAAGTGAACAGAACATTTGGATGCCATTTTCAATATTCTGTTTGATTTAAAGCTTGTTCTATAGGATTGAAGATTGTTATGAGATCCTAAGTCCTTTGTGTTACTAGTCAATGTTCATACATAGTAGTACTCCTCCTCCTAATTAGATTAGTTATATAGTCTGAGTATTCTGGTTATGTCAATTGGTTAATCTACATATCACCACAAAAACTTTATTCATCACTCAACCTTTGTCATTTTAAAGTGGAATAAATTTACTTCATGTTGATACCAGTTTCATTATTCTATCTGATCCCAAACTTGTTTTATAGGATTGAAGACCTTACTTATCAATCAACCCTTGTAATTTTAAAGGGAAATAAATTGACTTCATTTTGATCTTAGTTTCATTATTCTATCTGATCCCAAATTTGTTTTCTAGGATTGGAGACGTTATCACTCAACCCTTGTAATTATGAAGAGAAATGAATTTACTTCATTTTGATAGCTTTTTCATTATTCTATTTGGTCTAAAACTAGTTTTATAGGATTGGTTACCTTATTCATCAATTAAGTCTTATAATTTTGAAGGGAAATGAATTTACTTTCTTTTAATGCCATTTCATTATTCTATCTGGTATTGAACTTGCTTCTTATCAATCATCCCTCATAGATAATCACTGCACTTTTAGGAACTAAAATTTTACTTTTAGTCCTGTATCTATGTTAGTAATTATGAAACTGTTTTTTTTATGCCCCCACCTCCACTTATATATTGTATATTGTACCAGTTATCTTAAATTATGCATTGCTAAGATTTCAGCAAAACATTTATAAATAAGCAAAAATTGCTCCGATAAACACTAATAGTATTTGAAAGTAGAAAAATATTTGATAGAATTAATGCATAAAACATAAAAATCAATGATTAATAAGTTTAATTTTGAATATTTTCACATTTTTTTCTATCATGAAAGCATAATTGGACATTAAAAAATAACTTAATATATCATTGTGTTGATGTTTTGCACTTTGACTAAAACAATATTTGTATTTACTTCTATCATTTTTTGTCATTTTTTTTCAAAACTAGTGCTTATCTGACACACAATTTCTACAGAGAAAGACAATTTTGCAATTGATATTCAAAGTTTTCAGAAGTATTATTGGCTTTGTTAAAAATTTTGAAATGAGTTATTATCATTCCAAGTGTTTAGTCTGTTGAACATGTTGCTCTTGTTATGACAAGATTTTGGTTAAGCCATTCTTTGAGCATCTTCAAGAAGATAGTATATGACTAAAGTAAATTGTCATTTTGGGAATAATCTTTATCATTACATGTGCTGTTATTTTCTGACATTTTTCCATTCTCGTTACCATATTCTGACAGTTTTCTGCTACCACCTTATGACAGTTATTCCACTCCTGCTAACCCATTCTGACAGTTATTCCACTCCTGCTAACCCATTCTGACAGTTTCCTACTCCTGTTACCATGTTCTGACTGTTTTCCCCACACACCTTCCTGCTCATGTTCCCCCATTCTGACAGTTTCCCCCATTCTTGCTACTACATTCTGACAGTTTTCTGCTCCCACTACCACATTCTAACAGTTTTCCCCTCCCCATCCTGACAGTTTTCCGCTTCCCCATCCTGACAGTTTTCCACTCCTGCTGCTCCATTCTGACAGTTTTCCGCTTCTCCATCCTGACAGTTTTCTACTCCTGCTGCTCCATTCAGACAGTTTTCCACTTCCAAATTCTGACAGTTTTCCGCTTCCCCATCCTGACAGTTTTCTACTCCTGCTGCTCCATTCTGACAGTTTTCCACTTCCCCATCCTGACAGTTTTCCACTCCTGCTGCTCCATTCTGACAGTTTTCCGCTTCCCCATCCTGACAGTTTTCTCTCCTGCTGCTCCATTCTGACAGTTTTCCACTTCCAAATTCTGACAGTTTTCCGCTTCCCCATCCTGACAGTTTTACTCCTGCTGCTCCATTCTGACAGTTTTCCACTTCCAAATTCTGACAGTTTTCCGCTTCCCCATCCTGACAGTTTTCTACTCCTGCTGCTCCATTCTGACAGTTTTCCACTTCCAAATTCTGACAGTTTTCCGCTTCCCCATCCTGACAGTTTTCTACTCCTGCTGCTCCATTCTGACAGTTTTCCGCTCCTGCTGCTCCATTCAGACAGTTTTTCTGCTTCCCTACATGTTCTGATCGTTTTTCCACTCTTGTTACAATATTTCAACCATTTTTCTCTCATTTTCTCTCTCTTTATCATTATTAAACTTGATGCTAATCATATTTTCAATTTCTTAAAACGGTCATCTGTCTCTTAAAATTTAAATGTCTTTGGTCTTTTTTTTTCCTTGTACTTTTGTTTTTAAACCCCCACCTTTTAATATTAATTTTCCATTTCATAATCCTTTTATTGTTTATGGATTTTTAAGTTTTTTGAATTTAGAGTTTCCAAGTTCTCAGTCACAATATATGAGGAAAAAAAAAAGGAGTCATTCATTTTTAATAATTCAAATAGTTTTTCGTGTTTTTGAGTTGAATATGAAGACTTCATGGGTCATGTTATCTTTTTTTAGCCAATGGATTGCAAAGTTCCTAATTATTTCTCTATATGCAGCTCTCTGGATTTAGCAAGATTAAAATATATCTTAATCCTTATTCTCCCCTCAGATATAGCTTTATTCAAATGTCCTCCCCCTGCTCCTTTTGCAAACTATCGGTAATATTTTACAATTAAGCTATAATAACAAATTAGCAATGCAGTATAATGGATTCAAGTTCAAAAGATTACCAATTTTTATTTTAATATCTAGACATTGTCCTGCTTTTTCTTTTCTTTCTATAATTACTGATATGTTAACAAGAAATTGTCCTGTCTTCTTTCAATTTTGGAAATACTGACAAGTTATCCCAACATTGTCTTGCTTTTTTATTCAACTTGGGAAATAATGTTGAATTTCCCCAGCATTGCACTGCTTTTTGTAATCATTTAAATTTGAGAATTTTTTAAAAATCTTTTCACCCCAAGCAAGGCGATAATGCAACTTGGATGCAGGGGATTGCTGTGGGTGAAAGAGTGAGGAAATAAAGGAACAGGATTCAGGAAGATTAATAAGTTAGCTCAAAATTGTCCTGCATTCTTTCAGTTTGGGCAATACAGATATGTTAGCCCAACATTGTCTTGCTCTATTTTGATTCAACAAATACTGACAGGTTAGCCCGATATTGTCTTGCTTTCTTTTGATTCAACAAATACTGACAAGATAGCCTGACACGGTCTTGCTTTATTTTGATTCAAGAAATACTGACAGGTTAGCCCGTCATTGTCTTTCTTGCATTTGATTCAACAAATACTGACAGCTTAGTCCGACTTTGTCTTGATGGTTTTTGATTCAATAAATAATGACAGGCTAGCCGGACATTGTCTTGCTTTCTTTTGATTCAACTAATACTGACAGGTTAGCCCGACATTGTCTTGTCTACTTTTGATTCAACAAATACTGTCAGGTTAGCCTGACATTGTCTTGTCTACTTTTGATTCAACAAATACTGATAGGTTAGCCCGACATTGTCTTGTCTACTTTTGATTCAAGAAATACTGATAGGTTAGCCCGACATTGTCTTGCTTTCTTTTGATTCAACAGATACTGTCAGGTTAGCCTGACATTGTCTTGCTTTCTTTTGATTCAACAAATACTGATAGGTTAGCCCGATATTGTCTTGCTTTCTTTTGATTCAAGAAATACTGACAGGTTAGCCTAACATTGTCTTGCTTTCTTTTGATTCAAGAAATACTGACAGGTTAGCCTAACATTGTCTTGTTTACTTTTGATTCAATACTGACAGTTTAGCCCAACATTTTCTTGCTTCCTTTTGATTCAACAAATATGGACAGGTTAGCCTGACATTGTCTTTCTTTCTTTTGATTCAACAAATACTGACAGGTTAGTCCGACATTGTTTTGCTTTCTTTTGATTCAATACTGACAGTTTAGCCCAATAATTTTCTTGCTTTCTTTTGATTCAAGAAATATTGACAAGTTAGCCTGACATTTTCTTGTATTCTTTTGATGCAAGAAATATTGACAAGTTAGCACGATATTGTCTTGCTTTCTTTTGATTCAACAAATACTGACAAGTTAGCCTGATATTGTCTTGCTTTCTTTTTATTCAACAAATACTGACAGTTTAGCCTGACATTGTCTTGCTTTCTTTTGATTCAACAAATACTGAAAGGTTAGTCCGACATTGTTTTGCTTTCTTTTGATTCAACAAATACTGACAGGTTAGTCCGACATTGTTTTGCTTTCTTTTGATTCAACAAATACTGACAGGTTAGTCCGACATTGTTTTGCTTTCTTTTGATTCAACAAATACTGACAGGTTAGTCCGACATTGTTTTGCTTTCTTTTGATTCAACAAATACTGACAGGTTAGTCCGACATTGTCTTGTTTGCTTTGGATTCAACAAATATTGATAGGTTAGCCCGACATTGTCTTCGTCTATTTTGATTCAACAAATAGACAGGTTAGCCCAATATTGTCTTGCTTTCTTTTGATTCAAGAAATACTGACATGTTAGCCCAACATTGTCTTGCTTTTTTATTTATAATAGGGAATATTGTTGAATTAGCCCAACATTGTCCTTCTTTTTTTTTTTTTTTTTTTTTTTTTTTTTTTTTAACCATTTTAACCCAAAGCAAGGCAATAAAGCCATTTGCAGCCACAATCTTAATAACATAAGATATGCAGATGGTTGATATTGATAACAGATTCAGAAATGAAACTACAGAAACTCCTGCAGAAGGTAGAGAAGGAAAGCAACAAGAAAGGATTAAACATGAATTGTAATAAGACAGAATATTATGGTTGTCAGCAAAAGACACAGCCCAACATTCTAATTACAAATTAGGGATATCAAAATTAAACAAGTATAAAAATTTAACTACCTAGGAAGTCTTTTAACAGAGGACAGAAAATGTGACACTGAAGTCCAAATGTGTATTGGGATAGTGAAAGTTACTTTCCAAAAGTTGATCAAAGCATTACGAAACAAGAAAATTTCATTTGAAACAAAGAAAAGCATATTGAATTGTTTTGTAATATCAGTCCAACTATATAACAGTGGATACTTACAACAGAGGAAGAATACACTAAAAGCAACAGGAATATGTTTCTACAGAAAGATGTTGAGAATACTATTGACCAAACATGTGAGCAACAACAAAGTTTTAGAAAGAATGGAAATGAAAATGACACTTATACTTAACATCAAAAAGAGAGTTAAAACTTCTAGGGCATATAATGAGGAAAGAGGGCTTGGAAAATTTGATACTCACAGGATATAGTGAAGGCCAGGGGGACAGAGAAAAGCAGCACCATAACCTACCAAATGAACTTGTGTAAATGTATGGCAGAACGGAGATTAGGGGATATAACAAAAATACAAATTTTACTATGCTCTACAAAGGATAGGAAATTGTGGAGAGCCATATCGCTTATGTCCTGAAGGGAATGGGCACAAAAAAGGTGGACTGTTACCAATTTTTATTTTTCCTATTCTTCAGTCTCTTTCTCTGCTTTTTAAATAACTGATTTTTTTTTTATTTACACAGTTTAATTTTTTTTTTTTTTTTTTTTATTTTTTTTTTTGTGCTGTTTTCAAAAACCTTAATCTGTGTATGTGCAATGTGCATACGGATAAGAAACATATTCTGCAAGCAACCTACCCACCTTCGGATTCAACTACCCCTCAGATATAGGGAGTATGCTTTGTTTGTTTCTTTTGTCCTTTCATTTCTTGCTCATTCACTGGGATGAGCAAATCCAAACATTATTGATTCTCTTTTCTGTGGAGGGTTTTTTGTTTTCTTAACTCATTTTTTTTATTCCAAAAAAGGTGTTGAAATCCTTTAAAGAATGAGACTAGAGAAGTGTTGCAAGGAAGATGATTTAGTGGCACAGAGATGCTAATTTGTTCACTGACCCAAAACATACCTTTGAGTTTTTCTTTGAGGAATTTTGACTGGGTTTCATTTTTAAATTCTCCTTAACTTTAGATTGGCATGTCCACACACAAAAAGATTTTTTTCTTCAAAGAATTCAATATTTTTGCTTTTTTCTGTTTCCCTCACTACAAATAAACAAGAATAAAGCCTTCTGAATTTTGTGCATTATAAAGATATTGTAGATTTTAATTTCATAAAATATTTGACATGCCTATCTGTCACTAGAATTTTGCCAGATATTAAAAGCAGGTTTGAAAATAGATTAAAGAAAGACAAAAAATAGATTATACAGGGTGTGACAGAAATACCCCCCACATAATGATAAGACATTAGGTAGAGGAAGACACCATTGCTACTAATTTTTTACTACTATGTGGGAGGTATTTCTGATACACCCTGTATATTTTAAGAGAGAGTGAAATTGATTGTCTATATTAAAAGAAAGAGTGAAAATAGATTTTTAAAAGAGAAAGTGAAAATAAATTATATTTAGAGTGATTGAAAATAGATTAGGTATATACTAAAAAAAGAGAGTGTAATTGATTGTATCTATTAAAAGACACAGAGAAATTAGATTATACATATTAAAAGAGAAAGTGAAAATAGATATTTCTTTCATGTGCCGTGTCCTTTCACTAGTGAATGATTATGGCCATCAGCAACTTCCTGTTCCTTGTTGCTTTAATCAAACTTTTTCTCTTTACCATCCCTCTTTGTCCTCATTCTACCATCCATTCACACTAGCTCGTTAGGTAGGTTCAGTTATGTGCTATGCATGATATGTACTTGGGTGATCATGTATCGAAAGATACATGACTGATGAGGCAGATTTTTTTTCTCTCAGTAGGTTGCCATTTCTTTCTGCAGTAGACCAGTTTTCATCTGATGCTATAGAACCCGGTCTGTCCTGCTATTTACCCATAGCTGGGGGTTAAGAAGAGGATTTATACTTTTACCAAGGGTATTAGCATGTAAATGAATGCAATGGAATTTGAACTCAGCTCTCTGATTTCTCAATCTGAGCCACTATGCATTACTCTACTGTGCCTCCTAGGTAGGTTACTGGATGTTTTCCTCTACCCCACTTTCCTTCTCTATTTTCCCCCTCAATTCCTTTATCTGGTCCCTACTGTGACCAACATAATGACTTAAGTCGGTCACAGCATTAAAGTAGGGGAGGAAACAAGTAGAAAAGGTTCCTTGTTGCTTCTTTTTTATATGTGCCATGGCCTTTCAGAACATAGGTGATTAAGGCTTTCCACAATTTCTTATCTTTTGTGGCTCATCCATGTTTGTCCGCTTACTATCCCTCTCAGTGCCTCCCCTGCTATCTAGTTAAACAAGATCATAAGGCAGGTTACATGAGGTTTCCCTATCTCCCTCATGCCTTCAATATGTTCTGTGAGTGTCAAATTCTTCAAGTCTTCTTTCTTTTCCAAAATTTCAATTATCTCTTTATGGTTCTAGGTACAGGGTATGGAAGAAATACCTCCCGCATAATGCTAAGCAATGGTGTCTTCATCTAGCTTACCCTTATGTGGGATATATTTCTGCCGCACTTTCCCTTTGCTACCCATTTTTCTTCAATCTTCCTCATTGTTCACATGTTCCATTGACTGTGTTCTCAGCATCCTTTTGTAAAAACCGCATCTCTGTTGCCTCAAGTCTCCTCTTCACTTTTGAGTAAATTGTCCATCATCCACTGCTATACAGGTAGATTGATATTAGATAACTGTTCATCACCGTATTTTTTGTTTTTGTTGCCTCAAGTCACCTCTTCATCTTTGAGGAACTTGTCCATCGTCCACTACCATATAGGAGGATTGATATTACATAGCTATTCAGCACCCTTTTCTTTGTTTGTAAAAATATTTTCCTTTTTCTTAATACTTTGTTTCTCTTTTGGAAAGCATCTCTTACTATTCCAATGTGCCTTCAAATTTCTTATCAGATAGTTAAATTCCTCTATTTGCTTTTTCTTTTCTTTTTATGTGCCATGTCCTTTCATGATGTAGGCAATCATGGCTCTCCACTTCCCCTATCTCTTGTAGCTCTCAATAAGTTTTGTGCCTCTACCAACTCCCCCAGACCATATTCTGCCATCCACTTGTTTAAGCCCACCAGGTATGTCATGCATTGCTTTCCCTTGTCTCTTTTTCCCTCTATTCAACCTGTGAGTATCAGATTCTCCAGGTCCTCCTTTCTTATTACATGTCCCAGAAATTTTATCTGCCTCTTCCTTATGTTAAGTATAAGTTTCCTCTTTGTTTGCATCCTCTCCAAGACTTTTTTTGCTCACACACTTGCTCTATGTTATCCTTATCATCCTTCTGTAGAACCACATCTCCACTGCCTCAAGTCTCTTCTTCATCCAACATTTGCTGCCATATAGGAGGACAGATGTCATGTAGCAGCTCAGTACTCTTTTTATTGTCACCAAAGAATTCCTCCTGTTTCACAGTACTCTGCCCAGCTTTTGGAATGTGTCCTTGGCCATCCCAATACGTCTACGGATCTCAGTATCGCACTTACTGTCCTCCGTCAAAACACTTCCAAGATATTTAAACTTCCGCACATGCTTGATTTTAGTGTTCCCAACCTGCAAATCGCATTTCTGGCTCATCATAACTTGCATCTTAGGATTCTCCTTTTAGTAATAACCATACATTGTCTTCTTATAGTTAATGGTTAGTCCTTTCTTCTGGCTTTCTTTTACTACCTTGTCTAGGAGTTCCTGCAGTTTTCTTTCTGTGTCTACCATCAACAGGGTCTCATTTACATAGATGTCATTAAGATTGGGTCCACCAATAAATCCTGGTAGTTCTCTGAGGATTGCCTAGCTGTAAAGGTTGAACAAGTCTGGTGAAAAGACACTTCCTTCTCTTATGTTCCTTTCATATTTTTGTTTACTTTCTCAATTCATTTTCTATGTGTATGCAAGTGTTTTATTGTCAGTAAATGTTCCAGATTATCCCAATATCATTCTCAACTGAAATAAATATTGAGAATAACTTACAATAATTGACAATGTTCCTTCAGCCTGATAATAATTGCAATCTGTTGTTTTCATGTGATGTCTTAACACATTAAAAAACACTTTAACAAAAATGTGTTCATTTAATATCTAGTTTTTAAAAGGTTTATCTTATGTACTTTTTATTAAAAAATGATTTATGTTTTTGTCTTTTAATTGCAGGCAGCTCACCATGTCTTCGGTAAAAGTTGCAGTGAGGGTGCGCCCTTTCAATAGTCGTGAAATATCTCGTGAATCCACTTGCATCATTGACATGTCAGGAAACACCACAAGTAAGTAATATATATAGACTGCATTTTACTAAATGGTTATTAAGTCTACAATTTTCAAATTTGCCTGATTTGCAGAAAATAATTCTTCAATTCATTGTATTTACTCCCTTAGAAAATAACAATCTTTAAGATTGTATCTCAACATGAGTACCAACCTGTTCAATATCCTTTTCCAATTCAACTGGTAAGGGTATTGATTCTGACTGGAAGGTGGAAGTATATTTATCTATATCTGCTTCTTAATCAATATTATTTCTTTAATGCTTCTGTCTTTTGTCCTGTATACTTTTTGCCTATCTTCACAGAATGAAGCTGCAAGGTATCAAATCCAGGAGTACTCTTGTGTGTGTACATTATATATATATGTATGTATGTATGTACAGGGTGCGATGGATAAATTGTCATCAAAATGACACAGAAATGAAAATAACACTGACATCTCATTTTAAGAAATATATTTACCAAAATTACACAAAAATATCTTGAAATACTAAAGAGTAAATTTATTCAATAAAATCGCTATTGGCTTCAAAATACGGCCTCCAGATGATTTCAGAATCTCCTGCAACTCTTCTGGATGGTCTCCTTGTTTATATTGGTGAATGCTGCCATAATCCTTTGGTATTACAAAGAGTTATGTTGGTCTCTTGCTCAGCATAATAATCAAGGGGGTTGCAGTCTGGGGAAGTTAGGTGGCCAGATGTAAGGGTTGATGTGATCGCAGAAATTGTCTGACAGCCATTACTGGGTTCCCTGCTTGTGTGGCATAGTGCAGAGTCTTGTTGCTAGACAAAGTCTTCCAGAAGCCACCCTCTTGATCCAGAGCAGCACTACCTCCTCAAGGCACTTGATGTAGTCCTCTCAGTTGAGTCTTAGGCCCTGTGGGATGATGAAATGAGGAATAACATCATCATCACTAGTGATCACTCCAAACACCATGATGCTGAGTGGATATCATATCAAACAGCCTAAATTCCTGAGAAAGAAAAATTTTAATTTGAACCTGTGATCAAATTGGTAGTGGCATCCTTTATCTAAAAATGTAGCTCCCGAACACTGAATGCACCACCAACATTATGACTGAGTGATTAACAGGTTAAGTGTTATTCAAAAGATTATCTCCAGAGTCCTTAATTACCAGGTACCACAATCCACTGATTTCAGCTGCAAGAGATCAAAATTTATGTCTTAATTCCTAAAATTAAATATTAATCCCTAGCAAGCAGTTATAGAAAAGAAAATGTCAAAAAAAATGTATGCACACACACACATACACACACGAGATAATGATATATACATTTTTATATATCAAAAACAATATTTGGGAAAAATGTATGACAAAGTGGAAAAAAGTGTTTGCGCAATGTGTTTTGTCCATTAGGACTGCATCGAACTAAATTTGTTATGTTGGTGTGACTGCACATGTACACGAATGATGGATGCTGGGATTTTTAAATTTATATATATATATATATATAATATATACATATATATATATATATATATATAATCTCTCCAATTTTCTTTCCATCACTTTTGTTATGAGATTATCCCACACTATTTGTTATAATAGAAGATCTGTTACGAATGTTGAAATGTTGTAACAGCCAGGGTGCAAATTCACTGTGGATGACCTTGAAATCAAGGCACTCTCTAGACATTTTTGTCTTAGGGAATTGTTTTTCTCCTTTGATCAGAGTAGCATTTTTATGTCAAAATTGTCATCAGGCTCATTACAGTAACCAACTAATGCATTTGATTACACACACACACACACACACATATATATATATATATATATATATATATATATATATATATATATATATATAAGCTGGTTAATAAAATTTGAGGAATAAAATGTTGACAAAATCATAAGATTATTGCCAATGAAGTGGATGATATTTATATTATCCTTTTACTAAATTGAAGCACAAAGAGAAAGATTTTTTTTAAAGTCAAAATATTCAGATATACCTGTTCTTTTTTCATGAGATGAGGAATAAACAAAGAAGCTGGACTTACTCATCCGGGTAATGTCTGTTGAAATTATACTCTCTGAGTAAAGCCAACACCCTGTTTAATCCCTCAATGTTTGTTTATTTTGAAAATATATTTCAACTCTGATCTGCAACTTTCTTGTCAGCTGTTGAGTGAAGACGCTAAAAAATATATTTTTTTAAAGGACTTTTTATCCAGCATTATTTCTAATTACTATAAACATTATATTTAGTGTTATTATGTGCAAATAGGTATGAATCCATTTATCCTCACCCCAGTTATAGGTAGATAGCAGGATAGACAGGGTCCTATAGCCTTGGTTGGCAAACAGTCTAGGAGAAGAAAAACACAAAAAATTCAAACCAGCCTAGAGAGAATTAGGCTCCATCAGGCTATCTTCCCTCAGAAACATCAGTGCTGCACTGGCTGCAGTACATGTGGTGCCCTTATGACTATAATGGGTTGTTTTAATGGATAGCAGCTCTGAATAGGAAATTGGAGAACTGAGTTCAAACTCCAGTTGGGTTCATTACATTCACTTTTTTTTTTTTTTTCGTTAATTCACCCCAAACAAAACAATAAGGCCACTAAGCTGCACGGGGCTACTGGGAGTGAAAATTAGAAGATTTTCAAAGGAACCAGAACTGCAATTCTAAG
Source organism: Acanthosepion pharaonis (assembly GCA_903632075.3). NCBI lineage: Eukaryota > Metazoa > Mollusca > Cephalopoda > Sepiida > Sepiidae > Acanthosepion > Acanthosepion pharaonis. The sequence continues at coordinate 2,519,331 of CAHIKZ030002236.1, read as the reverse complement.
CAGGAAACAAGGGATAAACCTTCTACTCTTGTGCAAAAGACTAGAGAGGAGTGCAAACTTACACACAAATATCCTTGGGAAACGTATGAATCCATCTCCCTCAGATATGACTTAAATAGTGGGATGTGTACCTAGAAAAATCATTGTTATTCTCCAAAAAATTGTTGAATACAATATTTACTCACCAAAAAAAAAAATATTATTACAAACAAAAATGTTTTAGCTTTAAATAGAACACAAAAAGTTGATAAGCTTTAAAAAAACAAATCAGTCAATAAAGTGAAATAGTCATGCTGGTGGGAATTTTACAACCTATAAAATAACACTATTATTTTAATAACTTGGAACAAAATATTGTATATATTCGAGCATAGTGTGAGTTTTTATGATCAGTATTTTAAGCAAAAATTAGGGGTTGCACTATACCCGGCTAATTTTTTTGAAGATGTTAAAAAAATTCATGCATTTTCAGTGACCAATTGTACTATATACAGGTAATTTTTTTTCTAGCAGGGTTAAAATTCATGCAAAAAAATTTAGGGTTTATACTATACATGAGGTTGGCTTATGTACAAATATATTCAGTATGCATTGTGCTGTAGAGGAAATTAAGAGAAATAATTTAACCTTGGCATTGCTTTGTGTTTGGACAATTGTAAACAATGAAAGGTTAAGAGAAAAGAAGAATAAACATATGCTTCATGTTATTTATCTCTCTGTCCTTGTTTACTTGCCAAAAGGCAAGTCTGTAACTGCTAAGCGTACGGACACATTCCAGAATATGTTTTCTCACACACAGCTGGGTATGTTCTATACACAATATCAAGCTTGTGGCTTCTTATGACACACATTCAAATCAAGTTAAATTTCTTTTTAAAATCGTAATAAAATAAGATTCTTTATCCGTACGTTCATCATTATATGTATGGGATAATCACTAAACCAGTCACAGTAAATTTACGTCTTGGTTCTTGGCAGATCTGTGATTGCAATGTGGGATATTTAACAACAGTAGTGAAAAACATAAACAAAAAGCAACTAAATGAAATCGGCTCGACTATATACCCAAAACAAAAAAAAATTAAATTTAAAATTTTCAGTGTCCCCTTTCATTCATGCACGTGTAATAACATCAACATAAACATCACTTTCATCCATTGTAGTTCTAAATGATGACACACAATAGTTTTTTCCACTTTGTTACAGATTTTCCTAACATATGTATCTAAATCTATGTGTTAAACCTTTAAATTCCCCCCCCCCCACTTGGTGTGTTGGGCCACAGCCTCTCCACACTAGGTGTTGCTACTGAAGTTTCCATAGCATATAGGTTGTATTTATTTATTTATTTTTTTTATGGTTTGGATTTGTTAGTTCTATGCCAAATTGGTTTGAATTCATAGTTTGCTTTGATTGGCAACCAGTCTAGGTGAAAGACAACTGGAGGAAGAAGAGATGGATTCACACATTTCCCAGGAATATTTGTGCAAATGGAATGGTCTTTGGTGGAATTTGGACATAACATGCCAAATATACTTTCTGTGATGATAACTGTCATTCTATGCACGCATCCACATGTTAATTTATAGATAACTGTTTATATACTCGAGTATCTATCTATATCCACATATATATATATATATATATATATATATAGTGATTTTCCAAACATATCTTGGATGTGGCACAAGGCCAAAAGTAAGGGGCATCCAGTGAGAATTGAACTCACTACTCAGTTGTAATTGTTCTAGCAAGACAATCTTACTAACCATTACACCACCTCGAGGTGCCCTGAATGATTTTCTAAGTGTAGCTTAGATGTGGCACAAGGCTGAAAGTATGGGGCATCCAGTGAGGATCAAACTCACTATTCACTCATAACTGTTTTAGTGAGACAAGCTTGCTAACCATTACACCACATCGAGATGCCTATATATATATATATATAAAATAAAGGTAAAAAAAAATATAAGTAAAAATAGAAATAACATGTAGAGCTTTTAACTTTAAAAAATCAGGAGGTCAATTAAAATATGTGACCTTGGTTTCAAGCTGACGATACTTTTTAAAATTCATTTTAAAAGAATCACGCGAAAAGTCCGTCAAGTCAAATCCATGGTCACCTATTTTAATTGACCTCCTGATTTTTAAGTTGTTTCAGGCAATTTCAGTCAATTGATTTTCTAAAACTTTAACTTTATTTAAATTAAAAAATTCATGAACGCTATATTTTTAAAAAAATAAATAAATGAATATGCGCATGATGTGAGGTGTTATAGAAGGTGAGGAGGAAGAGAAAATCAAGTGTATTGCAAATGTATCAGTTGGGGATTAAGTTAAATGTACATACTTTCTTTTCATCCCACTTCGTATGAACTCAAAAGGAACTTTTTAGTATGTATACAACAGGTCATAATTTTCAATCTCTGAAATGTTGGACAGTCTCCTCAAAGATGAAGAAGAGATTCAAAGTGATATGGTTTTACAGAAGGATACTGAGGATATCATAGACCGAGCATGTGAGCAACGATGAGGTCATGGAGAGGATGCAAACAAGGAAGAGGCTTATACATAATATCGGAGAAGAGGCAGCTGAAGTTTCTGGAGCACGTAATGAGAAAGGAGGGCCTAGAGAATTTTGAATAGAGGTTGAATAGAGGGAAAGAGAAACAAGGGAAAGCAACACATGACATATCTAGAGAGCTTAAGCAGGTGGATGACAAAGCGTGGTCTGGAGGAGGTGGCAGAGGGACAAAATTTACAGAGAGCTACAAGGGATAGGGGGAAGTGGGGAGCCATGATCCCCTATGCCCTGAAAGGACACAGCACATAAAAAGAAAGAAAAAAAAAATCAAAAAGTGTTTTTGGTCTGTAAATGTTATTATAGCTAATTTTTCTTGTTGACAAAGGTTGTAGATGTTGCAAGATTTTGCTTTTTTTAAAAATTTCCCAGTTTTCTGGTCTAATTCAACTCTCACCATTAATTTTATATATATATATATATATATATATATATATATATATATATATATATATGCACACACACATACACAGTGGTCCCCTCTTATGTCAATTTCATTTTCTGCTGTTTCGGTTAGCTACTGCCAGTCCTAAAAATGAACAATAAGTTTTAGTCAATTATGTTTCCAAGGCAAAGTTGTGAAAGGTGTTTGTAAAGTGCTTCTTTTAAGTGAAAAGGTAAATATGTTTTTACAAGGAGAAAAAACAAATATGCCGAGTTAGCTACAATAAGATCTTGTTTTCTATCTATGACAACTTCTATTACAGTCTATATTGTTATAATTGTTCTATTTTATTATTAGTCATTGTTGTTAATCTCTTACTGTGCCTAATAAGATCTACGGTAAGAATGAATCTTCTATTCATCACATAACTTTTATTACAGTATATGTATGTATAAGGAATAACCCAGTAGTTTCAGGCATCCATTGTAGTTCTTTGTACATGTAACCCAAGGATAAAGGGAGTGTTTTAATATATATATATATATATTTGTATAATTAGGCAGCAATCCTTCCTTTATGCATGTTTCATTAAAAACAACAGACAAGGTACTGTAGGTAGTGTGTAAGAAATGTCCGAATGTTCTGTGTTTCCGAGCGCTTTCGGCTATACCTTTAGCCATTATCAAGGATGGTTCAATTATCAGCTTAGTAGAGTGTGTGTTCTATGTATGTTCAGTGTGTGGTAGTGATGTTTTAGTTTCCGAATATGGTTAGCACATTGTGGCTTTGTTCATAATTGATATTGTTAAGAGTTGGCTTTTTCTTTTTTTATTATTAGAGCTTCCATTATTTTTAGTCTTTTTTTTTGCAAGTGGATGCAGTTAATATATTAGTGTTTTCTACTAGTATGTTCCTAATAGTGTCGGGTAAATCTGAGTGTGTGTTTAAATGTGTTCTGATGGAACTGTGATCAGATAGGTGTAATGTAAGACGTCTGGATAAACATGTGGTTGTGTAGCCGATATAATTATTTATGAGTCCGGTTTGGTGAGGAAAGCAGTTCCTTAAAGGGCATTTGAACTCATAGATAATGTTCACTCTTTGTAATTTTGACTTCGTTGGTGTGTTGTTATTTAATGAAACATGCATATATATATATATATATATATATATATATATATATATATATATATATATATATATATATATATTATGTATATATTTTATCAGGGCAGCTGTAAGAATTATTCATAAAGAGAAGTAAAAATTATCATTAGATTTTAAAAATTTAAAAATGCTCATAAATATTATTCAGGCTAACTGTGAAAGTCAAGGTAAACTATGGAGGATGAAGTGATGTAATTTAATGCTAAGTATCCTACATAGCTTACCTTTATTTGTGCCCTAAATGCACCCTAGTGCAAAAATGAAAGCACAAAATATAGACATGAATTATAAACGTAGAACTCAAGATATGTGTCAATGATAATATTAAAAAAAAAAAACTTACAAATTCATTTTTTAATATTGGCTTTTTAATTCAATTTTTAAAAATAAAACCATTTATTCCCTTTTTATTTATCCTATGGTAATGGTAATTTAGTATTATTTGTCCTATGGTAATGCTAATATTAGCCAGCTAGCATTCATTGACCAAAGATTTTGACTTGTTGTTGGTAGAAATTTATAAAAATCTTTCTCTTAAAACAATTTTTCAGAAAAATAGTCCAGTTGTAATTAATGTGCCTTCCAGTATTGATGGGGAGTGAGGTCCTTCCTTGCCTTTTGTTTTCCTATATTTATTTTTGATTTTTTATTACTTAACCCTCTCTATTTTTATTTTGCAGCTATCCAGAATCCAAAACCAGGGCCCAAAGATAACCAATATAAAAGCTTCAATTTTGATTACTCATACTGGTCACACACAGATGTAAGTAATCTCTTCCCATCAGCATTTCTTTGACAATTTTCCCACAGTTTATTCTGAAGAATTTTGCCAATAATTTGCCTTACATATTTGCTACTTTTGTTGTCAGAAAACCAACTTTAAAACTAGGTTGCAATTTGTATCTTTACTTTTTTTTTTTTTTTTCAGAATATTCTTAAAATAGTGTTCTGTAGATATTTTTTTTAATCATTTTACCACAAGCAAGGCTACAAAACCAGCAATAAGCAACTGACAGTGAAAGAAATTGAGAAAATTTTTATTGTGGAGAAAAAACAAAAGAACAGGATTTAAAAAAACAAAAAGCAAAAGATATTGGTTTTGCATTCTGTTCTTTTATTGTCCAAAATATTCCAAGATAACCTGCCTGGGATTGACATGAGTAGCTATAATAAACACCTAATAGTTATGGTGAGAACACTATGTTAGAACATTTCTGAAATTGCGGGTGTGGTGTATGTTTCATGTTCAGTAAAAAAAATCCACTGGTTAATGCTTTTATTGATACTACACAAGATTTACAAAAAAAGGTAAGCCATACGTTGAAGATGACCTGATCATGAGGATTATCAGCCAGCCACCCTTGGATTGTTGATGAGGGAACAGAATCCTGTGGGAACAGATTTGATCCCAAGCTTGACTGCCATAAAATATTGAACACTTCATCAAAGATGAGGATAATAGTCTGAATGTAAATAGTGCAAATGATGATGACTCCTCATCCCAGAAATTCAGACAATATTTTCATCTTTTATTTGTCACTTTTCATGAAATTTAAATTCATGTAAGACGAGAAGTTCCACCTTCATCATCCTCATCAGTCCCACAACTTGGTCTTGTTGTAGGGTGGCTGCAACTAGTATCGAGTAGGTCAAAGATGAAATTTTACTTTCACGCATTGCAGTTATAAAACGGATATCACGAATGCTACCCACATATAGATAAATTAGGAAAGCAGTGATGGCACCTAACCTGAATCCATCATAAAAATACAGGATGTGGAATTAGTAAATACAAAACACTTCAGATACATTGGTATATGGATCAGCTATAGCAAATTAAGTATAGGAGAAAGGGAAACTGAACATTGAATAAACTGTGTTAGAGGTAGTTTCACGCAACACCACAAATTGCCACAAAACCAAAACTTCAACCTGAAAACTCTTGTCATGTTCTTAAATAATGTTGTTAGATCAAGACTTTCATATGGATGTTATGCATGGTGCCAAACTCATTCAGGAATATCTAAACTGTCAGCTGTATTCAACCACTTTCTAAAATCAATAGTGAAAAAAGGCTTTGAACAAGTAAAACCTAAGGGTATTGGCTAAGATCATCCTTTGAAAATTGTGAACTGGCGCTACATTTCACAAAGAACTATACCAAATAACAGAGACCACATCATTTGATGACTACCAATAGCAGCAACAACTAAAATGGATAGCACCTGTAACTTGAAGAGAAAATAATGATATAATCAAGATGTTGACATTCCATGCTACTTCAAATAAAAGGTTAGGAAGGAAACCCCCATCAATAGTGGAAAGAGTGATAACAGCTAGTGGACTTTACAAACCTGTTTTCTTTAAAAAAAAAAAAAGTGTTTATGTGAAAGATTTTATAAATTTCAAATGAAAACAGTACTGGCTGCTTGATCAATGAATGCTAAATGTTTACTTATAGGGAAACAGCTATTACCATTACCATTACTGCAATGTAGCAAATCCAATCTTCACTGGGTGCCCTATGCTGACAGCTTTATGCCAAACTAAGCTAAGCTTAATAAGCATCAACCTAAATTAACAATATTTTCTTACAAGTTATAAAATTGTCTGTTTTCATTTCAAGTAATGCCTGTGGCTGTTTTAAAATATTTTCAAGAGATTTTTATTTTAATAGACAGTGAGATCATTTCACACATTTTAATTGTAATTTTTCTTTCTTCCAGCCAAATGACAGCAATTTTGCGTCACAGACTAAAGTCTATGAAGACATTGGTCTTGAAATGTTGGACCATGCCTTTGAAGGTTACAACGTATGCATTTTCGCTTACGGACAAACAGGTGCTGGAAAGAGTTACACGATGATGGGTAAAAACGAAGAAAGTCAGCGCGGAATCATTCCACTGGTAAGTAATTAATTGATATCTCCCTCTCAGTCTCTCTGTGTGTGGGTGTGTCTATCTCTTTACCCTTGTCTCAGTTTCTCTCTTGCTTGATCTTTTCTTTTTTGTTTTAATATAATGTTGTAGCATACCTACAGACGATAATGGGTATGTCCCCATTCACAAAGATACAGTAGTAAGTACTGTATGTTGGTCTGCAGTTGGAAATTCATTGTGGAATTCACTTGACTCACTTCTAGCAGTTGGCTACTTCTTCTACATGCCACTGGCGAATCTTATATGTGTTGTTCTTGTCCTAAGTATTAGCGTTCATTACCAAGCTTTGTGTGATTATTCTATTCAGCAACCTTATAGTAGGTTATAACATATAAATATTGAAGAAATTAAATATCAATTCCATATTGAATTTGTAATTGAATATCTCATCACTTGTGCTGCTTAAAGATTGGGAGGCAGCAACATAACTATCTAGGTGTTCTCATGAAGCCTTGTGTTGCAGAAAGGCAGTAATATCTGAGTATTGTTTTTCTTATATATATATATATATATATATATATATATATATATATATATATTTTATGGCTATTTTTATAATAATCCTTTCCAGTTCTCTAATCATTTTTTTGATGTTAAGATGAAATTCATCAAGGAAGGCATAATAGTTTTTTTTTTTCTACAATGCAGAAAAATACTTGTAGACAAAAACTATATGCTACACCATGAAATTAATAAACAAAAACTTCAAATTCTTGAGCCCTCTATATCAAAAGCAATGAACCAACACTCAACAGAATTTATTACGGGTGTAGCAGCAATGTGTTGAAGTTCATTTAACCAACATTTAATGCCATTTTGCATTTCTACCAATTTCTGGTTAGCTCCCTTATATGGGGACGATTGTTTTGTGAAAATATTGTAAAATGGATAAATTTAAAATTTTTAAAAATTGTAACAGAACATTCACACGTGTTTTTGAAAATCACCATCACTCATGAAATGCAGATTTTATCACAGTTGCAAGAAGTTTGTTGTTATAATTTACACATGGGAATGATCTTGGAGGTGATTGAAAGTACTTGGGTAGGAAAAAACTATGGTGCCTTCCTTGATGAATTTCATCTTAATATCAAGAAACTGATAAGAAAACTGGAAAGGTGGATTCATATCTAATAAGAACCTTTTGGGTAAGGCTTGTATATCTAAATCATTATTATCACAAAAAAAAAAATTCTTACAATCCAAATGGCTTTAAATAACCTGCAAAGAGCTGATGAGCAATAGAAAAGAAATAAATCAATTGATAACTCAAATAGAGCAAGTGACATAACAAGCACGTATTAACCATGCAATAAAAGTATTTTTTTTAAACAGGGAGACTTAATATTTATATTGAAATAAGATTCATTTGTCATAATAAAACAATTCAAAATTTGTTATGCTTTATTAGTATTCAATTTGTCTTTCACTTATTATCTTTGTTGTCTATTTTTTTTCTGATTTCAGCTTTGTCAGGATTTATTTGATAGGATTAAAGACAACAAAAGCGAAGAACAATTGTATTCAGTTGAGGTGAGTGTCTCAGATTTTTTTTGTGTTTACCGTATTTTGCTGCTTATACAATGCATTTTTTTCCTATCAAATTTCTCCAAAAACCACTCTGCATTCTATGAATCGAAGGTTAGTGAGAGGAGTTATAATTTTGGGGTGTGGGATGAGCATCTGCTTCCTAGTTACATCCGATTCTGAGCGTTTGAATAAAAAAACAATTCCAGTGTTTCAAAATTAAATGAAGATTTTGAGAGAAACTATTTATACAGTTGGGATACTGGGATATTGGCAATAAATGAAATTCTCTGCTACAGTAACATCTGCATTATGTATTATGCATGCTAATTTCTCTTCTAATTATTACATTCTAAATAGTTACTATAAAATGTGATACTTCTTCTTGGTCTATGATGAATTAGTCATGATTAGTCAGGTTTTCATGCTGAAATATGCTACTCAGTGGATAGAATTAGGGATAGCATTAGGGATAGAGCTATGAAGTATATACAAGGTGATAAACTTTTTTTCCGATTTCTTTGTTCAACATTTGCCTGTGTGGAGTGGGGGGTGTCTAATGCATTGGAGAGTCTTATAAGCAGTGAAATACATTATCATAATTCTTTCATCTCTTGAGGAACTGCAGCATTCCGGTCATAGTAGCCATTTTGGGGTTGTTACTTTTCCCCCTATTAATTAAACCTAATAATGACATTACTTTCCATTTTTTTTTTTTTATTTTATTATTTTACGGTGACAGGCTAAAAGGGCTTGTCAGATTTTGCTGCTTAGAAACAACATTCAAGTTACTGGTTTCTGCGATTGATTGCTCTTCATTCATTATGATTACGACCAGATCACATACAAACACCAGTTCTCGTATGATCACTGAAGTTAAGTAATGTCGTATCTTATCAGTAATGAGATATGACACCACTTGGGAATACCAGGTGCTGTAAGTTTGGATGTGCAAGTAATGTAATGGATAATGGCTCAGAATTGGAAGTTAGAGAGTCAAGTTCAAATTCTAGTCATGTTTGTTATATTCACTTACATGCAGATACCCTTGGAAAAGGCATGAATCCACCTCTTCTCTCTCCCCAGCTATAAATTAGTATGACTTGTATCCATAAATCATTATCTTAAAAAAATTCTTACAATCTAAAAATATTTTCTGACCTTTAAATAACCTGTAAAAGGTTGATAACCTCTAAAAAAAAAAAATACTCAAATCAATCAACATTGTCCTATTATGAAACCTATCAGATTCCATAGTAAGTGACTCTTCATCTGACCTCATTTGATTGCTATCTTGTTTTTCTGGTAAGGTGTAATGCAATATGAAGTAAGAATAATTATTTCTTCTTGAATGGGTTGGATAATTCATTAAGGACATGTGTACACTGATGCAGATTGTATAACTGATCCACTATTGACATTATATAAATAGCCGATGAACAGGGAAGATTTGAAATGATTGTTTGAGATTGTTAGCTAATCTAATGATGGGATAACATTTGTCCACTTTGTTGGACAAACAAATTAAAAACATCCTGTGCAGCTCATACTGACAGGTTGACATGGAACTCTGTTTTTTTTCTTCCTTCAACAACATTATGCTCTCTCTTCCTCTTGCCACTTCTCCTCCTCTCTGTGTATGTTTTACTTTTCTCCTCTCAAAGCAGGACAAGAGCGACCCCTACAATTCCTGGAAAACAAATTACCTCAAAGATTCTGCCTCTACTATTTCTTCTTTTTCAGCATTTCAAATATGTCCAGATTTTCTATAAAAAAAAAAAAAAAAAGCCTATTTCTATACCTGTAAAAATTAGTCTCTAAATAAAAGACAGAACAAGAAACCTATTTTATTATTCATGCAAGCTTGTATTAATTTTTTTCTATTTTATATTCATCAAATTTTTGTTGCTTGTAGTAGTAGTAGGCATAATTATCCTAACTTGTCTAAATTTCTTACATCAAGCATTGAGATCATTATTACTTTTTGACTAGTTTTACTTGCATTTTATATTTGTTGCTTGTTTACACTTAGTAGCAGTAGCCATAAGCTAACTGAATGTCTTTGATAAAACATTATCATTATTAACGTTTCAGAAATTAATAATTACATGTTTCCTCTAAGAAATTCAGAGAAGCTCCCTCTGTAATACAAATCTTGAGAGAATGTTTCCAGTTTTCTGATCAGAGTAAATCTGAAAACTTTTAAATGAAAATAGATTTCCAGAAATATTTTTATATAATCTGTGTGTGTGTCAGTGAGATGCACTCTCAAAGTAATGGCACCTATATTTATTCCCATGCCAAATACAATAGATATCAAGAGCATAATAACACTGCTTTGATAGAGCAAGTTTGCAACAAAGCAGTATTTTTCTATACAGTCACTTTCATTGGCTATACATTTTTGCTCAGTAACATGAGCCTGCATGCTGTGCTCATGAAACTAGCAGAGATGACCCAATTTTATTCACATACATTGCTCTCCCCACTTCCTAACTGTACTCACATCCATTGTTTGGTCTCTTTAAACACTTGACAAGTATTACTGAATATCAATGAGTGAAAATTTTTCTGCTTGAAGGCATTCTATGAAATGTGTTTGCTTCAGACACACTTTTATGTCATATGTCATTTTACCAGACTACCACTCAGCTGCTATCTGTAACAAGGCAAAAATAAAAATATGGATTATTTCAACTTCTAATGTCATGCTATCAACATTGGTCTCTGATGTAATAATAGGATAGAAGGTATGACTTCAAACAGACTCTGATGAGCATATATATATATATATATATATATATATATATATATATAAAGAAAAATTTGGAAAAAACAAATTAAAATCCTTAAATGCAATTATGTTGTTTAAAATGAATGAAATGTCGACGTCTGACGTTTCAGTTTAATAAACCTTCTTCAGGACAATATTCATTAAAATGCAATTCAATTCAATTTGACAAAGACGATGGACATAAAAACAAAATTCATTTTAAACAACATAATTGCATTTAAGGATTTTTATTTGTTTTTTCCAAATTTTTCTTCATTCTGTCGGATCTATATCCATTTACATTTGCTTACATATATATATATATATATATATATATATATATATAAAATGTTCCTTTATCATGGTAGAGGGCTTACTTGTCCACAGTGATACCAAATGTGAAGCCACTGGAGTTGCAACTCCTGTAGGGCCAGCCATGGCAGTAGTAAGGAAGCACCACACTGAACACTACCAACCCCCAAAGATCCTAACAGCAGAATAGGCAAAGATTTAGACAAACTCAATGGCCAAACCAATGAAAGCAGGCAGCACCAGTTGAGCTAGCATAACCAAGGTAGACATTAACAGACCAAGCATCCAACAGCCCCATGCAATCAGGTTTGCCAGATCTTGCCTGTCTCATTCCCCTTTGAGTCATAAGGGAAGGCGCTTCTGGCCAAGTGTATGGGCTTATCCCTCACACAGAGTTGTCAACCTAAATCAAATTCATGCAAATGGTCTGTCAAACTGTTTGATTCACAGCCATCTCTGCCACTGCCATTTGGGGAGAGAAATGGAATAGGGAAAGAGGATGACAATTTGGATATGAGCAGATGCCAATAACAATATATATATATATATATATATATATATATATATTGGAAAGGATGAGTATAAAAATAAGTAGACATAATATGTCTATAGTATTCAATGGAACATATGTATATACACACACATGCATGAATGTGCAACATCTAAAAAGTTCAGAAAATCTGATCAAATGTCAAAATCTTTTTTGGAATCTGTTCTTGATAAAGTTGAAAACTTTTCAGCACCCCTTTACATGTGTGCACACACACACACTTAAGGTAGTGCTACCTTCAGTCTAGGGTTAATCATTATCTTCCCTCATATCCTCATAAACAGTGTCCCTCACCTTTTACTCTGTAACCCACTATCTCAATGGTTCTTGGGCCTTGTACAAAGTGAACATTATTGTAAGAAGAAAAAAAAAAAAGAAAAGAAAATACAAATCTGTACCTGTTAAACCTGTTTTATTTAAAACTTCATTAAACTTTATATTGTCCAAAATGCATTCCACGTGTAGATGGCATTCTCTTTTATATTGAAATTGCAGAATAGTATTATTGGATTTTCATCTTCTCGGCTCTTGTGAATCAATGTTGCTGTTGTGATAAACAACAGATCTGATCCAAGTTAGGTTTGCAGTTGGCTCCTCTTTCTGATTGCACTGTGATTTCAGTTGGATGGGAAATAGAACAGCAGGGAAATGCAGTTGCTTTGTTCAGCTTTTGTTGTCTTTTTGCCTGCAAGTCTTCTTTGAGAAAGAACATAAAGAATAAAATGAAAATTGAGTTAACATATCTCTGTGGGACGTGTTTTTTTTAATTGTTTCTTTTTATCTCTTTTACTATTATTTAAATTTTCTTCTTTTATATTCTTTCCATCCATTTCGATTCTTTTCTTTCCATCCTTTGCGTATTTTTTCTTTCCTTCCTTTTGCGGTTCGATTTCTCTCCTTCCTTTTGCTGGTTCTTTTCTCTCCTTCCTTTTGCGGGTTCTTTTCCCTCTTTACTTTTGTGGATTCTTTTCTCTCCTTCCTTTTGCGGGTTCTTTTCTCTCCTTCCTTTTGCGGGTTCTTTTCTCTCCTTCCTTTTGCGGGTTCTTTTCCCTCCTTACTTTTGTGGATTCTTTTCTCGCCTTCCTTTTGCTGGTTCTTTTCCCTCCTTACTTTTGTGGATTCTTTTCTCGCCTTCCTTTTGCTGGTTCTTTTCTCTCCTTCCTTTTGCTGGTTCTTTTCTCTCCTTCCTTTTGCTGGTTCTTTTTCTCTCCTTCCTTTTTGCGGGTTCTTTTCTCTCCTTCCTTTTGGGTTCTTTTCTCTCCTTCCTTTTGCTGGTTCTTTTTCTCTCCTTCCTTTTGCTGGTTCTTTTCTCTCCTTCCTTTTTGCGGGTTCTTTTCTCTCCTTCCTTTTGCTGGTTCTTTTCTCACCTTCCTTTTGGGGTTCTTTTCTCCTTCCTTTTGCTGGTTCTTTTCTCTCCTTCCTTTTGCGGGTTCTTTTCTCTCCTTCCTTTTGCTGGTTCTTTTCTCTCCTTCCTTTTGCTGGTTCTTTTCTCTCCTTCCTTTTGCTGGTTCTTTTCTCTCCTTCCTTTTGCTGGTTCTTTTCTCTCCTTCCTTTTGCTGGTTCTTTTCTCTCCTTCCTTTTGCTGGTTCTTTTCTCCCTTCCTTTTGCTGGTTCTTTTCTCTCCTTCCTTTTGCTGGTTCTTTTTCTCTCCTTCCTTTTGCGGGTTCTTTTCCTCCTTCCTTTTGCTGGTTCTTTTCTCTCCTTCCTTTTTGCTGGTTCTTTTCTCTCCTTCCTTTTGGTTCTTTTCTCTCCTTCCTTTTATGGTTCTTTTCTCTCCTTCCTTTTGCTGGTTCTTTTCTCTCCTTCCTTTTTGCGGGTTCTTTTCTAAAGCCTTTTTTCTTGGGTTCTTTTCTCGCCTTCCCTTTGCTGGTTCAATTTCTCTCCTTCCTTTTGCGGGTTCTTTTCTCTTTCTGGGTTCCTTTCCTCCTTTGCATTCTTCTTTCTCTCTGGATTCTTTTCTCATTGGATCCCTTTTCTCCTTTCTTTATGCGATCATTTCACACTGGATTTCTTTTTCTTTGGATCCCTTTTCTCCTTTGTGGGACCCTCTCTCTCCAGGTCCCTTCTCTCCTTTCTTTGCAAGCTCCTTTTTCATATGTTTTGATTTTATCATCAATTCTTCCATATGTCCTTTTTTTCTCCCATCTTTTCTTGGTCCTTTTTCACTGGTTTGTTTGACTTGCCTTTTCCTCACTTCTTTCTTCTACAATATTCTTTTCATGGTTTTTCTCTTCCTTTTCTATTTCATTCTCCCTTGATAATATTTGTTACATTTTTTCTGTCTTCTAAAAATTATTATTAAAAAGCATCTCTGATTAATCCACTCATATTTAAAAGCATCTTTATTCAATTTTAACAAGAAATTTAATTGACTTATTGATTCTCTGCTTTTTATTTCAACCGCTTCTTTTTGAAACCAAAACTTATGCAATTCAGAAATAGAAAAAACAGAAAATGTAGACCTAAAAATAAAATAAAATAAAATTCAGACATACTTCATTTTCAAGTTGACTTTTTCAAAAAATGTCATTTGCTCACAAAAGACCAGAAACAACAGACATCTGCTGATAATATGATATAAAATAAAATTAGTAAAAATAGTTCAAATCTATGATATTACTTGGATGATATGAATAGGATAATATGAATAACAAATAAAAAATAAAATTATTTTATGACACTGATCATTTAAGTGCATAATTTCTGAGACAAGGAGTTGACGTTATTTACATTCATATGTTTATTTTCCTTCTCATCTTTTCTTACTGTTTTTGCTACTTAGTGGACAACAGTCAAGCAACATTTTACTCCATCTGTTATCCTTTCTTGTTTTGTTGTTACACTCATTTATATTTTTTGCCCTTTCATTACTTTAATGGTATTGCTTATTTTATGATACTGATTATTTCAGTGCATATTTTCTTGGATAAGGGGTTGACATTATTTACATTCAGATTATTTTCCTCATCCTTGTTATGATTATTACAATGTGTTGGGCTCTTGTGCCTTCTAGTCTTCTTCAGTTGCTTGTTGATCCAAATAACCCTCAAGGAATTTTGAAATGGACACTTTACTTAATCTGCACTTGTAGATTGTTCACATTTTGCTGTCCATGTCTAGAGGTATGCTATTCTTACTTAGCACTGAAGCACCTGAAGAAGGCTGGAGAGCACAACTGCTGAAATATGATAATACGAACAAAGATGAGGACAGTAGTCTGGATGTAAATAATGGCAATAATTTCAGTGCATTTATATTGAGATCATCAACAGCAGCCCTTGCAAGACAAAAGCATAGTTAAATCCTCCCATGACGACTGTGACTGTGTTTTTCTCTTCCTTCTATTTCATATCTCTATTTTCTTTCTCCCCATTACTTACTGTTCTTGCTATTTAGTGGACAACAGTCAAACCAACTTTTTACTCCATATGTTATCCTTTCTTCTTGTTATGTTGCACCTACCTATATTTTTTGCCTTTTAATTACATTAATGATATTGATTACAGTTCTCCCTTGCATTGCACTTTCCAGGGATCATTGTGTATTTAAGTGTACGTTTTCAGGTGATTTTCTTAAGTTCTATGTTTCACACTCATATCTTGGTCTCTTTTATGAACCACATTGACATCTTTCAAGCTCTTACACTCCTCCCACGACTGGTTCTTTCTATTGGCCTGTGTGTGTGTGTGTGTGTGTGTGTGTGTGTGTGTGTGTGTGTGTGTGTGTGTGTGTGTTGGTGGTATTTTTATTTTGTTTATTTTTTTTTTGCATAGTATTGACACAATTCTCTTTAATTTTTCTTAAGACCTTGTCTCTACATTTGGCATATTTACTTTGTTCCTGTCTCTTAATGTGTGTTGCAGATTGAGTGTGTTTCAAGCTCTTTTTCCAGCTTCTGATATGCTCTCCAGGTTTATTTCATCTAATTTTTTTATTAGTTTAATTCTGTATTCTCAGAATAGTATTTACAAACATATTTCTTAACTTTCTCATCAGTTCTCTTGTTGACCTTGGGTCTTTCAGAATCACTGATAAGTCAGTAAGCTTCTCATAATTTTTATGCTAATTTTTATCACTTCATCCAGGTAGAATCTAACTAAATCTACAGTATCTCTTTGTGGATTTAATAGTTTTCAAATTACTTTTGACAATGTTATGCCTTTTCAGGTTCATAGAAAATAAGAAGTTGAAAATGTTCATAAAATATAGTGAAATCATTTCATTAAAAAAAAAATGAATCTCAAATTATAATCAGAGAAAAGAACTGTTTGTCAATAATGTCAAAAATGACAAAAAATAAATTTCAAATTGAAGACATTGTTTTATACTTTAGGCATATTATTTGTTTTAAAAAGATTGTTGCAGAGGATCTGAGAGACAAATTTAATAATGTTTATAGATTATTTTGTGTAAACAATTTCTTGAGTACTTCTTTGTTTCTTGCCATTATTTGATGGCATATAAGTCATGCATTTTCCCCAAATATTCTTTCCTCTTCTTTTATGTGTTAAGTCCCTTCAGGATGTTGGAGATCATGACTCTCCACAACTTCCTCGCCCTTATAACACTAAGCAATGTTTGACCCTTTATTATCTCTTCCACTCCCTGGCTTATGGACACATGTTGAAACACTGGTTCCCATACGATCACAAAAGTTAAGCACCACCAAACCTGGTCAGTACCTAGATGGGTGACCGTTGGAAAATACCAGGTTCTGGATCTGCAATAGTGTTATGGGGAAACACACCTATTCTATAGTTAATAGACTCTCCCACTTAATATAAGTAGGAGTAGTAAGAGAAACGAGGGTCAGTCGATGTCGGACGACCGTAGTCGACAGTTAGTCGAATACGAAAGTAGTCAGCGACCACAACAAGATTACTCTGCATAATACCTATTATATCAAGTTCCTAACATTTTGTACGTCGAACTATTTAGGACCGATTTAGTACAAATACAAGCCTCCACTGCGAAATAACTCCACAACAAATAGTGTAATGATTAATGGCTTGGATTTGTTAATCGCAGAGCCAAGTTCCAATTACAATCAGGTTTGTTATATTCACTTATGTGCAAATACCCATACATAAAGTATGAATCCACCTCTTCTCCTCCCAGCTATGGGTTAATTAGTAAGACTTGTATCACTAAAACCATTATTATCTCAACAAAAAATACATAAAAAATATTTAGATTTCAGCATTAAATAACGAATAGTTTGATATGCTGCTAAACAAAAATAACCTGTTCTGCCATCTGTTTACAAAAGATTGTTAGATAATTTTCATTTGTTATGTACTTTCATGGTAATTTTTATGATAAACTTTCCTGTATGGTACCTAGACTTTATAAATTTAAGCACAGTACTAGATTGGCACTTATGTCTCATCATTTTACAGTTGAAATGGCTAGCTGTAACCATAAGTTCTATGTTAAAAGTTTCTTTTATCACACTTCTTGCTTGTGAACTTCTTGCTGAATTCCAGTTTGTTTCTCAGTCAATTTTTTAAAAAATTTCAATGCAATGTCATTTGTTGTCTCTCTTCTTAATGCATGTTCTTTTATTGCTCTCTCATTTATAATTTTTTTTTTCTCATATTCTCTCACACTCAGTAATCCCTTGCATCTTAGTGGCTTTATTGCCTTGTTTGGGAAGAAATGATTAAAAAAAAAAGTCACTTTCATATTCTTCACTTTTTTCATGTATTTTGTTCCACATTCAGGATATTAAACACAGTGTACCGAGATAAATTTATCCAATTAATTTAATCATTTTTTATTCTTAAATTTCTTAATGACAAAAAAAAAGACACTCTATTTTGACTCCTACTTTTTTTTCTGAAATGCTATATTTCTCATAATGACATTAACTAAATTGTTGTTTGTAATTAAAGATAGCAAAAAAAATTATTACAATTTTATGTGCTATCTATTTTTTTTGTTTTATCCAAATTAATCATTTTTTTTTCCTCACACTTAATAACACCTTGTACCTTAGTGACTTTATTGCCTTGTTATGTTACTTAATGTTTCCTTCTGCTCCTTTTGTCTTCCATTTTATATAAATTTGTAGTAAATATGGGAAATGAAGCTTGTTTTGAACTGAACCAAATAAGGAACAAGTATGAAGTTTTAGTTAATTCAACAATTTTTTTTCTTAATATTCTGTGCTGAAATGTCCGAGGTATTATATGACATCAAATAGAGAATTTTACATTTTATCACTCACTATATTGCATCATTCATCTGGTATCTCATTGGTATTTGCTAAGAAACATTGTCAGATTAACAAAAGAAAAATGAACCATTATAGTGATACATATTTTACTGTTTCATATTTTTTTTTTTTTAAGCTTGAAAAGGATATAAAAGCCTGGATTTTAACTTTTTCTATTAAATAAACGGTAGATATGAAATGAAAAGGATATGGTCGTGACTGCTATTTTGTGACAAATCCTTTAAATCATTTTTTTCTTAAGGCTGCTTGTTGCTTGGCTCATAGCCTTCCATATTCCAATTAAAATACATCCAATTAGCTCCAGGTATTGACAGGCTGTCAGAGATATCAGGCTCTCATTCCTTGTGTTTATCTGTAAAATGCAAATCTTTCCTAATCGATATTTTCTTTGTGATGTCATAGCAGCACTATATAGATTCAATTGAAAGCAAGGAGGAAGGGGAGAGGATTTCTTTCTCTCTTTTTCCTGCTTGCATTGCAAACATCAATGATGTCATAGCTGCTTTGACATACGATTGGTCAGTTTCTTATAATAAAGAACAATAGAGAAGATAGAATGGGCTGGTAGCTGCTTTCGTCTTTGATGACTTAGCTAACATATGGTTACTCCATTCTTTGTTGAAGATGTTAGTAGTAACCGATTGTACTGAAACAAAAATAGTATACTGAGGCAGTCGCTATTATTCAGTATGCCAAAATAAAGGGATGCTGAGGTTTATATATTACATTTAACTATTGATTTTCTTTGTTATAGTGACTGCATATAACACTAAGCAACAAGCAACCATAAAAATATATATTGAGTAATGTTTTAAGTACTAATATCTTTTCTATGATATATTTTTTAATTTTGTCATTGACCTTGTAATGAAACATTTTTTTTATTTCTATTTGTAACAAACCTACAGAAATGAAATTATCATTTGTTTTACAAAAAGAAGCTTCAAAGACATTGAAATTTGAATTGTTACATTTAAATGCAGTTAAAATGCAGACTTTTATTTTATGACCAATCAAAATCCTTGAAATGTGAATTGTCATATTTTTACTTTATGACCAATCGAAGCCCTTGAAAAAAGGACTCTACATTTTTTTTTGTCATTTGCAGATGATCTTGTTTAAAATAAAGGATTATATCTTTGAAAATCATAGTGTCTTTTTCCTCTAAAATTGTTAGATGAAAAAAATTAACAAAATATACTTTTAGCCAACGGTAATTTTAGAAAAGCAACAATTTTTACACCTGCTTTTGATCCTATTATTTTCTATAAATTCCAATAACCAATCTTAGTTATCCAGTCTTCAGTAAAATTTTCAGCAAAATTATGGAGTGAGTTACTCTACTTTCTATGTTGTTTTATTCAAAGACTTACAGTTGATGATAGTATTTTGTTTTACATGTTTTCAACATTGTCCAATTCTCAGTGGTGTCTATAGAAAATTTTATATTTCAATGCGTCCCATTTTATTATGAACATTATTTAAAATAGTTTCTCAATTTATATTACCTTCAGATACATTTACTTATTGCTGTATTATGGTTGGTACTGCTACTAATACTACAACTACTACTGATACATACACATATATGCTTTCAGTGTAGACATGATCTTGTGTATTAAAAAATTCGCATACATAAAAGAAGGGAACTTTATAAACACACACAAAATAAAAACTCTCTGTCATTTGTCAAATGATTGATGATATTTCATGTCTCAATTCAATGTAAGTATATCACTCGGTTTATAAACATTATTAAATATAAATTTGTTAAATTTGTAGAGATGTTTAATCTTGTGGCAAACATGGATAAACATGCCCACAATAAGACATAGCGGCAAAAGCATGTTTTTTTTCCATGACACAGCTTCTTTTTTTTTTTTTAACTACAATATTCATTGTTTTAAAAAGCATTGCCAAGGAGTGAAAGTAGTTAAGAAAACGGTGCCATGGGAAAAAATGTGTTTTTCACACTGTCTTATTGTGGGCACGTTTGTCCATGTTTGCCAATCTTTTTCTTTTCCCTCAGTTTTATTCATCTACACAATATTAATATCTTTCTACATATTAGACTTTTGGGTGGGAGATGGGAGACTTTCTACAAATGTTATATTTATTTATCTAGATTACATTAACTGTGTTTAATATTTTATTAAGATCTAAGCTATAATTTTCATTACTAAATTTGATACATATTCTAAGCAACTTACTTTTACACTCTGTATCACTTCTCAGCTTATGGGTTTTGAAGCACAAAAACAAATCCAAATTCAATTTCAGGAGGCCCATCTCCCTAGGTATTATTTCTTCTTTAGAAGAGCGTTTAATACTTGGCACCTGAATCACCCTCAGAATATCAGCTGAAGAGACTGGACTATTTTTATCCTCTTGTCAAAAGGTTTTTTGGCCAAAAGCTTTGTTCAGTTTATTAAGTAAATTTTCTACTTAATAACCAAACTTTTTGGCCAATCCAATATATATGTAGAACCCCCCCACTCACTTTAAAACACATTGCATTTGAGTGGGCGTCTGGATAAATACCAGTGTTCTCTGTAGGAGAGAGATGTGCAGAAGCTATATACATATGTTGATATCTAATATAATGATTATTTGTTTTCAAGATGTCAATAATCAATATGTCTTCCCCTTTCTGACTTAGCTTTTAGCATTGCGTTTCTGGAAATTGGCAGTAAATCTAATTTAAGAACGATGGTTTCTAGCAAAATGTCACATATTATGGACAGAGAATATATTGATGGTTCTGACATTTCAAACATTAATTTATAGGTTGCTTGGTTTGTTTTATGGCACGTCAACCCTTGAGTTAATGTCAAATTTTGTATGAGGCACCCAGTGAGGATTAAGCACACTACTAATTGTTAACAAGATTATCCTTGTTAACCATTATGCCATACTGAGATACACTATTTAATTTGTACTTTGCCTGGTTCATACACCCCCACCTGTTTTTGAACTGGAGTAGAGGTTTGTTTCCTATTGAGAATTGGATTTCTGGTGCCTTCTCCTAATGTTTTCTCATTTTCTTTCACAAGAAAACCCTTGTATCCCCTTGAATCTTAGTGCCATTATTGCTTTGCTTGGGGGAGGTGGGTGAAATGATTGAAAAAACTTCTGCATATATATATATATATATATATATTTATATATTACTTTAAGTTTTATTATTATAGATGCATCAAATATGATATAGGTGCCCAATGTGTTTATTGGACATGCTCATTAGCATTGAAAAAATGTCTGATTAAAAATAAAGCATTTTCATGTGTTTATGTATGTATGTGTATATATATATATATATAAAATTGAAGATTGAAGTCAACACCCAGATGGCCTGGCAATTGTGCTTACCATGAAACAGACTGTTACCTCTCGGTGTTGACTTCAATGTTCACTTTCATATTTACATACACTCTATACCTGATATTCAGCACTTTAACTCATTATTATATAGCATACCTTAAAATTATATTTTATCATATATATATATATATATATATATATATATGCTGCATCCACTAAAATATAAAGTTTGAAGTAATAGATATATATATATATATATATATATATATGAACTCAAAATATGAGGATTCAACAATGTCATTCAGTTTTTATGCTTGTGTTATATGTGATCCCTCAATCCCGCTAGTGACTTGCATACAAATCTACATATTGTTCAACAGCAAGGCACCAGGCTTGTTTGAATTCAGAGTTGTCCTTCTCCTCGACTGTTTTCCACCTAAGGCTATAGAACCCAGTCTGTCCTGCTATTTACCCATATTTGGTGGGGAGAAGCAATGGATTCATACCTTTCCCAAGTGTATTGTAATTCAAACTCTGCTCTTTCATTCTTTTTTGATCATAGCTACAATCTATTACTCCACAGTGCCTTTTATATATATATATATATATATATATATATATATATATATATATATATATATATAAGTGAAACAGATTTGTTTACTCAGCTGTTGAATTTCTCTATTCTGATTTTCAAGCAATTGCATCCACTCTTCAGAAGATTTGATACTCAACAAATTTATTTTTACCTTTTAATAAGACTTTCTCTTCTCTTTAACCCATAGAGAAGAGACTATATGGATTCATGCCTTTCCAAAGTGCATTTATGCAAAAGTGAATGCAACCAACTAGGTGGGGGATTTGAATTCTGTTTGATAATTCTTCTTTCCACACTGATGACTTGTATGTGAACTGCACATCCATACAGTCTATTAATGAGATATAATTTATTACTTTTTTTTTTTAAAACTAAATGATCACCTAACACAAGGCCCAAGAGCCACTCACAGCAGAAGTTTACTAAGTGAAGTTGTTATATGGACACATGAGAAATTAACTGAAGATTATGATGATATGTAGGATAGATAATGGTTGACCCTAAACTTAAGTTAAATTAAGGGAAGGGGAAACATCCTTTTGGGAGTTTGTTCCGCAAAGTAGTGACTCTTGGGAAGAAACTGTCCAAATGAAACTTCCTCTTTACTAATGGAATACAAAAGGAATGAAGATGATTCGGCCCTGTGTACGTAGCATAGCAGATGTTAGCTGTAAAGGCCTGAACTGGTAGAACTAAGAAATGATTTTTCTGAATGCTTGATATGAAAACAGAAATAGACTTGCCGTGATAAATCTAGGAGAAAAGGCTATAGGGTGGAATATAATTCATCACCTATAACTCTATGTAAAAGTTTTTGAACTCCTTTAAGGCAGAAAAGTGAGGTTTGGGGAGCTGCATTCTACATGTGGCAGCAATGCTCCATTTTTGCTTTGATTTGACTCCTGTAAAGATAAAGCATAGCAGAAGGAGTCAGGTACTTTCTGGAGTAGAAAAATGAGCTGACCATTTTTTCAACATCTTTATTATCAGATGGCCTGTGGGAAAGAGCACAGATATAGCAGTAACACTCCATCTGATCTGACTCTTGTAAAGATAAAGCATAGCAGAAGAAGTCGGGTACTTTCTGGAGTGGAAGAATGAGCTGACCATTTTTGTAGCATCTTTAATGATCAATCTTTAATTATCAATCTGTGTTCCACTTGAATTTTAGTAACAATAAACATTCAAGGCAAGAATACTCATTGAAAATACAACTGCTCATCATAAATGGAGAAAATTGAGTAATCTACTCAGTGATGATGAAACATTACTAGCTTGCTTTTGGAAGTACTGAATGTTACATGCCAGTTTTTTTTCCCTATTGAGTTGATAGAGCTAGATCAGAGAAAAGATCAGTTGCCAATCACTGATCAAGTAGCATTTGGGGATGCTCTCATACAACATGGCATCATCTGCATCAATATTTATTAATGATCTGAAAATATTCTTGGACAGATTGTTAATATTAGACAGAAAAAGGATAGGAAAAAAGAGAGATCCTTAGATCATGCCTACATTGATCTCATGGGCTTCAATAAACTAGCCATTAATGACAACTGTCAGAGATCTCCCTGATAATTAGAAAGACTCTTCCAGAGATGCCATAGCTGTAGAGTTTGTGCAGCAATCCCCTTTGCCACATCTAGGATGGTAGCCTTTGTAATTAATTTATTGTTGAGTGGTTTGCTGTGTAATAACGGTTATTTTATATTTTATTTTTTTAATTGATTTAATCATGGTGGGAACATCTTAAAGGATCAAAATAATATATATAAAAATGATTTAATCATACTTTAAGATCATTCTAAAGTATATACAAAAATAATTAAAAAAAAAAATCCTAAAATTAACCTATTGTTATATATATATATATATATATATATATATATATATATATAGTTTATGTAAAACTAGGTAATCTGTATGGTTAGACCCAAGGAGAATGATATCCGGAGAGCTCAATGTAAATTCAGAGCAAATATGTTTGAAAAAAAACAGACCACTTTTTTGTTCCATGTAATAAATTATTTGACCATGCCCTTTAAAGGGCTCTGGATCATCAGACTTTACTTCCAGAGGTTGAAATGAAAAAAAAAATGAAAATTGGAAGTAAAATCTGATGATCCAGAGCCCTTTAAAAGGGCTGTGGTCAAATAATTTATTACATGGAACCTTAAAGTGGTCTGTTTTTATTCAAATATATATATAGATAGATAGATAGATATTTGATTATTTCATTGTATCTTAAAATTAAAAATATTTCTTAACTGGAAGTAAAAATGACAGCTCTAAAAATGACATTTCATCTAAACAAGTATTAATACCCACCCCCCTTTAACCTCTAACCTATATTTTTCACTTTTCTGATTTAGCTTTGAGCTGTCTTTTGATTGGTCAAACAGGACATACCCATAAAATATTGAAATCTTGTTCCCACCCACTTCTTAACTTCAATAAAATACCATTCTGTTTTCAAATGTAAATCATTTTCATCAAAAGTTACCTAACATTGCTTGATAATTGAACAAATTTAAAATTCTGAAACATAGAAATTTCTCTGTTGTGATGTAAAATACTTTTTAGATAAACAAGTAGACAATATGTTTATATTATTCAATGAAACACACACACACACACACATATATATATATATATATATATATATATATATATATATATATATATATATATATATATTTTATGTAGAAAAAGAGAGAGAGAAAAAAATAAATTAGAACTTTTTCCCTCCACTTACACCCACAACCATTCTTTAAGGATTCTAACAAATTCAATCTAGCATCCCTAGAATTTAATTCTCATAAAGTGTTCTCTTTCGTTCTTTCTTCCAATTTTCAATACAGTGGATTCAGCTGCTGCTGCGGCTTCTTATTTTGCTAGAATCCAAGAAATACATATGGTAAGAAATAAATGATGAAAAGAAAAAAAAAATAATGAAAGAAATGAGAATCTGTTTGGATAGGCGTGCAGCAAATATATAATGTGTGCATATACCCCCACCCTTTAATATGCACTTGTAACTTTTCCCTCCCTTTCATTTGCACTTTTCTTTCCTTTATCCTTCTCTTTGATTTTCTTATGTTTAAACACTTTACTCTCCTGTGAAACATCAATCTGATCCTGTAGTGATATATAAATGGCTACCTAATTAGCATAGCTAAGACATAGACTATATAAATGCCCAAGTAGTGACAGTAGAGCAGTTCTTGGTATGTGAGATAAACAATTACTACTGAACTGATAAGATATGAAATCACACTTCATAAGAAGTGGAAGAATTAGAAACAGAAACATTACTAATGAGCAAAAAACACAAAGTGTTATCAGGGGGATAGTAGATAGGGATTGACATTGCATTTAAAATTTTGAAGATTAAAGTTAGCTAAGTAAAAATTTCATATAAAGTATATCTGTAAAAGGACAATATGAATAAAAATGAAAGGAAAAAAACCTAGCAGCCGTGTTTGAATTTGTATTGATAAAGTTTTTTAAAGGATGAAATGCTTGGCTAAGATAAATTTTTATTTTGTATTGGAATTTTGATTGAAAATAAATGACCCTTATACTTGTTCTTTGTGACAGATGTAGCTAAAAGATTTGTCAACTTTTCTTTATTTCACCTCTGAGATATACTTTATGCAAAAATGAAACAGGTATTGGAAATTTTAGAAGAAGCTATCTAGTTTATCTCCCTTAGACTGTCTAAAGTGCCATGGGTGATACACCAAAATCAGAGAGGTACACAGCACTGTGCCATGCCCCACAGTTCAAACCATTGTACTAAGCTCAACGAGTCCATCATTTTCTGTTGCATCTGGAAGTGGGGGGTGGGCAGTATCTTTCTTTGAGACAACATGCAAGGTTAATTTGTTCTTGATGTTACTGTTAAATAATAATAGTTTAGCAGACTATTATTTTTTTAGAGGAAGTATATCACTGCGCCAATTTCCTGAGGTTAACCTTTGAGGTCAGATGGAAGACAAAACAAGGAAGTCAGTTTTGATTGGCTGAACCAGCATGCGAACAATAGATAGAGAATGGGTTTTCAGGGAGTCGTGTTTTAATTGTCAAGCAATGTAGACATGTCCTTTTTGTGTCTGAAACAGCTCCCCAGTGGAGGGAGAGCAAACCCGCTGTATAAATACATTGACATGATTAATAAAATAGTTAAGTAAAATTCCCTTTGTTGTTCTTTCTATCTTGAATCAAAACAACTAGTGATCACCAGCCAAGAGAGAAGAATGCAACTTTATTATTGAATTGATGTCATCGCCCAAGAGCTCCCCAGAATGAGGGAGCTATACAACAGCTATCTTCTTCTAGCCTTTGCCTAAAGAGGCAGGACCTAGAAAGCAGCAGGTGGTTGGATGAGACTAGTTTTGAATTCAGAGTTTTTCCTTCTCCTAGACCAATTACCACCCAAGGCTATAGAACCCAGTATGTACTGTTATTTACCCATAGCTGAGAGGAGAATAGATGGATTCATACCTTTCACAAGAGTATTACCATGTAAGTGAATGTAATGAATTTGACTGGAATTTGAACTCAGCTCTCTGATTCCTCAATCTCAGCTGCAATCCATTACTCCACTGCGCCACCCACTTAGACTTTCATCTTAAATTAATTCAGCCAGTAGCAGACTGGGTCTAAAAATATTGGTTGCCAGGAGACAAAGTAGGCCCACTCATAATTACAATGTTATCATTTAATTTTAAAAGTCGAATAATATGTGAGTATATACAGTAAATAAAATTAAAAAGAAATAAATATGGAAAAAAGGGTACAATTAAAATTTTTGTGGAAAAAAAAATGTGTATTTCTTAGTAATTACAGTGTTCATGTACTGTATATATTACTGGCAATAGATACCAAATGTAAATACAGAAAGTTATAATTGAATTTTTTATTTATTTTTTTAAATTTTAAGTAATTGGTTGATATTTTTAAATAGTTTACTGCATAATTTATGCATTAATAAATATCTAAAAGCACAGTAGAGCATTGCATGCAGTCCACTATATTAAGAGCAATCATTTGTGTTCACTAGATGATTGTTTGAATCTACGAATAATTGCTTATGCATCCAAATCATCTCACAATTCCATTTCAATGGCTAACAACATGTATGATTCCAAATTCTTCTCAGGAAGTAAATTTCTTAACCTTGTCTTTATGATAGCTTTGAAAATGTCCTCTCACATTGGACTTAAGTCACTGAGAGTGTGCAGATTTGTAAAGTTCTTATTCCATTTTATTACTAAAATAGTTGTTTGTGTTTGTTTCTTTATTGTATGTTTACTTGATAAAGGGATCCCACTTGACACTGGGCAAGCTAATGTCTTGGCAAGTCCACCACTGATGTCAGCTTGGTCTTGAAACATTATTTTATCTCAGTCAATTGATATTTATTAATTTAATATTTTATTTGTTCTTGAATTTCACATCACATTTAAAAATGAGAATCTAATATATATAATCCTGAGGAGTTTCCAAAAAATGAATATCCAGGTAAAACTCCTAGTAGAGAGCTCGATGTATGAGAATAATATATAT
Source organism: Acanthosepion pharaonis (assembly GCA_903632075.3). Lineage (NCBI taxonomy): Eukaryota > Metazoa > Mollusca > Cephalopoda > Sepiida > Sepiidae > Acanthosepion > Acanthosepion pharaonis. The sequence goes on along the minus strand of CAHIKZ030002236.1, from coordinate 2,491,369 downwards.
AGTCTTGTATGTGGATGATATATATATATATATATATATATATATATATATATATATATATCCACATATATACACAGTGGTTGTAATGGATAGCAGCTTAGAATGACAAATCAGAATCGAATATAAATTCCAGTCAGGTTCATTACATTCACTTACATGAAAATACCCTTGGGAAAGGCATGTATCCAAGCATATATCACATATGGTACTTAACTGACGGATACAAATATCTATATATATATATATATATATATATATATATATATATACACACACACATCAAAGGAAATACTTAACACCTCATTGAAGAATTAATTTGGTAATAAATTTATTTTGACAGATGAGCTTTTATATCTGCCTTATAAGGCCAAAATTACAAAATAGTTTAAATTTATCCAGACAATGTATTACATCACAAGAGAACAGGAAGTAAATGTCTAAATTACTTGACCAATCATATTGCTCTGTATATAAATACAATGAGCTCTCTTCATGGATCTATCCTTCTAATATTGTGTATTAAAAAGACCTACTTGGATTATTCTTAGCACTTATGGATTTTATATTATTTTATATATATATATATATATATATATATATACACACACATACATATATATATATATATATATATATATATATATATATATATATATATATATATATTTTAAGACATTTTTATGTTTATACATTCTTTTTTATAGATACAAAATATTTAAGTAAATGCTCTGTTTATAATAAACAGTATTAAACAAGATTTATATGAATAAAGATAAAATGAAAACTCATCTTTATTCATATTGTTTTTGTTTCTATTTTTAGTTATACGTAATTTTTTTACATGCAACCACATACATATATATGTGTGTGTGTGTGTATATATATATATAATATATATATATATATATATATATGCATCAAGCATTATCAAGGTGGACACTTTATATAGTCTTTCTTATCATTTCATCCTAAGCAAGGGAAATAACGCTCCTAAGATGCAAGGAATAACTGACTATTTGAGAATATGAGAAAAAACACTATTAAGAGAGAACATTAAAAGAACAATAATTAAGAAGATATTTTTTTCTATATTTTTTGACCACTTTGCTTAAAGTTCATATTTTCTTGACTTCAAATGAAATGATTGACATTGCATTTGAATTTTTGAAGATCAAAGTTGATAGGGAAGCAAGAAGCCAGAAGAGATTTCTACAAGTGAGAAGGGCGATAGAAGAAACTGTTAGCATAGAACTTACGGTTACATCTAACCATTTCAACTGTAAAAGGATGAGATATTGCCACCAATCTAGTACTGTTCTTAATTTCATAAAGTCTAGGAACCATAGTGGAAAGACCATCAGAACAATTACCATAAAAATATTTCTAGAAAAGGTACAGGTAAGTTACATTATGGCAGTGAGGAAGTGACTGAAGCTGGAAAGCAGCTCTACTGTAATAGCATTTGAAGTAATAAAAATGTCTGATTAAAAATAAAACCATTAATTCTTTAGAAAAATATATATATATATATATATATATATATATATATATATATATATATCACCCATGGCTAAGATACAAAGACAAGCTGAAAAGCAACTTGTCAGCAGTCAATATACCACATAACACCCTTGAGCGCTTAGCCTTGGAGTGGGTAGAATGGAGATCAATGTGTTTTAGTGGACTCAGCAGTTTTCAATCTGCTTGTCTGAATCATCTTCAAGAAGTGAGAGCAAGATCTAAAAGGTCAGCCAATCTAAGAGTGATCTCCTCTCACAATCCTCACACTTGCTCTATATGTGGCCTCCTTTGTAAATCACTAGGGGGTCTTAAATGCCACTTAAGATTATCGCACAATCAACTAAGCTGTCAGATCCTCATACATCGAAACTGACGGGAGAGTCCATTATTTATATATATATATATATATATATATATATATATATATATCATAGTATTGGACATATTAACCTTTTCCTAATATAGAAACATTTGGCCTTCATTGATGTAGCATCCAGTGCTACTTTCAGTTTAAATTTCTAAAATCTTTCTCTTAAAACAGTTTTTCAGGAAAAATACATTTCTGTTATTGCTCTTTCTAGATAGGTTTGTCTATTGTCCGGTTCACACTTGTCCCTGGTATTTTGAACAAGTGTAGAGGTTCATCCCTTGTTTCCTATTTAGGAATGAGTTTCTGGTCCCTCCTACAGTCTAATTCAACTCTATACTCCTGTCTTCACCTGAACTCTGAAATTTTATTCACTAATTAAATCTTGACATCCTCAAGTCTAGAATTAGCTATCTTTCCTGTTATCTTGCCTTTTCTTATGCTAATTCAACTCCACACAGTAAGCTTCTACTTTGAGTGGCCCTTGGGCCTTGTATTAGGTGAACATTATAAAAAAACTGTTGATGGAGGCTTTTTTCATAAACTTGTGTTTCAAGTCATGTGGAACATCAGCATCTTTATTCTTTCTTTATGTGCCATGTTACCACAGGACATAGACGATCATGGCTCTCTACCACTTCCTTGTAGTTCTTAATAAATTTTGTATTTCTGTTATTTCTCCTGAACCTTGTTTCGCCATCTGTTTACTCGAGCTCACTAAATATGTTATGAGTTGTTTTCCTCTTGCTGTCAATCTTTCCTGTGGGTATCAGATTTTCCAAGCCCTTCTTCCTCATTATGTACCATAGAAATCTCAATTGTCTATTCTTGATGTTAAGTAGAAGTTTCCTTTTGTTTCCATTTTCTCTAAAACTTCATTGTTGTTCACATGTTCAGACCCTGGTATCTTCAGCTTTGTTTTGTTGCTTCAACTCTGTTCATTTTTGAGGAGATCATCCAGTACTCACTGCCTTACAAGAGGACAGATATCACATAACATTTTAGTACTCTTTTCCTTGTTTCCTTGTTTTTTTTATGTCTTAGTACTCTGCTTAGCTTTTGGAATGCAACATTGGCTATCCCACTACACTTTCAAATTTCAGTGTCACATTTTCCATCTATGCCGTTATTTTTTCTTAGAATTATGTATGCTATCCATTTTAATTGTTGCAGCTGTTGAAAGTTCTCAAGTGTTATGCTTCCTGTTATTTGCTACAGTTCTTTGTTTGTGATTGTGTAGCACTACTCTATGAGGTATGTAGAAGAATAAGTTGCTCCAAAGGCAGGGTAATGAAAGAATTTTTGTCTGTCTTTGAAACCTTTCTCTTCAAAGAAAGATTTTGCTACCTTGGCCTGTGTATAAAAATGAAAGGCAGCAGCAATGCAATAAACAAAGTTTGTATCTCTTTGATACAAAACTTTTAAATAGTTATTCTAATTCAGATTTATCTGCAATGATATCTCTTTCTCAGCATTGTCTATATTCTCTTACTGCAATATAAGGCTTATGGCCAGATCATGTTGAAACACCTATTCTCATCCGGTCATCAAAGTTAAGCAATGTTGAGCTTAGTCAGTACTTAGATGGATAACTGCTTGAGAATTCCAGGTGCTGTAAGCTTGGAGGTTTGGCTAGTGTAATGGATAAGTGCTCAGGACAAGAAAACGGAGAACCGAGTTCAAATTCCTGTCAGCTTAATTACATTCATTTAAGCCTGGATGTGCGGAACGAAAATACCTTGAGATCTCTAAGCTTCCAACTAGTTTTGTTTTTCTTTCATACTAACTTGAGTAAGCCAAAGAAAGCATACACTCCCCAATGAAACACGTCTTTCATAAATTTTTCACTTTGTCTCATCATCTACATGTTCACTTACAGACGAATACTCTTGGAAAAGAGATGAATCCATCACTTCCCCCAGCTATGGGTTAAATAATAGAACGTATCTGGAAAAATCATTGTCACCTCTAAAAAAAATTAATGCAATATTCACTCACAAAAAAATAATTTTTCTTACAATGAAAACTATATTTCAGCTTTAAATAAACCCACAAAGAGTTGATAAACCATAAAAAATAGATCAATCAGTATTCCCCAATGTTAAGTGGTTCTGAAAAGTTCTCAGCATAACTAAATTCTAATGTTTGGTCTGATTTTTGGAAGTGCTTTGTACCAAGAACTTGTCAGCGTCCTCGTCATATAATGCTTACATATAAATAGTACTTTACTTAGTATGTATTCTTATTTGGAGATATACATATATATATATATGGGATGCTCATCATGATGACTGCTGCAGTTAGTGGCTACTATTGGCAGTTAGTAGTCATAGTCAAAGTAGTTGTTCAATCCTTTGCATTGAACAACAGACACGATAGTAGCAGCATCGATATTTTTATGCTGGAATTATTGATCGGCTTCTAATTCCTAGTACACACTTCTTTCTCTTTCCTAACCTGTTTATGTTGAAAGATTCAAATTCAATTGAACAAGAAGGTTGTTGCTGGAAGACTGGTTCTTCTGGTCACTTCCCCACCCCAATCTCCCTCTGATTTTATTCCAGAGTGTTGGTGCTTCCCACCTGCAGTTGCCCAGCCCCTTGAAAAAAATAATATTGTATTTCTCTTTCAACAGTGTATATATATATATATCCACTAAATATTTAAATATGGGCATCCACTAAAAATTATAATTAAGTAATAAAATATATATAGATAGATATTTACATGCAGCTCTTTGAAAAAAATTATACATGATATGAATTTTTTGATGGATTTCTAATATAAAAAAGTTAATGTAAAAAAATATGATCAAATTATATTGTGTTAATTTATTATTAATATAAAACACACACGTGCCTTTCTTCTTAACCAATTAAGATATTAGAGTAACAAAAATTTTGTTAGTCTTAAGGTTGGAGATAAAATTTGTCTTGAATTGAACTTTAATGCTATCTCAGATGAAGGTGAATTTTGAACTTCTGCATTCATAGATTTAGAGAAATCATTGATTTCATTTTAAGATGAGTGCTTGATATGAAGCATGAAGATAATGAATTTTGATCTCCTCCAAGCTTCATTGATTTAATACTGGAATTTGAACCCCAGCCTTTAACCTTTAACCAAACCTGTATCCCAACAACAAAGTTATGTTGTTATTGTTTTGGATTAATAGATTTTACAAAATTCGAATTTGATGACAAATTGGAATGTCATTGATATAAAACTCAGTGATCTGCATTGTCAATATTCTTTTTATAGGCTGTCATAGTTAATTATTTATTAGAGTGTTTCTTCCTTCTTTAGATGCCGTATGCAATACATGCTTGTGCAATGGGAAATCATGTCTCTTTTTCAATTCATGGTAGAAGAATCTCCACAGTAGGCTGCTGTTTCTTTCTGTAGTAGACTGGTTGCCATTCAAGGCTATAGAACCTAGTCTTTCCCGCTACTTAGCCCATAGCTATGGAAGAAAAGATGGCTTCCGACCTATCTAACAGTGTTTTTGTGCATAAGAATGCAGCAAACTCAACTGGAAATTGAACTCGGCTCTCTGATTTCTCCTTAAACTCCCTGCACCTCCAACCTGGTATTCCAAAACCATCTCGGTACTGATGCTTAATATTGCATAATTTTGGTGATTAGACAAGAATCACTGTTTTGATGTGATATGGCTGTAATCATTAGTGTTTTACTTATATTAAAATATATTTGCTTTTCATCATTTTTTTTTTTTTTTTTTTTAGGAATAATTGCTAGAATAGAATAATTCTCTTATGGATATCTACCAATAAAATGGATTTCACCATTTATAGTTTGATGCTGTTGAACTTTGGTGATCAAATTAGAACCAGTGTTTTCAGCATGATTTAACTGCAGACTACACTGTCATGACCAGAGACAGAAAACATTATTTGAGTAAAACCCAACAAAAAAAAATTCTACCGTTTGGAATGTGAAAAGTTGGCAAAAGATGGCCTTGCATATAATGACATACTATTGTTTTAGATCACTTCTTGGGAAAACAATATATAAATTTTTATATATCAGAACAGTTTTAGGAAAAACTATGACAAAATGGAAAAAAATTTTTTGTAACACGTTTCATCCTTTAGGACTTCATCAGACTAAAGTGATATTTATGTTGAGTGCACATGTGCATGAAGGAGAAAGTATACTGAAATTTTAAACTTTTAAATATGAATCTTTTTTTTTTTTTTTTTTTTTTTTTTAAACATGTGTCTGGGTATATAGTCTAGCCAACTTCATTTAGTTTCTTTTTTTTTTTTTTAAGTAAACCCTGACAGAAAAAAAAAGTCCCACCTTCAGAATGTTAGTAAAAGATAGTGGTACATATAATGGCTAACTGTTGTTTTAGATCTTGTCTTACATCTGCTAGGAAGAGGAACATCACTGTCAATAGTAAAGCAATACCATCTCTAAAAAAAAACATGTTTTTATCTATGTGTACATATCTCATCATTTGTGGTGGAGACCATTCTACTATATATAATATCCAGTCTCTTGCTAAACAAGTCATGGATGCTCATGTGGTGTAATGGATAGTGACTTGCAATGAGTAATCAGAGAGCTGAGTTCAAATCCCAGTCATGTTTATTGTATTCACTTACAAGCAAATACCTCTGGGAAAGGTATGAACTCATTTCCTCCCTCTAGCTATGGATTAAATAGTAGTACTTGTATTTGGGGAAAATCATTATTATTCTCTAAATGAAAAGCTGTTAATGCAATATTCACTCATAAAAAAAAAGAATATATTTTTACAATCCTAAATATGTTTTGGCTTTAAATAGCCCATGAAAGGTTGATAAGCTGTAAAAAAAAATCAATTAATCAAAACATTACCAAACAAGTCACACTGTTTATTAGCAAAGAGGTTGCCTGAGAGAGGATTGCTTCTGGCAGAGAAATTAGAAGGCAAGATAAAGAAAATAATGGTATTTGCAAGATGGATTGATGGATTTGTTATTTTTATGGATTATCAACCCATTGTATTGGATTACTTAATAGCCTGTTTTATAAAATTGGTATATTCTGTAAATAGCTTTTATAAAATTGGTATACATTACAAATAACATATTTATAAATTTTATATACTCTAAAAATACTGGGCTTATGGCCATATTATGTTGAATCACAAGTTCTTGTACAATTATGGAAGGTAAGTAATATTGAGCCTGGTCAATATCTAGATGGGTGACTGCTAAGGAATACCAGGTGCTGTAAGCTTGGATGTGTAGGTGGTGTAATGGATAACAGCTCAGAATTGGAGCTTTCAACAGAGAGACAAGTTCCAATTCCAGTTTGGTTCATTATATTCACTTATGTGCAAATACCCTTGAGAGAAGTTGAATCCACCTCTTCTCTCCCCCAGCTATGGGTTAATTAGTAGGACTTATATCAGTAAATCATTATATCCGAAAAAATTTCTAAAAGAAATATTTTCTGGCTTTAAATAACCTACAGAAGGGTAATAAGTCATAAAAAAAACAAATCAATTACCGTATATCATGTGATATTTGAAGACCTAATTTTGAAGCTAATTTGACTATAGTAAAATGGATATATAGTTTGGTCAATGACATAGCCCAGGGCCAGCAGGACATGTGCTAATTTTATATCTTGTTCATGATGTGACCCTCTTAAATTTAGCTTCAAAATTAGGTCTTCAAAAGTTGCATAATACACATTTATATATAGCAATCAATCTACAAATAGCATTTTTTATAAAATTGGTATATTCTACAAGTGATAATGGCAGTATTAGCTGTTTCCCTACAAGGAAATATCTGGCATTCATTGATGGAGCAGCAGTACTGATTTTGGTTGAAATTTTGGAAAATGGGTTTCTCAAATACAGTAGCATTTATCACTCTTTCCAGTATTGATGGGGGTTAACTTCTAAGCTTTCTATTTGGAATAATGTGGAATGTTAACATTTTGATTATGTCATTGTTTTCTCTTTGCATTACATGTGCTGGTCTACTCTGCTAATAGACATTTTTTTTAGGCATCAGTATTAAATCAAGAAGAACAGGAGAAAGCATTAAATAACCTAAAAAAAAAAAAAAAAAGGAAATTGCTAAGATTAATAAGCATATTTCAATTTTTTGCAATATGCCATAATTTAGATCTTCTTAACATACACAGTTCGGTTTAACCATTCCTAAGACTTGTGCTACTGGAATTAGCTTTGAATGGAATCTAATTGAGTTGATATATTTTCAATCAAATCACAAAGGCATATATTATTTCACTTAAGAAGATAGGTTGGTTTGCAGTTACGATACTGTAGAAATCAAGAAGAGAGAAAAAGCAGCACACAATGAAATTAGCTATTTTAAAAAGCAGGTAGGTTGCTACTTGCTGAAAAGTGAAAAAGCATCATTTCCATTAAAAATCAATAGAAAACAGAGAATATGCAGATTGTGGAAACATTGCAATTGTGTAAAATAAACCCATCAGAATATGCAAGTATTTTCAGACTTGTTTATTACAGAGAACGCAGAAATCTCGTATGCACATATTTTCTTTGTGCCTTTTCTGCAAATATTTTCATGACAAAGTTGGTCTCTTTCATGCTGCCATTGAATCCAAGGGATCTGTCAAGGGCACACCCTAAAGCTTTGTCTATTCTGATGGATATGTCATTTTAGAGTTTGCAATATAAGATCTATAGGCATTTAAGATCCATGAGAGATACATAGTAACATAGCTTCCTTGTGCCATTTCTATAAAAATTTTCATACTAATTGTTATGATGAGCTTTCATCTTTGGTACACATTGGGGTTAGATTTTTTAAAAGTTGTTGCTCCCCCTGCCCACTACGAATTGCACATATGGGGACTAGTAAGAACTTTATAGAGACATAATGGTATTATGGTGACTGTAGTAAGAATGGTAGGTAAGAACATGGAACAGATGAAAACCAGCCTTACTCCATCCCCCACCTGTGTTTCTTGTTTTTTTCAAGAATGAATATCACTTTCCTCTTTTGTATGTAGACTTTATGAATTTTTTGATTGGTGGCAAGATCTCATAATTTAACAGTTGAAATTACAAATGTAACTGTAAGTTCCAGCTTCTTCTCTTGCACTTCTCACTTGTGGAACTCTCTTCCCACCTCTTACTTTCCAATCAACTTTGATCTTCAAAAACTGAAATGCAATGTAAATCATTATCTTCAGTCTTCTTAGTTCCTATTTTTCTATTATTTTCTCTCCTTAATAATGTTTCTTTTTCTCATATTTTTTATACCCAGTAAGCCCTTGTGTCTTAGTGGCTTTATTACCTTGCTTAGTATGAAATAATAAAAAATATATATATATGAAATTATCCTCATTGCTCCTACGATATAACTTGATAGAGTGGGGGATCATGGCTCTCCACAACTTTCTCTCTTTTGTAGCCTTTAGTAAAGGTTTTTTTTTTTTTTTTGCTATCTCTCCTAATCCCTGTCCTGTCAACCATTTACACAAGCTCATTAGGTATGTTATGCACTGCTTTCCTCTTGCCTTCAATATGAATATTAAATTTTCTCAGTAGGGACTCCAGAAATTTCAACTGCCTCTTTCTGATGCTAAGTATAAATGTCCTTTTTTTTTCCCCATTTTCATAACACATGTTTGTTGCTCACATGTTCAGTCTATGGTATTCTGTAGACCCACATTTCAAGTCTCTTCTTCATTTGGGAAAAGATTGTCAAGCATTCACTACCATATAGGAGGACTGACATTTCATAATCTTTTCTTTGTTTCTAATGAATTTTTTCTGTTTTTAATACTTAGCTTTTAGAAAGCATTTTTGGCTATTCCAATATTCCTTTTGATTTTAGTGTCATCACATTTTTTTAATCATTTCACCCCCAAGCAAGGAATAAAGCCACTAAGATGCAAGGGGTTACTGAACGTTAGAGAATATGAGAAAAAAAAAACACTATTAAGGAGAGAGAACAATAAAAGAAGATAGAAGATAACAACAGAAATTGTATTTAAATTTTTGAAGATCAAAGTTGACGGGGAAGCAAGAAGCTGGAAGAGAGTTCCAAAAACGAGAAGTGTAATAGGAAAATCTGTTAGCATAGAAGTTACAGTTATATCTAACCATTTCAACTATAAAATGATGAGAATCTAGGCACCATTGAGTAAAGTTCATCAGAACAATTACCATAAAAGTAATTTATAGAAAAGGTACAGGTAAGCTATGTTATGTCAGTGTGAAAGTGACTGAAGCCAAGATGCCAGGTCAAGACAAATAACATTGCCGATTCTTCTTTGGATTTTATCAAGAACTAGCAGTAGAGCCCGGCATTGCAACAGTAAGAGATAGATCAAGTATCGACCATCATAAAAACTGAAAAATAAAATTGACAAAGATTATTGTTTAAGGTTGATGGAAACGCATGTCTTAATTAGTTTTTCTTTGTTTTGTTTTTTTTTTTTTTACGAATTGGTCAAACCCAAACTCAAACAAAAACATTCTTTTCAATCGTTATGCATCTACCGATTGAATAGAATTATAATTGTCTTGTAAATGGAATTTTTAAACCATTCTGAATGTAAAAATAAAGAAAAAAGTGTGCAAGACAATAACACTACCAGCCAAAAAAAAAAAAAAAGTGAAGTTTTGTTGAAATCGGTTGAAAAATGTAGGAAATCAGATCCCATATATAAACGAACACACACAAACAACCTGGGTTTTTAAATTGATTTTGTGCAAAAACAATTGTGTTTTTCCAATTTTTGGCACTGTCAGAACCACCGCAAGGTAATTTTACTTAGTCCTGTGAAGTTTTGTTGAAATCAGTTGAAAAATGTAGGAAATCCGATCCAATATATAAACGAAACAGACACACACACACACACACACACACACAACCTGGGTTTTATAATAAGTATGATATCTAAATATAGTGATTTTCCAAGCGTAGCTTAGATGTGGCACAAGGCCGAAATTAGGAGGCACCCAGTGAGGATCGAACTCACTACTCAGTTGTAATTGTTCTAGTGAGAATATCTAAATATATAGCAGGAGCACCAGACCAGATGTGGCAGCATATTTAGTTATCTGTTAAAACATTTCTTAGATATATAAATTTTTAAACTTGCCTGATTTTGGTATTTCCAATTCATAGTTTGCATGTTGGGCTGTTCCTTTTGCAGACAACGACACATTCAATTGATGTTTAATCCTTTCTTTTCACTTTCCTTCACTACCTTCTGTAAGAGTTCCTGCAGTTTCTGTCTCTGTCTGCTATCAGCACTGTGTATTCTGCATATCTAATGTTGTTAAGATTATGGACACCAATAATAAAAGTTGGAAGGATTTCTAATTCTTATAAAAGTCAAATTGATTGTTAATCTCTATGCTTTCAGGTGAGCTATATGGAAATCTACTGTGAACGTGTGCGTGATCTGCTTAATCCCAGTAATAAAAACAACTTAAGAGTGAGAGAACATCCCTTGCTGGGTCCATATGTTGAAGATCTTTCCAAGTTGGCTGTGCAATCTTATGAGGATATTGGAAAACTCATTGATGAGGGCAACAAAGCTAGGTAAGTTTTCTGCCTTTTAAATATCTTCTTTCAGAGCTTGTGCTCAAAATACCACACTTTGCTCTCAACAAAATTTAGAAATCTAGACAAAATTATATACACTGTTAAATTTGTATGTGTTTCTTTATATTTAGAAAGAAGCTTTTTATTATACTTAATCAGAAAGGCTATAAAATGTTTATCAGAATTCTTCAGTCAGAAGATCTTTTATTTAAAAGGAATTAAAAATTATCTTGTAATTAAAGTTTTTGATATATTCCCATATTTTTTTCACTTTTATAAAAATGAATTTAATAACAATTGATCTAAATTATTTCAATTTGAATATCAGCCAGTTATTACTATTAAGAATATTTTGTTTGGTTTGGTATGTTTTGTTTTACAGCATACCAACCTCAATAGGTTATTTAATGCTGACAAGATTTTTATTGCTGCTAATTTTTTTTTTTTTTTAAATGTATAGATGGTAATAATTTTTTACAAAGTATTTCTGCTATTAAAACCTATTTTTACACTTTCATAGTGTTTTGGCCCTAGTTTGGGGGTTAACTATTTACCCATAGCTGGGACCCTAACAGGTTCTGCCACCTCGGGTCAGGGTGGACCTGGGAACACCAGCAATTAAGAGATGGTTCCACGCTCCTCAAAACCTCCTGGTCAGTGGCCTTGCTGTTGGATGTAGTTTATCGTCTTATCCAGGATACGGATGTAGTTTATCATCATACCCAGGATGAAGAATATTCTGACTCAAAGTAATCACATTATGTGGCATTCTCTGTTTGTGCATAGACATGTATAGCATTCTAACCATAAGGCCCAGGTTCAAATCTTGTGGTTGATTTTTTTTTTTTAATATAATATATAATATATTTTCATAATAATAATAATAATAATAATAATAATAATTTCACCCCAAGCAATGCGGCAATGCCACTAAGACTCAAGGGGCTACTAGGAATGAAAAAGAATAACAGCAATTTAGGAGAAGGAACTGGAAACCCAATCCTAAACAGGAAACAAGGGATAAACCTCTACTCCTCTATTCACCCCAAGCAAGGTGATAATGCCACTAAGATGCAAGGGACTACTGGGAGTGAAAGAGAATGATAAAGACTTTAGAAGGAACCAGAAATCCATTCCTAAAGAGGAAACAAGGAATAAACCTCTATTCCTCTATTCACTCCAAGCAAGGTGATAATGCCACTAAGATGCAAGGAGCTACTGGTAGTGAAAGAGAATGAAAAAGACTTTAGAAGGAACCAGAAACCCAATCCTAAACAGGAAACAAAAGATAAACCTCTACTCCTATTAAGAAGACAGGGAAGGAGTGTGAATCATGTGATAAGCAAACCTATGCACTCTTATTTATAAAAGAAAAAGGTGACATTTTGATAATATTGGCTTGTGGAGATGATCCCAGTGTGCAGCACTGTTAGCAAGTTCCTGAAAATGCTACCCAGGGTTGACCAAAGCCTTGTGAGGGAAATTAGGTAAACAAAGCCATTCAGAATGGTTATGCTTGCAAATTCATAAATCCTTGTGACCCAAATTTTTGAGCATTCTGGACTTGTTCAGCTGTTTATCATGTCACATTATGTGTTCTCTCCAAGAAATTGTAACTAAATCTGCTCAGCATAGTTGTAGAAAATATAGGTTAACTCTGTTGAAGAAATAAAAGATGTGTCTGAGCAAGGAGTTGCTAACCACCCTAACAGACAGGAGTACTTGGAAACAAGCAGCCATTATTACTTATGATAATAATAATAATATATTTTTTTTCAAACTGATGTTCTTGGTCACTACTTCTACTTCTTTTCAACCCATTCCAGCTGAGTCAATGCAATTTCTCTTTTTTTAGAAATGTGTTTTACTTTGGAAGGCATGATGGAGTAATGGATTGTCAGTCAGATTGAGGAACTGGAGAGCTGAGTTTGAATTCCAATTGAGTTCATTACATTCATTTATGTGCTAATACCTTTTGGAAAGATATGAATCCATCTCTTCTCCTCCCTCCCTAGCTATGGGTAAATAGCAAGACAGACTGGGTTCTATAGACTTGGGTGGCAACTGGTTTAAGAGAAGGAAAAACTCTGGATTTAAAACTTCCAACTATGGGTAAATAGTAGGGAAGCCTGAGCTTTGTAGCCATGGTTGGTAACCAGACTAGGAGGACAACTCTGAATTCACATCTGGAGCCACTCTGGAGTGATGTGAATTCAGAGTTGAATTCAGAATTAAGACAGTTCAATTTTGTTCTGGCAACTCCTGCAAGCAGCCAATGCTGAGCTGCATTCCCTTGGACAACATTTGTGGCATGGATGTGTTGCATGGGCTAGAGAACCCAGTCTGTCCTGCTATTTAACTAATCATCAGGAGGGAAAAAAAAGATTCATATCTTTCCCCAAGAGAATTTGTGCAAAAGTGAACATAATAAACTCTATTGAAATTTGAATTTGACTTGCCAATTCTCATTCTGAAACATTACACATCTACAAAAGATGTGGGAGTCTTACATTACGAAATATTTGTACTTCCTTGTAATAATGCGTTTAATTCTTGGTTTATACAAAATATCATGTTTCCTCCTACTCCAAACATTATTTATGTGGATACCCCTGTTTGAGTAGATGATAGTGTGAATTTACAGCTTGTGCATTTGAGAGACTTACAATAAATTGTGTTGGAAAAGTTTGATTTTCAAGCTTAAAAAGTCTTTCCGAAACTAGCAGTCAACTTATATGGTGGGTATAAAATTCAAACCTTTACCACTGATTTGTAAACAAGTGGGACACACTCCTAACAAAAATGTTAATACTTCCAACCTCTAACATTTTTCTCTCCAGAGAGATAGGCCTCTACATCAATGCTTTTGAAACTGAATATGTGGCCAACAACCAGAGGACAGATGACATCCTACATTTTCGAAGCAGAGAACAAATTAAATCTTTTTATCTTTTTTTCAATCATTTTACTCCAAGGAAGGCAATAAAGCCACTAAGAAACAAGGGATTACTGAGTGTGAAAGAATATAAAAAAAAAATTATTAAGGAGAGTGAACAATAAAAGCACAGGGATTAAGAAGGCAGAAGATAACAATTGACATTGCATTTAACTTTTTAAAGATCAAAGTTAACTGGAAAGCAAGAGGTCAGAAGAGTGTTCCACAACGAGAAGTACAAGAGAAAAAACTGTTAGCATAGAACCTGAGGCTGTATCTAGTATAACTAGGAATTTATAGTCCTACCAAATAGGCTGTATCTAGTATAACTAGAAATTTATAGTCCTACCAAATAGGCTGTATCTAGTATAACTAGGAATTTATAGTCCTACCAAATAGGCTGTATCTAGTATAACTAGGAATTTATAGTCCTACCAAATAGGCTGTATCTAGTATAACTAGGAATTTATAGTCCTACCAAATAGGCTGTATCGAATATAACTAGGAATTTATAGTCCTACCAAATAGGCTGTATCTAGTATAACTAGGAATTTATAGTCCTACCAAATAGGCTGTATCGAATATAACTAGGAATTTATAGTCCTACCAAATAGGCTGTATCTAGTATAACTAGGAATTTATAGTCCTACCAAATAGGCTGTATCTAGTATAACTAGGAATTTATAGTCCTACCAAATAGGCTGTATCTAGTATAACTAGGAATTTATAGTCCTACCAAATAGGCTGTATCTAGTATAACTAGGAATTTATAGTCCTACCAAATAGGCTGTATCTAGTATAACTAGGAATTTATAGTCCTACCAAATAGGCTGTATCTAGTATAACTAGGAATTTATAGTCCACCAAATAGGCTGTATCGAATATAACTAGGAATTTATAGTCCTACCAAATAGGCTGTATCTAGTATAACTAGGAATTTATAGTCCTACCAAATAGGCTGTATCTAGTATAACTAGGAATTTATAGTCCTACCAAATAGGCTGTATCTAGTATAACTAGGAATTTATAGTCCTACCAAATAGGCTGTATCGAGTATAACTAGGAATTTATAGTCCTACCAAATAGGCTGTATCGAGTATAACTAGGAATTTATAGTCCTACCAAATAGGCTCAATCAAAAGAATTATGATTTTTTTGTCTCATGATTTTACTTGTTGTCTTGCAGAACTGTGGCTGCCACTAACATGAACGAAACGAGCAGTCGTTCTCATGCTGTATTTACAATTATATTTACACAGAAGAAGTATGATTCTTCAACCAAAATAACTGGTGAACGAGTAAGTGAATGTTTTTTCATTTTCTTTTTTTTATTTTATTCAAGGAAAGATGGACAACAATGAAAACATTGCTATCAATCTCTCCTCTTTTTTTTTTGTTTTCATCCTTCTTCCTGTGTTCTTTTCCCTTTATCACCTGCTCTTTCATTTACTTTCATGCTCTCTTTCTTCATTTTCTCCCATCTCCGCTTTAATTTATCTTCCTTTTTCTATTTCTTCTCCTTCATCTTATTTCCCTTTTTCTGTTTTTTTCCTTCTTCTTTTCTTCTTCTTCATTTATCCTCCCCTTCTCCTCCTCATCCTCCTTTCCCTCTTCTTCTTCATCACCCTTTACCCTTTCCCTCTTCTTCATCACCCTTTACCCTTTCCCTCTTCTTCTTCACCCTTTCTCCTTTCCCTCTTCTTCTTCACCCTTTCTCCTTTCCCTCTTCATCTTCACCCTCCTTTCTCCTTTCCCTCTTCATCTTCACCCTCCTTTCCCTCTTCATCTTCACCCTCCTTTCCCTCTTCATCTTCACCCTCCTTTCCCTCTTCATCTTCACCCTCCTTTCCCTCTTCATCTTCACCCTCCTTTCTCCTTTCCCTCTTCATCTTCACTCTCCTTTCCCTCTTCATCTTCACCCTCCTTTCCCTCTTCATCTTCACCCTCCTTTCTCCTTTCCCTCTTCATCTTCACCCTCCTTTCTCCTTTCCCTCTTCATCTTCACCCTCCTTTCTCCTTTCCCTCTTCTTCTTCAACCTTTCTCCTTTCCCTCTTCATCTTCACCTTTTCTCTTTTCCCCCTTCTTCTTCACCCTTTCTCCTCTCCCCCTTCTTCTTCACCCTTTCCATCCCTCCTCCTTTCCTGCTTTTTTTCACTCCTTCTCCATCCCTTCTCCTCTTCTTTATTTACCTAGTTCAGGAAAATATGTGCAAAATATTGCCACTTAAATTCATATAAATATATTTACAATGTACAAATTAGGGAAAGAATTACCTTCAAATACCTACATAGATTTACTTATACAAACCTGAGCTCGGGTTTTGATCCCTACTAACTCATCTGGCTGACCATTTATGAAATTTTGCTTTCATGCTTTTATTCAGTCAGATTTTTGGTGGATTATTTTTTTATCTCAGGTGAACTGCTAATGATGGATTAGCATATTGCTTCTAATCCCTCACAAGCATTTTAGATTGAATGAGTCATCACAGTTTATATATATATATATATATATATATATATATATATATATATATATATATATACATTCATGGTTTACTCCAGATTTCATGGGCCACATGTCCTCAAACTAAACAGTAGACCTAATTAATGAATAATGGATTAAGTGAAAAATCGGTTTGCAAACTCTTGGGTTATCGCTCTGCTAATAAATATCTCTGCACATATTTCTTTGCCTTTTGCAGCAGTGGCATCGAAAGATTTACCATTTTTTTATTTTGTTTTTCTCGATGTATGTTCATTTTTTATATTTATCTAAATTAACATACATGCTCATGTATAAGCCAACATCAAGTATAGTGTGGCTCCTGAATTCTTTTGTGAAACCTGATTTTTTTTGTATAGCTCATATATAATGCAACCCCAGATTCTGAGCATAATCTTTTTTATTTCTTTAAATCAATTCCCTGTAAGCAAGGTGATAAAGCCACTAAGACACAAAGAGCTACTGGGAGTGACAGAATGAGAAAACTTTAGAAGGGATATGATAACCAGTCTAATACAGGAAACAAGAAATAAACCTCTACTCCTGTTCAAAAGATCAGGGAGGAGTCTGAAGTGGACGATATGTAAATGTATTGATTCCTGTTTATAAGTTATATATGAATAGTGGGATATGCTTTTATAATACTCTTCAATTTTATTGATTTCTACTGATAATATTATTGTAAATAAAGCTACTCAAATGAAAATTCATTTGGTATTTTATTCTGTACAATCATCATTTGTTGTATATTGCAGTGCATCTTGTCAAAATATTTTAAGAATAGACCAACAATAATGTGTGTGTGTGTGTGTGTGTGTATATATATATATATATATATATATATATATATATATATATATATATATAATGACAGTTTCTACTAGGGGACGCAGTTTCAAATCCTGTCAGAGGATTTATATTTTTCTGATTTCTTGGAAATATTTCAAGCCAGTAGATGTAAATATACTGAACACTTTCTTAACTAAAAAATGCTCACCTTTTAAAATGTTAAATTTTAGTAATTTTATGTATTTTGATAGGTCATATTGATTTGTATTATATATATATATATGTACACACACACACACATACTTATATATATATATACACACACACACACACACACATATTATATATATATATATATATATATATATATATACACACACACACACACACACACACACACATATACATAAGTGTTTATCTATTGGCTTATGCTTATGATCATACATATAATTGAGTATAACTATACTTTCAAATTCACAAAACACAAATATATACTTATGTCTGTGTATGGTTAAAGTCAACAAGGACAGAAATATCCCCCACTGTAATTGAAATCACTTAATTACATAACCACTGAAAGAAAATCTTCAGCTATTCACCTCTGATAAAATTAATGTTTGATTAGCAATCTAACATCCTTCGATTAGTAAGGCGCCATTTGTCGAGCTTGGGGCTTATAAAGATTTTAATCCTCTGAGAATATCAACTCCTCTCTCCAATGAGTCATGGCTTAACGTTGATAGATGGGTATTGAATGACATAAGGTACACATTGTTCTCAACCAATTTGATAGATAAATGAATATGATAGGAAATAGATATATTAACTGGATGCGTTCAGAGATAAGCATGGTTGAGTTCATATAGCTCAGAACAAAGATAATTAAGAATAAATTATGAAAAAGGAAAATTTTATGTGCCGTATCTCTTCAGGATGTTGGTAATCATGGCTCTCCACAATGTCCTGTCCTTTGTAGCTCATAACAAATTTTGTTTGTTTGTTATCTCACCTAAACCCTGTTCTGCCATCCATTGCACATGGAGTATAACATGCAAGTGTTTATATTTACAGATTGATAGAAGGTATATTAAAAACAAATACTGAATTTCTTATTAAAAAATGAAAAAATAAACAGTCCTAGCCCAAGAACTTCATGTCTAATTTTAATGAAATTTGGTACTGCATTTGGCAGTGGTTCAATGTACAATATGCTCCTAATTGGTTGGGGTATTATATATTGTTTAAGCTGTATCTCAGGAACATATATACATAAATAGAGTTTTAGTATCGTATAGATGTACATGATGACATAGATATTGAAAGGCTGTGAAATAAAAAAGAACAATCACTATTTTTTAATTGTGATAAGAACTATTTGATGATTGTGCAGAAGATTTTGTATAAATATTTCTTTAACTGGGTTTACTTTTGGCATAAAATCAAATCAGTGGTGGGAATAATTTAAAAAAAATGTAAAAGGCCACCCTTCCTTGAAAATCAGCGTTTCCAAGTTGTGATTTTTCAGCTGGCTTCTGACACAAACCAAAGTTTAATTGAGTGTATCCACAAAATCATTTTGAAAAAAAAATACCTACCTTGTTCTTATATCCTTGTTTATATACTGTTTATCAGCTGCTTTTGTACTGTACATAAGAGGAACTGACATAGGCTACTTATTCATTTTCATTCTATGAAATTATAAATACTGTGATGGAAAATATTCTATCTGTGGATGAAAATTTAAAAAAAAAACGGGATACTGACTTAGGCTACTTATTCATCTTGGTTCATTGAAATTATGAATAATTACATAGGTAGGAAAAAATATTTTTAGAAACTGTTGAGACCTTATGAACAGAATTGCCTCATAACCATGACAACAATAATATATAATATGTAAAGTGTTTTTTGTCTGTAACTGTTTGTTAAGATTTATCTCCCTTCCAGTGGTAGTTCTTTTATATCTTTATGAAGACCTGCATGTGAAAACCTGATAATATTACTTAACAAAATGTCATTTTTTGCATAATTAGTAAGCTAATATAAGATTCTACTGGACATAAAGTGGGGGATCGGTTTTCTATTGTTAAGTAATAAACTGATGCCCATGAATTACTACATATTAATATGATTGAAAAAATATATTCAAAGACTATTTGAAAACCTCAATTATTTTATTTTTTATTTTTTTTTTTTAAAGATTTAGAAATAATTCCTCCCAAATTTTATTTTTCAGGTTAGTAAGATCAGTTTGGTGGATTTGGCCGGCAGTGAACGTGCCGATTCCACAGGAGCAAAGGGGACCCGACTGAAAGAAGGCGCTAATATTAATAAATCTTTGACCACCCTCGGGAAAGTCATATCAGCTCTGGCTGAAGTTGTAAGTAATCTTTGTCTATTCTCTTTTTCTTTTTTTTTTTTTTGATTTTTCATCTTCAGATTTTTCTTTCATCTTTTTTAACCAATTTTTTGTGAATTTTGTAAAAGAATCAAATGCTGTCAATGTGTGTGAGATTAGAACCAAGAGGCATTGCCAAAGACCTTAAAAATAATTGGAAACAATTTTCTTGTTATAAGAATTTAATTCATTGTAAATACCAAATGGATGCTTAAATGGTGACAATTTTTTCTTTTCAAGGAATCTAAACCCTATTGACTGTTTTTAAGCAATTTTATTCATATGGCCTATTTTTTTTAAAGCAGTTTCATTCCTATGGACTGTTCTTTTAAACAGTCTCATTCCTAAGGACTGTATTTGTAAGCAGTCTCATTCCTAAGGACTGTATTTGTAAGCAGTCTCATTCCTAAGGACTGTATTTGTAAGCAGTCTCATTCTTATGGACTGTTTTCGTAAGCAGTCTCATTCTCACATGCTATTTTCATAAGCAGTCTCATTCTTATGGTCTCTTTTCGTAAGCAGTCTTATTCTTACGGTCTGTTTTCGTAAGCAGTCTAATCCCTACGGGCTATTTTCATAAGCTGTCTCATCCCTATGGGCTATTTTCGTAAGCAGTCTCATTCCTACAAGCTATTTTCATAAGCAGTCTCATTCGTATGGACTGTTTTTTAATCCTGTCTCAGAACCTAGGAACAACTTTAAAATGGTTGAACATGATGCAGTTTCAATTATATTTGTAATTACTGCGTAGGTAACACATGCAACCTGTTATTTCTTTATATTTTAAGAGATGCTTTGTTAATTATTAAAAAATATGTCTACCTTTTATCTTTTAATAGATCTTTTTCTCATGTAGCATATAAACCATCTTCAATTATATTTAAAATTAGTTCTTATGAAATTGTAGATTCTTCTGATATTTTTCAAATTATTTCAGAAGATGTATTCCAGACTGGATGATATATCTTTAATCATATCACTCCTTTCTCCTTTAGCTTGTTTTAAGATGCTCACTTTTTTCCATTTACCAAAACTTTGTGACCATTTTCCATGCAAATTCAAAGCCAGTATCTTTTTCATAAAAAAATCCCGGATTTTAAATTTGAAACATTGGATAACTAAAATTGAAATTACCTTTAGCAGTTCTACAGGCCTTGTTTCTTGTATTTCTGTGGATGCTAGCAAAAGTTCCTGGCATTACTTGAGAAGTAATTTTATCTAAATTAGAACAGAGACACTTAATTTTATTTGTATAGATTATGAAAATAACTAAGGGGAATAACCATGCATAAATTTACTACCGAAAGTTGATTTACCTCCCTTACCAGTATATTTTTACATGGCAATAAATATTCAACTTCCATGAGAAATGGCATCTTTAACCATACTGTTGACCTTCAGAGTTGAACTAGGTCAGTTTACTATAGCCTGCCTGGGTTATAGGATATCTACATGCTATGTTTGATTTAAATCCATCCAATAGTTTCTGAGTGTATGGCAGATAAAGACTTAAGCAGAAACTTCATTTTATTTGTATAGATATAAAATATGAAATTTGTTTTATCATACTTTGTGTGTAAAGTAGATTTTGAATCCACAATAAACATCTTTTATTTCAAGTAATGACAACTTGATAAAAAATGACTGATTCTTTGCTATGATCTGAAATTGATCTTTTGATAAAGTTTAACAAACATATCCACAAAAAAACAGTGTGTCAGAAGGATAGTTTTTTTATTGATTTATCTTTATATATCCAAGATAGACATATTGATGAGTCTCTATTTGATATGTGATGGAAGCTCTGTTGGTCTTTCAAATCTTGCATTATGAGTTCAATTACAATAGATGGCATAAGTCATAATTTCAATCTTATTGAAGTGACAGAGATATGGTTCTACCGATGAATACTGAAAATATCATAGACAGAACATTTAGGCAATGAGGAATTTATAAAGAAAATAGGAACTACAAGAAAACTTACTATCAGAAAAAGACAACTGAAAATTCCGGGACACATAAATTGCAAAAAAAGGTTTGGTGAATTTAACACTCACAAAAGATAAAAAGATAAAAGGAGGATTAAAAGCAAAAGTAACAAGTCACTAAACAAGTTTTTTTAGTAAACAGATGGTAAAGCAAATTCCAAGAAGTTTGGTAAAGGGTCAAAAGTTACTTAGATCAGCAAAAGACAGGAAGTTAAGGAGAGCCATGCTTACCTACATCCTAATGGACATGGCATATAAAAAAAAAACAGCATATGGCTGGCAGAACAAGGATAAGGAAGGATGGTAAAGAGCCAAACGTTACTTAGAGAAACAAAGGACTGGAAGCTATGGAGAGCCATAATTACATATATCCTAAAATATATGGCACATAAAAGAAGCAGCATATGGATGGTAAAACACAGACAAAGAGGGACAGTAAAGAGTCAGAAGATACCTAGAGCAACAAAAACAGGAAGTTGTGGAGAGCCATGATTGCTCATGTCCTGAGGTAACATGGCACATAAAAAAATATGTGAATCAAAATTAGAAAGAAGAAAATAGATTTTTTATTTTGGACATCCTCCATCATTAATCTGATGACCAAGTGCGGTCCTAGGGTCACTGCACATCTAGGCATCTGACCATTTTCCTCCACATATCGATTTAAATCCAGTGAGGTATTCATTCATGTGTAACATGGCTTGGTTAAGTAGACCTAATAGCCCATCTATTTCCAGGTTAAACTACAGTTGATATCATCCAACGTGAAGGCTTGCCTTGGTTATGAAGGCATGACCATGGGTTCCATCAAGGGAACTCTTCATACTGGCTGTTTACTTGAGTCTAGGAGGTTTTCTAGCCAGTGATGCCATGTCATGTCTCATTCCTATGGTCTGTTCTTTTAAGCAGTCTGAATCCTATGGTCTGTTCTTTTAAGCAGTCTCATTCCTTTAGTCTGTTTTCATCAAGTCTCATTCCTTTGGTCTGTTTTCGTAAGCAGTCTCATTCCTTTGGTCTGTTTTCGTAAGCAGTCTCATTCCCAAGGACTGTTTTCGTAAACAGTCTCATTCCCAAGGACTGTTTTCGTAAACAGTCTCATCATTGCATTAGCTATATATATATATATATATATATATATATATATATATATATATATATATAGCTATGGAGATTAATCTCACGCATGGGGTTAGATGGCCATTGATCCTTCAAGGTTCTCCCATTCTTTGACAGGTCTTGTTTTTAATCATGCTGTCTTGCTACTCATTACTATGGACTGTCCTTTTAAGCAGTCTGAATCCTATGGTCTGTTTTCGTAAGCAGTCTCATTCCTTTGGTCTGTTTTCGTAAGCAGTCTCATTCCCAAGGTCTGTTTTCGTAAGCAGTCTCATTCCCAAGGTCTGTTTTCGTAAGCAGTCTCATTCCCAAGGTCTGTTTTCGTAAGCAGTCTCATTCCCAAGGTCTGTTTTCGTAAGCAGTCTCATTCCTTTGGTCTGTTTTCGTAAGCAGTCTCATGCCTTTGGTCTGTTTTCGTAAGCAGTCTCATTCCTTTGGTCTGTTTTCGTAAGCAGTCTCATTCCCAAGGACTGATTTCGTAAACAGTCTCATCATTGTATTAGCTATATATATATATATATATATAGCTATGGAGATTAATCTCACGCATGGGGTTAGATGGCCATTGATCCTTCAAGGTTCTCCCATTCTTTGACAGGTCTTGTTTTTAATCATGCTGAGTGTCTTGCTACCCTGTTCTCCAGAAAATCTTGGTGGGGGACCTGGTTTTAGTCACAACTAAAACCAGTTATTTTGAACATAAATGTTTTTTTCACACACAAAAAAAAGATTCTCCTTTGTTCTAATCTCCACATGGAAATGGCAATAAAAATGCATGGTGTTTATAGACCATTTGTTTTATGCACACATAAAAGTTAAAGAAAAAGTTTTCATTTTGTGCAATTGAGAGCAATTTTTGCGCATCTGTATGCAATTCACTAAATGCACAAGTGCATGTATATATCCATAAGTGATCATAACTAGAGTCTCATTGATTTATTGATTATTTTGAGCCTGATTGATTTATACAACCAATATCTGCTTATTATCCACAGACGGGTACACATTCTCTTCTGAAATTATCAAAAATTCCAAAAATCAAAGATTTTTATTTTTTTTGTCAGTAAATTTTCAAAGATTTTTATTTTTGCTAAATAAAAATATATCTATAATTTTATCTTTGATGTATCTTTATCTTACTTTATTTACCAATTTAACAATTAAACTATAATATTATTTATGGTCTAACATTATCTCATTTCAGTTATGATTGTGCAATTTTAATATTATTTATTGGCTTAATTCCCCCTAATTCAGAGGGAATATTTCCATGGTTCTATGCTGAGATATTGCCATTCCTTCAAGATCAGCTGAATTGTCTACTCTGTATATCAGTATTTCTCAACCAGTGTTCCCCCCCCCCAAAAAAAAAACTCTATGGTTCTGTAAGAGGTTGCTAGAAGTTCCTGCAAGAAACATTGATAAATAGTATAAATGCATTTTTGAGTAAATTTTGTTTAATTTTATATTCATGATTTTACTATACATGTACAGCATATTGTTGGAAAATTATACTTTATTACAATAAAGCCTTCAAATTCATATATTATTTAAAATTATAATAATAATAATAATAGAGAATGTATTTAACAATGTCTTCATGGTGTGTATGTGAAACCACCTTCACTAGTTAGAACTGTGTTTCTCAAACTGTTCCCCAAAGCCATGGATTTCTGCAAGAGGTCACTAGGGGTTTGCGCAAAAAAAAACATTGATAAATAGGCTGATGCATTTTAAAAGTTGGGGTCCTGTTCATACAGTGTCAAATTGAACCCTGACTTATGTGAAGGATTACTGATTATTTATGTATACACAAAACAATTGGTTAAAATAATATTCAAAAAAATAAGTATAAAAAAAACCCCTGATCTTTATGTTTGTAAACAAGAACAGAAAAAAAGAATTCCTTGAGATGTTAATATTGGAAATTTGTCAGATATTGGTGTCAGAATCAGTGTTTCCAATTTTAACGTTGCTTGTGCTCTAGTTATAAATGCACTTTGTTGTAAATATGCCTGTTTATGTGTGTATAGATTGTTAGGTTTGGATATGTACTGTTAGTATTTTCTGTGTTTAATATACTTAGAATAATTTTTGCATTACTTAGCAATACATTAATAATTTCAGAGTGTGTCTATGAGAAAACTGTCAATGTGAAATTTCTTTTTAATAGCAACTCTGAATTATAAATCCTGCATTGTTAATCCCAGCTGAAATAATTTTATAAATATGGTACTGTATATACATTAAAGAAACTCAATATATTTTTTCTTCTTTATAAAAATGTTTAAGGTTTAGAATGATAACCTTGCAAACCAGTGCAAGTAAACGTGGTATTCATTTGCTTCTACACAAATATATGTTTGCTCTAAGTCTGGCTCAGTTCATCAAAGATCTGTTGATTCCAAGTGCAATATACAAATGAAAGATTTTTTTTTTAAATTCAGAGTTGTTATTTTAATCCTTAGCACTCTGTAAGTGAGACTGTTCACTGAGCAAGAAGTTTGTCCCACAGAAATAGTGTTTGAATTTCATGGTTGTGTTGTCATGTCCTGCTATGACAACAGAAATAACATCAACAACATGGCTACTACAGTTGAAAGGCCTTGGAAAAGAATGCAGCTGGAAAGGAGGTAATACTAGTAGTCAATAATGCAGAGTGCTAAGGGTTGATACTTTTATTTTTTTAATAAATGTTTTGTATTTTTCCTTAATACTTTGATTCAACTGAATTTCATTAGTGAAGATCATTTCTGTGTCATTTTAGTTCATGATTTTCTTAGGGTTTAGCAGATATTTTTTTTTTTTTGTCTTGCATGAAGGCCTTGGAAAAATCGGGTAGTGTCTCCACCTCTGATATGAATACCTTACATAGATTCCTGTGGGTCTTCACATCAGGTGGGAAAGCCTTGGATGACCCACCAAGGTTTCTAACTAGATTTTAGCCAAGCCTTCCATTTGTTTATATTGCCAAAATAGATTTTAAGTTTCTCCTTAAAAACATTCATCCCAATTCCAACTTAGGAAGCTAATGAATTTTTTCTGACTTGTAGATGTTTAAGTCTTGTCTTATAAAACTCAGTATAATTTGGTATTCCCACATAAAATGTATATTATGCACTATTCTTCCTCCAACAGTAGTTTTTGTCTCCATCTTATGATTGGTGGCTTATCTTTCTGTTGCCGTCCTTTTTGTTAGTAGACCATTGAATTAAACTTTTTAAAAATTTGCTAGATAAGCAGGCATGCAAGAGATAAGACTTAAAATTTACAAGTCAGAATTCAGCTCTAACTGATATCTTCATCAAGATGGTGTGTGCACACAATTTGACCAACGTGTTTTGTTTCTCATCATATGATGTAGTAACACTTTTTTTCTTTTTTTGAACAAATTCTTTCATTTAGATATTCATAGTAATTTTGCCTTTAGTGCCAGGAATCAACTTTTGGATGAAGAGTTCATGCTTTTTACAACACTTCATCTCTCTCTAAAAGATCAGTGCTCAAAGAAAGTCACAATTTCATATGATACTGTGCCAAATGTAATGTTGTCTAATATTTGTTTGTCATCAGGTGATGTAGTATTCATTTTTTTTTCTTAACACATTAACTGCCAACTAAGTAAACTCATGGTTGCCAGTTTTTATTATGATGCTAACCATGAGTTATGTTGTTTTTGTTTTTGCAGTCTTGACATCAAAACTGCAGCCACAAGTCTTTGCTTTCCTTTTAATGCAAGTAACTGATATCTGGCATTAAAGACAGGAATAAAAAATCATACTGGCAACTAAAAACAAACTTTTGATTGGAAAAATCATATTGTAATTGATCTAGTGAGACATGCTTGCTAACCATTACACTATGTCAAAGTGGTCTCTCTCTCTCTTATATATATATATATATATATATATATATATATATATATATATATATATATATATATATATGTGTGTGTGTGTGTGTGCATGCATACACAGGCATTTATGAAACTAGATGAGGTTGGATGATATATATATATATTTCCCTTTCTCCTCAACTACAGCCGATTACTTCTGGTGTAACATGACCTTATTTAAGTTTTGGTGTGTTGAAGGTAATTTCTATCCAACATCTAAAGATTTTATTACCTATACATTCATATATATATATATATATATATATATATATATATAGAGAGAGAGAGAGAGAGAGATAAATAGACTTATGGTTAGCAACTTTTTTTATGACACCAACTGAATTATCTCATTTTTGTGGTCATGCCATCAAGGCTACAACCACAAGTTTTTTCCTTATTTTTAACACAAATAACTAATAGTACTTGGTGCCCAAGGCAGGAATGAAAAATCCTACTGGCACCTAAAACCAAACTTTTTATGTGAAAAATCTGTTGAAAATATAACATGTAAACAATACATTTGAAAGCCAGCAAAAAGTGTCCAATGTTCAAACTAGTTACTTAAATGGTGATTTTTTGAAACCATCAACAATGCAGAGTACCGTGTCTCTCACTGTACTTCATTTTTTGCACACTGTACTTCATTTATTTACTGTACTTCATTTTTTGCATAAAATCTGCAGGATCTGGTTGGACATTGCTTCTTCTCAGTTGGCATCATAGCTTCTAAATAATACTGTGTCCTGCCATCCATTCTTGGATGTATTGTGTTATTTGGTAGGTGACCACCAAGTAAACATTTCACAAATTGCTAAGTGATACTTCTAGTGTGAAAACAATGTTAAGACTTCAGTTTGTAGCTATAAATCAACTCATAAAAACTTTTTTTTGCTTAAGTTGACTAAAATTGGTGTTTGAGGTCAGATTTCATAATTGACCTTTGGCAGTCAACGTGTCAAATTCTTTTATGTAAATATTAGTACTAATTTTGTCTTTGGCACCAGAAGTCAAGTTTTGGATGAACGGTGAAGCCAGATTTTAAATACCAAATTTCATGATAGTTACAACTCTTCATCTCTCTCTATCTCCCTCTGAGAAATCAGTGCTCAAAGAAAGGCACCATTTCACATAAATCTGTGCTAAACATAACTTTGTCAAATATTGACGTGATTTTTTTTTTTTACTATTTATAATGCAATTTTACAAAAAGGAGACAATCTTTACAACACAGTGCCATATCACCTGAAAATGATGAGGATGTTAGTCAGCTGAATTTTTGCCTAGTGATACCACCTTATTCCTATTCATTTAAATTTTACCAGCATCCCTCCCCCTCCCCTCACTCACAAATTCCTTTCTCTTTTCATCATCTTTTTGTTTTTTCATCTCTGGATCATTTCATCTCGCACCACATGTGGACAGTTACTAATTTCACATTTTGAAGAAATCTTTGTTATTTATGCCTCTTTTTTTTCTTTTTTCCTTTTTTTTCCTTTTGTTTTTCCCTAAATTCTGAAATCTAAGACTCCAGATACGAAACCAAAGAAAGTAAGTAGTCAGAGTGCTTGCAAAATTCAAAACTTCAGTTTTGACCACACATTGTTTGGCTCTGCCAGTCAGCTATTTTTATATATGCTCTGTACATTATTATTATTATTATGATTATTATTATTATTATTTCCAATTTTCTTACTGCATGAAAATTTTGGGAAAAAAAACAAAAAAAGAAGATAAAATTTAAAAAAAATACGTTTCAAGACATTTCACTAACTTTTTATTGACATACAAAGCCGAAACCTACTTCCTTCCAATTAACCAGAGAAATCTAGAAAAATAACCCTTGACCTTTGACTCTGTCTCCAAATTTAATTACTTTGAATTTGAAGAGATATTTTCTGTTTTTAGGATTAGAACTTCTAATCACAACCACCAGCACCCACCCCCACCTTCTCTATGAAGATTTCAAGACTTATTTTTAAATTTTGATTTGTTAACTTCAACACTTTCAGCTAACATTCTTATCAGATTCATCTACATCAATTTAAATTTGTCTCTCTTCACATTTAAAAAAGTCAGGCAAGTTACAAATGATTAGATTATTATTATTATTATTAAGAAATTAAAACTGTCTGATCAAAATAGTTATTTGATCTAAATGCTGATTGTTCTCTTCAACTGATAAATCTTAAGCACATCCACAAACCTTTCTTTTTTTTTAATCCAACAATATTTCTAGTTATTTTTTAATCATTTCACCCCATGCAAGGCAGTAAAAGCCTTAATTAAGACACAAGGAGTTACTGAGTGTGAAAGAATGAGAAAAAAAAGAGAAAAATCATTAAGGAGAAAGAACAATAGAAGAAGAGTAATCAAGAAGACATTTGATAATGACTGACATTGCATTTAAGTTTTTGAAGATCAAAGTTGGCTGGAAAGCATTGAGCTGGAAGAGAATTCCACAAGCAAGAAGTGTGAGAAAAGAAAATGTTAGCATAGAACTAATGGTTACATCTAGCCATTTCAATTGTAAAAGGATAGACGTTGTTGCCAATTTAGTACTGTGCTTAAATTCATAAAGTTTAGGTACCATAGCAGAGAGTTCATCTGAACAATTACCATGAAAGTACTTATAGAAAAGGCACAGGGAAGCAACATTACAGTGGTGGGAAAGTGACTGAAGCTGAAATGCCAAAAAAGTTCTCCCCTTCAACACGCAGACCCCAAAACATGTGTGTCATCCCATAACTGCTCTGGATCCTGATTTTTCAACCTAGATATAAACAGGTGTCACATGTTGCCGGGGAATTGGTTCTACGAGTCCTTACGCTACATGAAGGAGGATTTCTTGAGATATGCAACTGCTGGATTGAGTTTTATCCCCTAATAAATCTTACTATAGATGCAGAAAGAGGTCTCTCACATGATTGATAGAGTGGTTGTTTATGATAAATTTTATTTTTAGCAGATACACATGTCTGAGTTGACATTCATTATTATTTTAAACAATGAAATTAATGTCTACCAGCCTAGATATCAAGAAGACCTTACTGTGTCTAGATATTTAGAAGACCTTACTATGCCTCCTGACAGGAATTGATCCTCTATTCCATTTTACCATCCAGAAAATTACTCCTTTTGCTAAAATGTACCCTACCAACTGAAGTACATGTACCCACTAAAAATTGTTGTCAGCATCTGCTTGCATCGGGATCATCATCCTCTCTCTCCTTATTCCCTTTCTCTCCTCTGGCAATGACGGAGATGACTATGAAGGCCCTGCCTACTCCTGAAGAGCTGTGAGCAGGAGTCACAGGAGTGTGGGTGGTATATGCTGCTGGGTGAGTCGGGCCCTCCTGACTGCAAGTCTCAGATCCTCTTATGTTTAGAGTTGGACTCTAAAGGTCTTAGTCTCCCCTCAGATGGTCCTACACCAGATTTGCAGTGATGGTTTCCTTGGTCTCAAAGTTGATGTTGGTCTGTATCAGGGATGTTTTCAACTGATCCTTGAAGCTGTCATTTTGGGCCTCCATGTAGCCTCTTACCACTGGCAGGTTTTCCAAACAGGATGATACGTGGTAGTCAAGTGAGAATCATTCTGGATACATGACCCACCCAGATAAAAATAACTTTAATTTTAATGAGAAATAATGTTGGATTAAAAACTAAATCCAGTTACTTTGTTTATGTTTAGAGTACAAAAAATTTAAAGGAGCAGATATAGACTTTGAAATGTCTGGGCAAGAGTAATTGTGAGTAATTGAACTTTGCTTTATCCTGTCTTCCCATGGACTAATTGGTAGGGCACACTTCAGCTAAAGGAGTAGTTTCACTGATGGGGAAAACAAAAATTGAATACTGGGAGGCGGAAATGAAGCACAATAAAACTAAAACCAGTTTAATGAAAAATTAAACAAGATCATTAATTTATCATAACTGGCATAGTACCCAGAAAGAATAGATAACAGGGTTATTTGCACATAGATTGATATGTCTATCCAAGATCTGATCACATGTGTGCTCTGCCTAAAATCAAATCATCACTTCTGCCTAGGATTAGTGTAGTCTATGAAAAGTATTAAACATGCACAATGAAACCTGACAAGTGGACTAAACAATTACTAAAAATTTTGTCTACAACACTCTAGAGTTGGGCTGCTCAATTAATCCTATATATATATATATATACATACACATCCTAGTCTTTGACTGGGAACACTCATATTCCTTTAATTTTAAGCCCAAGTCCCAGGAGGCTATCCCCACCATGTTTTACCTCTCCCTCAGGAGAGGGCTGGGTTTATTGCCTGGTGGCTGAGGCAACCACAAAAGGAGAAATGCTGAGGGCTTGGAAATTTTTCTGTGGTATGGACATTAGACCCACTTTAAACTATAACCTTGTGTCACATCCAGTTTTGACATGGGCATGCTGGTTGATATATATATATATATATATATATATATATATATATATACTATATTTGTGGGTAAAAGTGCAGAATATCAGAGATAGAGCAGATGTAAATATAAAAGTGGACACTGAGATCAACAACGAATGGCAACAGCCAGTTTCATACTTCAATGCTATCTTCAGGCCATGTGTGCATTTATATAATTCATGGTTAGATATTATTAATGTCAAAATTTAAATTTAAATTTGTATTTAATCTCAAGAGAAATACATGCATATAAGGGGATGCTGAAAATTTCTTATCCTGACTCACTTTCTCAAAATCAGTATTCTGATTTAGATAGTGGGTCAAGCTGAGAACTCTTCACCACCTCTGCATATATAGTTATTAAAAAGTGATAAAAGGCTAAAAATAAGTTTAAAATTTAAATAAATTGGCTGTCAAAATTTACATCTAAATGTTGAATTATTCACAACTGTTTTTAAATCTATGCTATTAAGGAATGACACCTATTTTACTATTTATCTTTGAGTGCTTGTGGGTATCACAGATTTTGCTCTTATGTAGATAAATATGAAGTGTACCAAACAAATAATGTTTTTTTTTTTCTTTTTTGCATTTACTAGTTTCTTATTTGTCCTTTTCTTAACAATATCCCCCTTTCCCCACTCCAAGATCCTCATCCCATTCCCAATGATCCCCAACTTTGTCCAGTTTTGTATTCGTTTTTCAAGAAGTGTCTTCAAATGTCTTAAATTGCTCATTGGATTGAATCGCTACCACTTGTCACATGACCAGTTTATAGATATTGTAGTCTTTATTCCCTGCGGCTTTATTCTGCAGCACTCAGACTAACCAATTACCTCCCTTTGTTTTGACCATTTTTTTTTTTTTTCAGTGCCAGTAAATGGTCTTTATCCCCTTTCATCATTGATTGGTCATTACACTTCATGTTATCTCTTTTGCCTTTTTCCATGCCTACAGAAATCTTAGATTTCACATGGCTTTAGAAATAATTTATATGATCAACTGTTCTTCTTTTCTTTTTTTTAACCAAAGAAGATATGTTGTACAGAGATTAGGTTTTACTAAGTAATTTTTTTCATTTTGTAGGCTGTGTTGTAGTTAAGGTCATTACATAAGGTTTACAAAATAAGAATCTTTTCATTACTTAGAAGATTTTACAGTTTTAATCAGATTTTTGTCTAGTTCATTAAGAAGAGCACTTTTTTTTTTTTAAAATAGCTTTTCTAGTTTATATAGTGCCACCAACTGTAACCATACCAAAGTTATAATCTCTAGGATTATAAAGAAAAGTGTAGACAAGAAAATATTTCTGGGCTAGAAAAAAGTTAAAGGCTTTGCAAAAAAAAACAAACTTTCTTTTAAATATTAAAACGGAAAATGTGACAATAAAATCAGAAGTTGCATTAAAATAGCAAGAGGCCTTCTAAAATATAAGCAAAGTATTAAGAAACAGGAAAATTTATTATGAACAAAGAAATGAGTTCTGAAATGCTGTGTAATATCTATCCTCCGATATGGCAGTGAATGCTGGACATGGAATAACCTACCAAATAAGTCTCTACAAATGGATGGCAGGACAGGAAGTGATAATAAGGAGACATCTATTGTCCCATTCCATGAAAACTCATGGAATGGGACAATAAATAAATAAATAAATTCATATGTTGTGGTGTGCATATGGCTGGCCTTTGATGAGTATAAGCAAAATCTTAAGAAACAGGAAAAATTATTAGAAACTAACAAAAGACTACTGAATTGCTACATAATGTGCCAGTGAATGCTGGACAATCTCCTCACAGGTGTAGAAGAGACTTGAAGTTACAGAGATGGAATTCTACAGAAAGATGCTGGGAATACCATGGATGGAGAATGCAATCAATGAGGAAATTTTAAGGAAAATGGAAATAAAAAGGATGCTCATACTCAGAATAAGAAAGAGATAGCTGAAATTTCATGGATACATAATTAGGAAATAGTGTTTGGAGAATTTGACACTCACAGGAAATTGAGAAAAGGGGCAACAGAGTGAAACAGCTTGTAACCTACTTAGTAAGCTTGTGGGAATGGTTAGTAGAACAGAGAATGGGATGGATAGTAAAAATAACACAAACAATCATTACTAAGAGTTACAAAGGATAGGAATTTGTGGTGAGCCATGACTGTCAATGTCCTGAAGAGACATGGCACATGAAAGACAATGGCTTAAGTCTGAGATTTTTTTTTCTTGAGTTTGGTATGATTTTTGTTCAGAGACCAATGCTAGCAGTAGTTTGTCTTCTGGCAGGTTCAACCTCACCAGACAAAATCCTAGTCACCTAGAGAAGCAAGCCTCAATGACTAGAGTCTGGGGCAGGCAGCAGCTCACAAGTTGTATAGAAAGGCAAGCATCAACAGACAAATACATTGGCTTGATATGCAGCATTTAATGGCAGATATTAAGTGAAAACTACAGTGATATAAATCAACCAATTCTTGTTAGCTGAATACTGTAATCGTTTAGTAGGAGTTGTGACAACTGGTACTCTATCGTACTTACAATGTCAGTATGAAAGCAAATGAAAAACAGCAAAACAAGTAGATCCAGTTCCTCATACCATATCACTTGTTGCACTGGTTTAAATAGAGAGGAATAGAAGAAGCCGATTGGTCAGGAATGCTTGC
The DNA here is from genome assembly GCA_903632075.3 of Acanthosepion pharaonis. Lineage (NCBI taxonomy): Eukaryota > Metazoa > Mollusca > Cephalopoda > Sepiida > Sepiidae > Acanthosepion > Acanthosepion pharaonis. The sequence continues at coordinate 2,457,179 of CAHIKZ030002236.1, read as the reverse complement.
ACTCATTACTGACAGAACAGGAGCCCTCTAGTTGCATAGGTGGACAAGTATTAATAAGCTGATACAATAGATTAATACACAGTGATAATGGCAGATAAGCAACAAGTTAACAATGGCATGAATCAACCAATTCTAGTTAGCTGAATACCGCAGTTGTTGTTAGGATGGTACTAAATTGTACTTACAGTGTAAGTGTGAAAGCAATTGAAAAACAGCAAGAGTAAATCCAATTCTCCCTACCACATTGCTTATCCTGTGGGTCAACAAAGAATACATTCCTGTGAGCAGGAAGTCAGGCTGGGATTGATCATGGGAGACAGAGAATAGTGGAATAAACTTGTTGAATTTGAGTTAGCTCAAAATAAAAAAGTAAGATTTAGTTTATTAAACAGAGCAATTTTTTCTAGCATTAGTATAATTTTGACTTGGAGAGCCATGTTAGTTTATCTCCTGGCATGGTTCAATCAAGCCAGGTAGGTCAATGGTTAGGAACCAGACAATGCCTTAGTCATCTAGAGTAGCAAACCTTAATAACGAAAAGAAAAAAAAATCAAGAGTGGGTAGCAATTCTCAAGATTCATAGATAGGCAAGTATCAACAGACCAATACATTGGCTTCATATGCAGTGTCTGGTAGCAGATAAGCAATAAGTCAATGACAATAGTATGAATCAACCAATTCTAGTTAGCTAAATACTGCCATTGCTAGTAGTAGCTGTTACCAATAGTATTGAATCATACATACAGTGTAAGTGTGAAAGCAATTGAAAAACAAGTAAATCTAATTTTTCTTACCATATTGCTCATCCTGTGGGTTAACAAAGAATGCATCCCTCCCAGTTTGAATTGGATTTTATTTAATTTATTAAACAGAGCAATTTTTTCTGGTATTTCTATTTTATAGAGAACTACCATCTATAAGCATACAAAAGATATAATCTTGTTGATGATAGAAACATTTTTAGATAAGGACCTTTTTAGAACTGTAAATTAATAGAACCATAAAAGTAATTCTTTCTATTTTAGGTTTAATTCTATAAAAAGGTCATTTGTTAGCTTCAACTCTTTTCAGTTGTCCTATTAATAATGGTGATTGTTTTTTTTTGTTTTTTTAAGAACTACCAAATTATCACCCTCAGACAGAATTCCATTTTAAAATGTGGACTACATTAAAATAGATATAAGAAAACTTGAGAAGCACAACCAATGTTACCATATTGGATTTTGTATTTAGTATATGAAACACACACACACATATATATATATATGTGCTTGTGTGTGTGTATGTATGTATACAAATGTAACAAGATTTTGAGATTGAAATTAGTATGAAATTTAATTTTTTTTAAATTTTTTTTATTGAGGTTAACCACTTGGCCCAAAATATCCTAAATTTATGCTAAATATAGTCTCCTATACTTTCAGTTTTCCTTTATATATAGATAGATAGATAAAAAGTAAAATACAGTGAAATATTGGTTCACAAATTTAATTCATTCCAGAAGGCTGACGAAAACTATTTTTCCAATAGGAATCAATATAGAGAAAAAAGTCACAGTACACTAAAATTGGTAAAGAAAAGCACACCACAACACATGAATATATACATGTTTGGGTTAACACAGTTCAGCAGTGTTGTTTGAGAACTGAGGCATTTTCATCTTGAATTTTCTGTTCAGAAACCGATTTGTTCGATGTGTGAGACATTTGAGAACTGAGGTTGCACTGTAGATAGAAAAGTCTGTACAAAAACTTGTTGTATAGAGAGAATAAGATTTGTTAAAATACTTAATGTTTTTATATATTTATATGTATTATTTATAATACATCTATGTTTACAGATAATTATTAAAATTCTCTTACTTACGTGTGGGTTTTCAGAAAAAAATTGTTTTACTTTAACCAATATATATATATATATATATATATATATATATGTGTGTGTGATAAAATATAGTTTTAAGGTATGCTTTATTTATGTGTTAAAATGCTCAACATCAGGGATAGTGTATGTAAATATAGAAGTGGACATTGAAGTCAACATTCAGAGGCGACAGTCTGTTTGATACTAAATGCAATCATCAGGCCTGTATATATATATATATATATATATATATATATATGACATGACACCGGGTACATTGACTTTCTAATGGAAAGCAATGTGTACATCAGAATAATTTACTTTGACTTGTTTTCAAATATGTTTTGATATTTACTGAGATGACAATAATCTCTGATCCTGGCTTTAGGATTAAAGATTTTGGTTGATAAAAAAAAAAAAACTTCCACGATGAGATGAAACTCTCCCTCATTGTCCTCCTCATTCATTTCAAACCTTTCTCTATTCCCCAATTTCAAGAACCCCTTTTACTGGCAAAGATTAAAAACCCTACCTCCTTACCCACTGCTGCACCTTTTCTGATTGGTCAGTAACATAGTTATTTTTTTTTATTTATTTATTTTTTTTTTGCATGCCTATTTTGTTTATAATTGCAGCATGACTTCTAACTTGCATTTCAGATGCCATTAACCATCTAACAATTTGTTTCAGCTTTCTTTCTTCTTTGTCTGTTGTTTCTTTAATTTGTACTGACATTTTGGTTGATCCAAGATCCTGAACCAAAATTTGGTATTTAGAATAGCTTTGGCTTGGATTCCAATATCATTTTTTTTAATCTTCTTTTTAGACTTAAAAAACACACACACACACACTCAGCAGAATTCTTTAAGACTTTAATTTGGTTGATACAAATACCAGATACATCACAAATTTTCCAATATCTTTCATTCCAGAACCATGCAAGATTATCCGTTTTACAAGACCATCAAAAGTGACATATTAACAAGACAGTAATACACTTCTGATGCCTAATCTCTTACATTTTTAACAGCATCATTGCCTTTTAGAAACTTGTATTATGAACCATGCCACCCGTGGCCAGTCATTGAATTAGTTTGGCAATCATGTCAATTACAAATGCTTACTTGTCAGAAATGAGAAAAAAAAATCTTTTGTTGGTTTTTAATCAAATGTGCATGTACACACACACACACATATATATATATATATATATATATATATATATATATATATATATATATATAGGGTCAATACATTCAGTTGAAAGTAAAAAATAAAATCATCCTTGATAATGGTTAAAAGTATAGCCAAAAACGCTTGGACATACAGAATCTTCATACAATTTCTACATAATTTATGCCCAGAAAAGAAGAAAATTATAAGAACACAAGAAAAATTAAATAAAAACTACAGTATCTTGTCATTTTAATAAAACTTGTGTGTGTGTGTGTGTGTATGTATATATATATATATATATATATATATATATATATATATAGGACTCTGCACTATGCCCCACAAGTAGGTTCTCCTGCTTGTGTGGCATGGTGCAGAGTCCTACTGCCAGACATTGGGTCTTCCAGCAGCCACCCTCTTGACTCAAGGCAGCGCACTACCCCCTCACTTGACTTAGGCCTCTATGTTGAGTCTGGGGACATCACAAACAATTCAGGAGTTCTTTTCTTATCAGAATGATGAGAGTGAGTTTTACGATCTGCCATACCTTCATAATCATGATTAAACTCATCCAACTCTTTCTGAATCCTCTGCACTAACCTCAGATTGATACCCAAACACTCTGAAATGTTCATATTGGAGTTTCCAACTCTAATATCAAGCAGTACATCATGCCATTTCCAAATTTCTGGTGGAGTAAATTGTCATGGTGCTCTTTTTCTCACAGACAGTGCCCAACTGACCCTACTATACTGTGCAGTCAACAAAAACAAACAATGCACATGCACAAAATTAAAAATATAAAATGGCAACAATTTATCCATTGCACCCAGTGTATTTTTATACACACACACATATAGCCTGACATGCTTTTACTAATTGAGCTACAGAGAAGCATTTCAGTTAGCAAGGTCAATTTTACTGTTTTTAAACTACAATTCTTCATTATTTTCTCTCATACATTCATATCTTCTCGATGCATATCCAAATATAAACAAATGACGTCACACATTATGAAATGGACAAAGTCCAACAATTATTTTAAGGCATTTTTTTATGTCTATACGTTCTTTTTATAGATACAAATGTTTAAATAAATGCTCTGTTTATGATAAACAGTATTAACAACATTTACCGGAGGACGCATATTTTCTATGCAAATTTCTCGGGCATTCAGAACGTACAAACATAAAAAATGTCTTAAAAAAATTAATAACTTTGTCCATTTATCCATTTATATATATATATATATATATATATATATATATATATATATATATATATAAGAGCAACAAGTATTCATCCAAACAAGGTGTGTCTGTTTAATTTTTTATTGCATTTTTTCAATTTTCATATAAAGTGTTGTCTATCCACAATTTCAATCCCAATACACAACTTATTAGAAAATTGGAAAAATACTTATTTAGCTAGCATGGTTGATTTTACATGTCAATCTTTACTGTTTTTTTTTTAATGTCAAATTTTGTATAGGGCACTCAGTGCGAATCAAACTCATTACTCAGTAGAAATAATCAACCAGACTAGCCATGTACCGCATTACTCCATGCTAAGGTGCCTTTAAGATCTCATATCAAAGAAGAAAAATATTTGGCATCAGTTAAAAGTACAAATTAGAAAAAGTTCCTTTTCAACTCTGCAAGGCTTAAGCTTATTGTGCTCATTGCATATACAGGTTTCATTAAGTTGTAACTCAAATGGTACATGGAAAATAATTATCATTAACGAGCGGACTATTGTTGTCATCTTTGTTGTTGTTATCACAACATTTTTGGCCATTGTGCCCACTGGCCTCGATCAGGTGTACGTCAATCTGGGTCAGCATATATCTGATAGGCACATTGGCCAAAATATTGTGATAACAACACCATAGATTTGGACAATAGTCTGAATGTGAGGAGTGTAAATGATAATAATAACACCTCATCCCAGAAATTTAGACAACTTATTTAAATGACTTTCTGCTCTCTCTCTCTATCTATCTATATATATATATATATATATATATATATATATATATATATATATATACATACACACACACACACACACACACACACACACATATGTGTATTTAGACATATATACATGCACAAAATTTTTTATCTATCTCTAATATTTAATTTTGATATGCTCTGATATTTTTTTTGTTTTTCTTCCATTTAATTTGTAATTTGTCAAGGTGGATATTTCTTCCACTGTTTCGCCCTCTGACTTTTCTTACTTTTTGCGGTCTTTTCTGATTTCAATTTCAGCTTTGCGTCTTATTACCTCTCAACTAAATAAAACCTCCAGAAATATCTTTATCCCTCCTCTATGCAATATTCCACCCACAATCTTTGACCCCCAGACCTTCCCACAAAAAAATCTGTATCCCTCAGATACTAATCAATTTATACCCTACTTTAGTAATATATATATATATATATATATATATATATATATATATAGATAGATATATAGATTTAAAAAAACTTTAAATAGCTGTATGGTCATAAACTCAGTTGGCTGTCAGCACACCATTGAAAGACGGATACTTTGACTCTATATTCTAAAAGACCAGATTCTCTGTCCGTCACATACAGCCTGCATGTGACTTTGCATGCATCTATGCAATGCATATTGATTGATTTGTTTTCTATGTCTTATTAACCCTTTGAAGGTTATTTAATCCAGAAAATCATTTTAAAATTGTAAGAATTTCTTTCTTTTTTTTTTCTTTTTTTTTTTTTTTTTTAAAGATAATAATGCTTTAGTGATACAAGTCTTATTACTTAACCAGTAGCTGGGGGAACAGATGGATCCATACCTAATCAGAATTTGATTAACAAACAAAATATGATAATGTGGGCATAAAGCAGGAGATCAATTCTATATTACAACCAATATATAAAATGATCCCTTACTTTGTGGTTACCATAGTTTCTATGCCTTTATATTTCAGAAATTGTAAATAAATCTAAAAGACATGCCTGTATAGTATAGCTAATCAGTATTTAACTGATTAATTAATTTTCTATGGCTTATCAACCCCTTTGCAAGTTATTTAAAACCAGAAAATATTTCTAGAGTTGAAGAATTATTATTTATTTTTTTTATTTTTTGAGATAACGATTTAGTGATGCAAGTCTTACTAATTAATCCATAGTTGGGGTTGAAGTGGATTTGAAAGTAAGTGAATATAACAAAGCCAACTGGAATTGGAACCTGGTTTTCTGATTAACAATTCTGAGCTGTTATCTATACACAACCCACATATCCAAGCTTACAGCAGCTGGTATTCCCAAGCAAGCACCCATCTAGGTACTGACCATGTTTGAGGTTGCTTAACTATGGTGATTGTACAGGAACAAGTTTTTCAACATGATGTAACCATAAGCCTGTATGGATATGCATATGTTGTGCATGAGTGACTTACATCTGCTTGTGTTATTTTTGCACATGCACACACATACACACATAAAGTTTGACTATGTTTGAAATAAGACATTGGAATAATGTATCTACTGCACATTCAGTCTGGATAAACCTTACCTTGAATTGTGCAATAAAATCATAAAGTTTGGGACAAGAAAAAAATAATTGTTTTGAAATGCTAGAAACATATGATAATTATAAGATTTTATTGAAAATTTTAGAAATTATTCGGTTATAATAAGAATTTTTTAAAAGATTTTTTTTTCTATAGATATCTTTAGGCTGGATTTAAAATTGATTTAAAATTTTCATGCACACATGCAAAAGTATATACGTATATAATTTTGAAATAGACATCTGTGCCATGAGAACTAATTTTTCTTTCTTTCTGTCTGGCAACAATTCCTGGAAAATAGGAAAAAGAGTATAAACTGAAATATGTGGCCCTTTGAAGTTATTTTTCATGATTCCTTCTGTATTTATATTGGATATATTTTCTAATAGATTTTATATTTTAAATAGACAATTTAGATTTTAAATTTGATCATTTTGATCAATTTTCTAATAGATGCATTTTAAATGGACAAGCAATTTAGATTTGATCATCTTGCCATCAGTGAAGTGACCTGTACTAAACTAGTAATCTTGTAAAGAATTAAATATTTTTAATATTCTGATTAAACCTATACATACGTGTTACTGAAGATTACCTTTTTCCAGATGCCTTTTCCTTGCCCTTACCCCAAGTCACACCCCTGGGTGACTATCTATTTTTCTGGAGATCAACTTTAAATTGCATCTTTTTTTCCTCAGCTTCTCAGGATGCATAAACATTTTTCTTTAATCTTCTAAAATTTTTGCTTTGAACCAATTTTATATTGAAAACATGTTTGTACATTTCTTTATTGTTTTTGCAGTTGTTGATGTTTTATTTATTATATATTTTTAAAAAAATAGTTGTTTTATATATATATATATATATATATATATGTAAATTGCTTTATTGATTGTTAATCATGTCTTCTTTTTTTTAATTTATAAATTATGGTATTCTGTTTATTGTTATATAAAATATTTACATTATTTTTTATGGTATTTTCATTATTTTTATATGTTTATCAGTTGGTAAATCTCTGCGTTTTTTAAAAGATGTTGTTGGTTTTTTTTTCTTACATTCTGTACAGAGTGCGGATGTGGGAAAGGTAAGATTTTGTGGTTGTCTGGATTTAAAAAAAAATGTCCCAAAAAATCTGTGTGTTGTGCCAAAATGAATGGATGCTCATCTTGTCTGTTGTTATTCTCTGTTGTCTTTGCCCTCGTCATCAGTGGATGTTAGAAAAACAAATTTAAACATGCCTGCATACACATAGAATTACATGCGTCTATAGACTAAGATTTTCTGCTTGGATTTAATTGTTAGAATAATCCATTGTTTTCTTCACAACCAGTTTGTCATAGATAAATCTTCAAAAAGCTTCAAACATGCACATTTAGAATATGCTTAAATATAGAAACTATTTTTATGAATCAAGATATTGTTTGTGTCAAGAAATTTGCTATATATAATACATTTGGAGTAATGTCCTCATCCTTGTTGTATCACCTCTGTCAATTGAGACCTGATAAAGATCAGAGCGCGCAACATCTAAAATGTTTTGGTAATAACAAAAAAAAAGCTCATAGCATTCGTCCAAATATAAATAATGTAAATAATATTAGTGCCTCATCAGACAAAAATGACGATAATACCTCATCAGACAGAAATAATGATAATGCCTTATCAGACAAAAATATCATGTCTCATCAAACAGAAATTATGTATACATTTTCCAATTATATATATCATATGGCAGATCATACCACAATATTGTGTAAAAATAATTTTTTTTTTTTTTTTCAAATTATTCCATTTCAAGGAGAATTTAGGGTATGTAATTGAATTTGAATGTTTTCATTATATCTCAAATTATTTTGGAGACTTTGTCTTTTCCTTAAACATTGGAGATTTTCTATGAATTAAGTAAATTAGAAATAGTTTCATATCTACAGCAACATCTACATTCAGACAAAAAGTTTCTACTGGTAGGTATAAATGTGGCATATAGATGTGCATTAAAAAACAGGTAATACACTAATATATGCACTTATATATTCCGATAAAAAATCCTGTGCAGTTCTAAACAAGAGAATGCATGTGTCTTTTTAGATATTTAATTCTACATGTACACTGAAAAAAATATGTTGGATTTATTTAAAGTTTTGTTTCAAATGTGTTTCCATAATTGTATGGATTTTTACCTACAATCACTTTAAGGTGCAAAGTAAGCAGATTGGTAGAAACCTATCATTAATATCAAATTTAAGAAACTGATAATTAATACTGGATTTTAAAAACCTATAATTAATGCAGATGGAGGCATGTGGAGAAATAGAAGCTCAGATTGAGGATTCAGAGAGCAGAGTTCAAATTCCAGTCAAGTTCATTACATTCACTTACATACTAATACCCTTGGGAAAGGTATAAATACATCTCCCCACCCCCAGTTATGAGTAAATAGCAGGACAGTTTGGTCCCTATGCCAACCAAGACAACCAGTTTAGGAGAAGGAAAAACTCAAAATTAAAACCAGCCTGGAAAAGGTTAGACACCATCAGGCTTTCTTGCTCACTATTGTTGCTGTGGCTAAGGAGATGTGGTGACCCTAAGTCATTAATGGGATTCGCGATAATACTTGATTTTAAGAATCCAGTCATTAATTCTGGGTTTAAAAAACCTATAATTAATACTGGATTTTAAGAAGCTTGTGTTCATGCAATCACCTGTAATAATTGCCATGGGGAGAATATTGGAGAAACCTCAAGGAATTTGAGATACACTCTGTTTTTCATTTTATTTTAAATGGTGTGTATTACATCTACAAGTCTGCACACTCAAGAAAACTTAATAAAGAAAATGTGCTCTCTGGCAGGGTTTAAATCTGTGTCCTCCTTTGTAGGAGAAACCACCATAAAAAATGACACATCCACTCCTCTGAACATACCATCAAATGGGCCAGTACAACCAGGCAACAATGCTATAACAATGCAGCAGTGAAAGTGTTAATCTTCCAGCCTATTCCAAACAGGCCAGCATAGCCAGACAAAAATACTGTAACAATGCAGCAATGAAATTGTTAATCTCCTAGCTTATTCCAAATGGGCCAGCACAGTTAGGCTCCAATGCTATAAAAATACATCAGTGAAAGTTGTAGTTTCCCTGTCTATACCAAATGGGCCAACACAATCATGCAACAATGCATTGGGGAAAGTATTAATATGAAAGCTAATAATTCTGCTTAATCTGCACCTTAAAGTACTTTGCAGTTTTAATGGGTTCATTAAATCCAATATTTCAATTTTTACTTTCTCCTTCAAAGTTTTTTTCTTCATTGCTATTTATTTGTCTACACATCACATTTACAGTTGAGGGTTATGACTGTAACAATCATGTTTTTTTTCTATAAGCATTCTACACATAAAATCTGCATCGGTTTATTTCTCATTCAACCCACTCACATAAATCATGCAATCTAAGCTTTGTTTGGACAAGTGAACTTTTCCTTTGTATTGTTGGTGTTACCATGGCATTTCATCCAGTCTATTTTGCAGCCTTCTTTAGATCTATAATTCATAAGGAAAGAAGAACGTTTTCTGAAGAAGGCCATATAACCTAATTAGCAACATTTCCTTCGTATTATAAATGTATGGAGAAAGAGCAATACTTAACTAGACTATTCAACTCATAAAATATAGGGGAAAAATTGTGGTGGGAGATAATTTTTGTAGATTTGCATTCATTAGCCCTTCTTCTTGGTTTGACATTTGTCAAAATCAAAAAAAAATATAGATCTTTTTTATCATTTTAGAAAGAAGATTCTGTTCCTAATATTGATAAAATTCAAAACCAATTTCTGGCTTTTTACAGAATTATCTGAACTTAGCTGTCCTTCATGTGAAAACAGACTTTTATTAGTTTATGTAAATTCTTGTTCTTTAATTAAAAATGTAATATGGCTTTGTGAATAAAAGTTGGTTGAAGTAATCCAGTGACTTGACCCAGAGAGTTGAGTTACTAATTGGAAATAACTGACACTGAGATATCTAGAAAAGGCATGACACGTGGAACTAGAACAATCTATTCCAGTGAATTAAATGAAGGGTTCAGTTTGAAATTCCAATGTATATCATCTGAAAAAGCTTAGAATGTACAACAGCCGAAACATCATGAATATGCCAGTAAAGATGATGGCAACTGTCCAAACACTGCAAATCGTGTAATTAATTACAGTACCTCATCTCAGAAATATAGACAGATGGTGTTTGTTTTTATTTAAAGTCAAATGAATGTTAAATCTCCAAAAATTATCTCACCCAACAAAAAAAATTTTCTCTGTTTTTCTATGACTACACTAGTCTATTTATATAGTGTCAGAGAAAGTACCACTCAGCTTCTTTTTTTTTTTTTTTCAAGGAACTGATACTTTATGGAACAGACTCCTGCATGGATCCTTCCTGAACACTAGAATCTTAACCTCTTCAAATTTATAATCAATCATTATCTATCCTCCTTATCCTCACTTGCTGCCACCTCTTATATTCTTATTACACCTCATCCATCATAACCATTTTAACAATAAATGTCTGCCTTGTGCGGCTCTTGGGCATTGTATTAAAGTTTAGTATTAAAAAAGCAGTTCAATTGAAACATTGTGGTAACAATGAAAGCAACACAAAGAATGAGTTCATTTGTCCAAACAAAGCTTGGATTATTTTATGACTTTATGTTTAGACAATAAATAATGCATCTTAGTTTTTCTATACTTAAATCTCCTACATGATAGCATATTATTGTCTAAGACAGGGTTTTTCAAACTGTGGGTCCTGACCCTTCAGTGGGTCGCAAGATAAATAAAATGGGTCACAACAAAAATGAATGAAAGAAAGAAAAAGAAAAAAATATGCAAGTGAAATCAAAGTGCAGAATAGAAACAACTTTAAATGTTGCACAGCACTCATAAATCATTGATAGTTTTTCACTGTGGTAAGCTCGTATTATTTTTTTTTTTTTAAATATAATTATATATATATATATATATATATATATATATATATATATATATATATATATATATATATATATATGTGTGTGTGTGTGTATATATATATATATATTTTCAATTAAAAGGTGCAAATATAATTTATAAATTCATGAATCATTCATACAAAAAACAAATATAGAGGTTAATGATTTAAATGGCGAGAATACTTTGTCGCAAACACATAAATAAGATACACCAACCCCGAACCTGTATATGAATGATATGATCCCCGTTTATAAATTCCAGTTGCATAAGGTCTTTTTAATTTTTTACAAGAAATTAAAATAACTGATCCAACGTGCAACTCTTGGATAATACAGTAATTATTGAACAATATAGTTCATGCCTTATTCACAGAAAATCTACAAGTAAAAAAGAATTCTCTTATTGCTATATTTGTACAAAAACGCAGAACCTTAAAATTTAAATTCAAACTCAGCGTTGCGACCGCACATTCCAAAACAATAACACATTTCTCATAGCATTTTTTCGGATTACATCTCTATTTTCATTGTCCTCTTATTACAGAGAAGTAAAAACAAGAACAAAATCTACTTCCATACCTGATGATGTCTGTAGGAACAGACGAAAGCTTGTAAAAAATTAAAAAGACCTTATGCAACTGGAATTTATAAACGGGGATCATATCATTCATATACAGGTTCGGGGTTGATGTATCTTATTTATATTGTTTGCGACAAAGTATTCTCGCCATTTAAATCATTAACCTCTATATTTGTTTTTTGTATGATTGATTCATGAATTTATAAATATATATATATATATATATATATATATATATATATATATATATATATATATATATATAAGAGAGAGAGAGAGAGCCTGTTCTCATTGATTTTATGTATCTTGTTTAGGCTTAAGAACAAAGGGGAATTTCCACTACTGTGTAAAAAGGCTATTTTATTACTATTGCCTTTTACAACTACTTACTTATGTGAACTAGGTTTTTCTAGCTTAACTCAATTTAAGACAAAGGACAGAAACAGGCTCAATACTTCACCTAATATGCGTGTAGCACTGTTTTCCTGTGTTCCCAATTGAACAAACAAGCATATCCATCTCGTTAAATGACTTTTCTTTTCCAATATTATTTACTTTACCTTTACATCAAAATTGCCTTTAAATTAAAGTAATAATTTTATATTCATTCAAATACATAATACAAATACATGTAATTCCAATATGTACAGATCATAACACACACACACACACACACATATATATATATATATATATATATATATATATATATATATAAATTGATGCTAAATAAATGAACCTAGTAAACAGAGTTTGTCTTAGATTTATTACACGTAGGTATAATGGGTTGCAAAGCAAAATGTGGTTCTTGCTGTGGGTCACAGTAAAAATAAGTTTGAAAAATGCTGGTCTAAAATACCAGTATACAGGGTACAGTAAAAGTATCTCCCTTTTTTTATTTATTAAATTTTATTGGACAAAAATAAGTTACAGTAGTTTAAGAGAATTTATAAGCATTTTTTTGTTAAAACAACATGATTTATTTTTTTATTTTATCTTTAATCAATCCACCCCAAGCAAGGTGATAATGCCACTAAGATGCAAGGGGCTACTGGGAGTGAAAGAGAATGAAAAAGACTTTAGAAGGAACCAGAAATCCAATCCTAAACAGGAAACAAGGAATAAACCTCTACTTCTCTATTCACCCCAAGCAAGGTGATAATGCCACTAAGATGCAAGGGGCTACTGGGAGTGAAAGAGAATGAAAAAAGACTTTAGAAGGAACCAGAAATCCAATCCTAAACAGGAAACAAGGAATAAACCTCTACTTCTCTATTCACCCCAAGCAAGGTGATAATGCCACTAAGATGCAAGGAGCTACTGGGAGTGAAAGAGAATGAAAAAGACTTTAGAAGGAACCAGAAATCCAATCCTAAGCAGGAAACAAGGGATAAACCTCTACTCCTCTATTCACCCCAAGCAAGGTGATAATGCCACTAAGATGCAAGGGGCTACTGGGAGTGAAAGAGAATGAAAAAGACTTTAGAAGGAAACAGAAATCCAATCCTAAAGAGGAAACAAGAAATGAACCTCTACACCTGTTCAAAAGACTGAGGAAGAGTGTGACAAAGATTAATTAATGATTAACAAACTATTTAGCATGTTTGAAATGCTCCCTTTCATGTTAAAAAGGGCAGGTTGATTTCTTACTTTTTGTAGAAAATCAGCATTGCACTTGGTGAAAAAGCTGGCATTTGATGTAATAAGTATTAACATCAAGAAATAGATTCATAGCTTTTACCAATTTTTGAACATTTAGTTTCAAAAAATGTACAAAAATACCTAATTTTGCATGTTTTTGCTTACAAACTGATTTCCAAATTTTACTATTTCAAGAAAAAATCCAAATAAACGTGGTATCTTTTGTATTATTAATATTACATGGAAAATATATTCAAGCCAGAATTCTAATTATAAATCACGAATAAAATATGCAATTTTTTTTACTGTATTTGATAAATAAAAAACTATGTTAAAAAAAAAAAAAATTGTAAAAGATTACAAAAAAGTTTCCTGAATGAATAAAATTTGTTAAATCATTTGTTAGATCATAATTAATAAAATCTAAAAATAGATAAAAGTATATATGACACCATAATACTGCTGGGCACAAATTATAAGACAAAATGTTTTAAATTTGCATTGTTTATTGAAAATTACACAAAAACTATTTCTCACTGTATAACATATTACATCATAATATAGCTAAATTGTTCAGTATAATATCCCTTTGAAGTAAATGAAGGTCTTATTTGATGACACAATGATTTAGTAATAATGTGCTTGTGTGATACATCTTGTCGATATAGAATTTGTAAAGCTTCAGTAAATTATAAATTTTATAAGGCTGTACTATAAGGCTTTCACTGGTCACTGGAATGAAATTCCAACACTACAATTTTGAAACTAAGCTTAGTTTTTAAACTCGTTTCTTCAAAAAACGGTGATTTGAAAAAAAAATATTTTGTGTCATTATTTATCATGTGAAACTAACTTTTAAATTGAGTTACAAAACTGACCTGTCCTAATATTCAATGCAATACTGAACCCTATCAGCAACACTTTTACAAAGCATTTGACTATGTTAATTTCAGAAAATTTATCAGAAGTTGAATGTTTTAATTCAGGAATTGTTTGGTTTGAGCCTGTAAACAAGGTCTTTCTGTACACCCGACAAGAAAAAAAAGTCTGGTGGTGTTAGATCTGGTGATCATGATGGCCACTCAACTGCTCCATGTTGTCCTGTCCACCTCAGCTTGAAATTAATATTTAATCATTTGCAAGTACATAAGCCATAGTTAATCTTAAGCCATTGTCCAATAAAAATTAATAAATTAAAAAATGTGTGTTACTTTTGCTGCACTCTGTATATTATACACATATCCATGAAGGGGTGTTGAAAAGTTCTTCGTCCAACCAGCTTCCCACAAATTTGGCTATTAAATAACTGATTTTGGGGAAGTGGGCCAAGCCGAGAAGTTTTAACTACCCTGTCATATGTGTAATATTATTCTGCTAAAATGGGTGAGGCACTTTAACAATTACAAAGAGCTCTTTTAAATATCACTTATAAAGTGTAACCCTTTTAAGTTGGTATCAAAAACAGTTATACATTTCAGTGTTGTATGGCTTAATGTGTGTGCTCATAAATGTTGCTATTTCTATGGTCAATGTGTATGATAGTGTTTCTCTCTCTTCCTCTCTCTCTCTTTCTCTCTCTCTCTTTCTCATATACATAAGTATATTCTCATATCTGAGATATGTACATACACAGTGTAAAAAAAAAAAAAATAACATTTTTCTTTACAGTAAATGTGAATATTTCATTAGAGAGAAAGTAAACACCTACGAATACAACTTAACTGTTAAACGAAAGGATTGCACGATTCTTGGCTTATAGAGTCATACAAAATTCAAATTTGGCAAATATCAGTTAATTTCTGTAAGGTAACAGAACATTTCCCACTTAAGAGTTGATTATAAGTGATAGTGATATTCCACTCATTCTTCAAAGATATTTTGCGTAAAATCAAAATGCTAAACTTTCTTCTTTTGAAAGAAGAGAGGCTGAAAATTGTTTACAGCTATTATTTTCATTCAGAGATTTTTTCAGACAACCAAATTCATTTGTTGTATTAAATGGATGGCTGCAAACGGTATCATTTATATGTCTCATGGTATTGAGAATGAACCAAACCAGTTGGTATATTACATGCTCTTTCCTTATGGATTGTACACAACCATTAAGAAGGCCATAGAATGAATCAGCTGCAATATCATGGCAGTAACATTAGTAACATTGAAAAAGTTTAGTAGTCTGAATAACTCTTGGAATGATAATGACTCTTCTCAAAATTATAGAAGGTAGACATAGAATGGAATGACTGAAACATTTTGGTAACAATAAAAGCAACAAAAAATGAATTCAGTAGTCTGAACAATTCTTGGAATGAAAATGGCTTTTCTTAAAATGATATGCAGTATATTTTGATTTTATCTTCCGTCAAGTAGTAACTATCATTTAATCAGGCAATGTATAAAATGAATATTAAAAACTGTGAACTAAGAAATCAGATGGCCAAGAAATAATTCCAACCAAATACTTCTTTTGGAGTCAAAGGAATTATAATTTTATCCATTTTTTTTTAAACTAACAGTCATTAAATTGAATCCCTCTAAGATCTAACAGAGTGTAAGTAAAATGTAGAATACTCTTGTTGGTCAGGTTATTGATTTTAACTTGTTAAACTGATTGACCTGGATCAGTTCAGCTAATATTTTCTTCTAGAATAGATCAATTAATCAATATCAGTTTGTTTAATGTATTCACTTGGAAGCAGTTTAAAGTGAGTCACCTCTTTTTCTGTCATAAAAGGCAAACAAAATATGTTGCCTCTTTTCGTGATCATAACTTATTAGGTGAATACTACAAGAATTGGATAAGTGTTTTTATTTAGTAAATTAATAGCTAAGTAACATTGTTTGTCACTTTGGTTGGGTGAGCAATAACCAGTGGTAATCAATTCCCATTAACTGTAGCAGAAATTTTCATCAATTGCAGTTGAGCTGTAAAACTTCAATGATGGAAATGCTTCCTAACAGGTTAAGATCGACTCTATTTATCATCTATTATAGAACAATAGTTTGCAAATTTGTCTTGAAAATTCATTTGCTGGTCTTCTTCTTCTGTATGCTGTGTCCCTTCAAGACATTGGGGATCATGGCTCTCCACAATTTCCTCTCCTTTGTAGCTCTATAAATTTTGTCTTTTTGTTATCTCTCCTAAACCTTGCTTTGCCATCCATTTACTCAAGCTCGCTCGGTAGGTTATGCATTGTATTCCTATGTCGCTCTTGCTTCCAATCTGTCCTTTGAGTACCAAATTCTCCAAGCCTTCTTTCCTTCTTATGTGCCCTAGAAATTTCAACTATCTCTTCCTGATGTTAAGCATTGTCATTTTTGTTTCCATTTTCTTTAAAATTTTGTCATTGCTGACATGTTCAGTCCATGGTATTCTCAGCATCCTTCTGTAGAACCACATTTCTGTTGCTTCAGGTCTCTTCTTTTGTGAGGAGAGGGTATTTGATTCTTACAGTATGTATTCTTATGCTGTAACTTTGTACGGGACTAATGAAGGCTCCAGAAATAATTGCTCTATTTATATCTAGTTTGAGAACTCTCTTTTTTTTAAATTTTTTAAATTTCATTTTAGTTTTTTTTTTTTTTCTTTGGTGTTAATATTAGACAAGAACAGTGAAATATACGTCTCTGATTTCATTAAACACAATTATGAGTGAAATATTTAAATGTTTTTATTAGAAAAGTAAAATTAATTTCAAAAGTATAGAATCTTTTTTTTTTTAAACCTCCATCTTTAAAAATATATGTATTTGAAATTATATTTATATTATTATTATTATTTTTATATTTTTTATATTTATAGAATTACTATTATGTTATTATTATTATTATTATTTATTTATTATTATATTTATTTATTATTTTTTATATTTATTATAATATTTATATTATTATTTTTATATTTCTTAAAATTATATTTTTTCTTTGGTGTTAATATTAGACAGGAACAAAAACAGTGAAATGTTCATCTCTTATTTAAAAATAACAACTAGAAGTTAAATATTTAAATGCTTTATTAGAAAATTAAAATTAATTTCAAAAGTATAGAATCCTTTTTTTTACAACCTTACAAATTTATATTTTTTAAATTATATTTATATTATTATTGTATTCATAGTATTATTATTATATTTATTTATTTATATTCTATTTATTATTATTATTTATCAAGTTCATTATTTATTATTTATCACTATTTATCAATATTAATTTATTATTATCACATTTATTATTTATTATTATATTTATTATTTATTTATGTTATATTAATTATTATTATAATATATTTATATTATTATTTTTTTATTTTTTAAAATTATATTTATATTATTGTATTCATAGTATTATTATTATATTTATTTATATTATTTATTAAGTTCATTATTTATTATTTATCACCATTTATCATTATTTATTTATTATTATCACGTTTATTATTTATTTATTATTATATTTATTATTTATTTATCTATGTTATATTAATTATTATATTATTATAATATTATATTTATATTATTATTTTTATATTTTTTAAAATTATATTTTTTCTTTGGTGTTAATGTTAGGCAGTAACAAGAACAGTGAAATGTTCATCTCTGGTTTCATCAAACAGAATTATGAGTGAAATATTTAAATGTTTTATTATAAAATTAAAATTCATGCCAAAAGTACAGAATCTTTTTTGCAACCTCCATCTTTCTTATCCATGTATGAATGTTGTTTTTTGTATTTTTTTTTGTTGAGAAACTGTTAATAAAAGTAAAGAAAAATCTAAAATTATTTTTGTAAGAATAAGAGATTCACTTTCTTGATTAAAACACTGACTTGCTTTTCTTTGCTGAGAATAAAAAAGGATTGTCTGTTAACTGAAGTCAGCAGAGAAAATCAAATGTGAGCTTAACCCATTGTACACATATAAGTTACTGAAACATGTTGAAAATTATAGCTTCTGTGCAAAAATGAAGGCAGTTTTCATTTGTTTTTAAGAATCTGCAAGCATCAGTTTTCCATTATGCCATAGCCATGTAAGTTACTGAAACATGTTGAAAGTTATATCTTCAATTACAAAAAGCTAGTTTGAAGGTACATTTCATTTTTTTTTTTTTCAAAGTTTGCAAACACCAATTTTTCATATGTAACTCACTGAAAACTCTTTAAAAGTATATTTATATTGTAGACATGCTTATTTGAAGGCATTAATTTTCAAAGTAATATTTGTGAAATTGGAATTTGAATTGATTTTTTCAGAGGTACTCTGAGAGTAACCTCCTTTTATTTTTGTTTGACATGTTGTGGGTACAATAGGTTTAAGCTCAAGTTTGTTCTTTTAAATGTTTTTTATTAACTTTTCAAGTACAGACAAATGACTGATTTTGTTTTTTTTGTTTGTTTTTTTTAAGTATATAAGTATATTGTTTGAAAAATTGATTGTATAAATAATGTTTTATGCTTACCTGTTCTCTGTATTTCAAAATGAATATTCTATGAAGGGAAATCACTAATCCTGGACAAATTATTTTGGTATATTTCTTTTCTCAAATTGTCACTTTCTGAATTTGATTTGAAGTTTCATTTTTAATTTATGATTGAATTATCTATTTTATGAAAATTACCCTCCTAAGTTTATAGGTAAACAAAACTGAGCTGTTTGTTATCATTTAATTTATGAAAAGCTACCCTCCTATAAATTCATTTTTTAATTTTTTTTATGAAGGTCTGATGTTTAAAATTAAGAGTTATTTCAGTATTCATTAACATGATTATTTTTTTTCTTTCATCTTATTTTTGTTGCTTACTTTTTATTATTATTATTATTAAATAGGGATATTTTAAAAAAAAAAAGTTATACAACTGTTAAGCAAGCAGCATGGCTTGCAGGGTTAAGCATAAATTTCCAATGAAACCTGAACTTGCCTCTCTTAAACTTGGGATCCTATCTGACCAGAACACAGTCTTACTGGTTAGGTTACAAATGCTAATCAGCAGTTATCATTCAAATTTAGTCATCTAGTATAAAAAAAAGCAACAACTATGTGATAAAAAGAAATATTAGTCAAAAATCTTTAATGTTTTCTTTAAAAAATTTAGAAAATTCAAGGCACTTATTTCTCTTACTACTTCTACTTCTTTCATGTGCCTTGTTCTTTTCAGGACATAGTGCTCCACAACTTTCTATCCTTTTTAACTATTAGTAAGGTTTGTCATTTTACCATCTATCCCAGTCCCCATTGTGCCATCTATTTACACAAGCTCATTAAATAGTTTACTTGCTGCTTTCTTGTCCCTCCTGCCTTCAATGCCTGATGTGCCAGTGTTCATCATTCTGGTCAATCTGCAAATTGAGCAAGCAAAGACCTCCATGTGTTGTGTCTACTTCTGTAGGATTTAATAAATAACTTTATTGGCTTACTGTTTATCTGAGCTCATTGTGCCATAAGTTAGCATTTCAAATCCAGCAGGCTCTTCTCACTTGAAATACTGGCATACTGGAATCTTCCTACTAGGGTTGGCCTTGTGTTATAGAAGGCAAAGATTAATAAATGCTATTCTAAGTGAGTGCCATTTCCTTCCTGTTTATAATGAAGATGTCAATGGGTTTCATAAACCCATTGATATTTTATAATGAATGGGAGCTGATCTATGCTACCAAAAACTGACAAAAGTGTTTACACTTACTACATAAAAGATGTCTGCACACATTAAATGCATCCCCACATTAGCAGTGCATATTTAGGGAAAAAAAGGGTTTAGTTCATTTAAGCCTGTAATGTTTAAAGTAAACTGTTAGTACATTGCAAAACCCTAAAAAAAAAGCACTGGAGCTATGACAAAACATTACCACGACGGAAAGTCAAAAATTATCTGCACACTTATCTAAAAATATGTTAAAGCAAAAATGCAGATAATTTTTGACTTCCCTCATATATATAAAAATAATTCTTGATTATTAAACAAAATAAATAGCATTCTATTCACCATTGAATAATTATTGAATTTTAATTATCAACTCATTTACTTGTATCATCAAAGCACGCATTGTACTTCTAAAATATCCAAAATTTTATGTTGCTCTGTATTTTCTTGTTTTTGTACAATACTTACTGAATATTAAACTAAAGCTTCTGTTCACCATTAAATGAGTATGTATTTTTATCAAGTTCAACCTAATATAAAATTCTGTTTCTGATATACCACCAGAACAAATGGCTGCCTGACCAAATGACTTTGTCTCTTTGTTGTAGACTGGTTGTTGTATTACATGTATATGCACAGAGATGTACACACCTTGCATTCTTGTACTTATAGATTTTGCTTAAATTAAGGCATTGGGTTAGAAATAACTTTTAACTGAGGAGGATGACAAAGAATCTCTTGGAGGGTGGCTATTCATTATAATTCTTCCTGAAATCAAAGCAGCACCAAGATTCTGGACATCTTGAACCTTTTCTTACATTTGTTTGATACTTTGATGTCTCTTGACGGCCATTTCTACTTTACTGTTGGCAATTATATATTTCTAAACCTTTTTTCATTGTCTAAAACCTTTTTTTTTTGTGTTCCTCTCCTTCTCTCAACAGAGTAGCAAAAAGAAAAAGAAAACAGACTTTATCCCCTACAGAGATTCAGTTCTCACATGGCTCCTAAGAGAGAATTTGGGTAAGTTTTCTAATTTTTTTTTTCTTTCTTCATTGTTCCTTGTTTTTATCTGCACCTTTGGACATCAATTATCCCTGCTCTTTAAATTCAATCACCAATTATTCTTGTAATGATATCCTTACTTACCATGAAAAAAAGAAAAATGGTGTTGTATATCAGTTGTGGGAAACTGAGAGATCATTCAGGGTATAATGCAAGGTAGTAGTTGAGATAGACTCATGGGAGAAAATCAACAAGCATATGTAGTTGAATTAGATGAACTTTTTTGAGAAATATTCCATGAATTATCATGAATTGTAATAGTTAACAGTTACTGTATATACTCAAGTATATGTCACACTTTTTTTTCACCAAAATTTCAATAAAAATCAGGGGTGCAACCTATCCACTTAATATCATAGAGAAACTGAAGTAGACTGTGGCATATCAGTAGTCCAGGAGAGTACCCTGGGCTTGAGCATAAGTGAGAGCAAGGGAGAAAATTAATTTTTCCGACATTTCAATTTTACACAATCACTTCTTTCAACCATACCGTGTCACATGAAAAAGACAGAGAATGAAGATGGAGATTAACATAACTGATGATGAACTGAACGAACAAATGAAAAGAATGTTTGACAGTGACTTGGGGTTTCAGTCCTGATGAAGTTTAATAACTATATCTAAATGAATAAATACTTATAATAAAAATGTTTAAATATATGTAAGCAAAGTTTTGAAATAAAGATGAATATTCAAAAATATTTAATAAAGTTATATTTATATTAAAAAAGGGCCATATAACTCCCCAGATTATAGTGTGACCTATTTGAAAGTCAACTGTAAAAACCCACTTTGACAACCCCAAACTAAGGGTGTGACTTATCTATTGGTGCAATCTATTCGCAAGTATATACAGTAGTCTCTGATTTTGTCACTGGCCAGTGGCATTGCTGTTGTTGGAAACAGCTTTGTGTTGCTGCTAATGGCCTGGGCAGTTATGTAGTCTTCCATGTTATGTTAAGCCTGTTAGGTTAAGCCGGTCTCCTGGAGGAATTGTCACTAATGCCAATCTGCCACCATGGGTGAAATTAGCACTGGATTTATAGCCAATGGCTGAGAAACAACTGCTGTGGAAACCGTATCAGCCTTTTTCTGATAAATCTTTGACCCTGGTATTTTGGGGATGTATTCCAGAAGTAAGTGCATGGAGCCAGACAAAATTAACATCTGTTTGTGTCTTATGAGTTGTGGATGTCAAATTGAGCACTTCTGTCCAAGTTAAAGAATTGGAGTTCTGGCACCATACGGCACTCTCAGCTCTTGAATAAAAAAAATATTTTGTGCAACTTTAATGATGAGTGTTTGATATGACATTGTTTTATGTTCTGTGTTCAGTCAGTTAAGTGCCATATGTGGCACATGTTTTGACGATCATGTCTCTTTCGATTTGTGACTGATTTGGTAGAGATTTTCTCACAGTAGGTGGCCATTACTTTCTGTAGTAGACTGATTGTTAACCAAGGCTATAGGACCCAGTTTGTCCTGCTATTCAACCCATAGCTGGGAGGAGAAGAGATGAATTCATACCTTTTCCATGGGTATTTTCACATAAGCGAATGTAACGAACCTGACTGGAATTTGAACCCAGCTGTCTGATTTCTCATTCTGAACCTTTAACTATTACGCCACAATGCATATTCTATATTATTTTAGCGAGAAACTCCATGAAAGAAATTCTATTGTAAATTACCAGAGATAGATAAAATCATTCCAATGTTGTATGCTAATGTTTTTTGTTTTTTTTTTTGCTTTTAGGTGGTAACTCTAAGACAGCAATGATAGCTGCCTTGAGTCCTGCAGACATTAATTTTGATGAAACTCTCAGTACACTGAGGTAAGTTAAGCATACTTCCTTATTGATTTCATTATTTTATTTTCCAGAATTAAATTTCATTATTTTAAGTTTTTTTTTCTAAATTTTTTAGGTCACTAACATAACAAAAATGAAAAAAAAAAACGGTTTTTTAATAGCCTTTCAATAAGAATGGTAACAAATTTGAAGACAGAGTGAATGCAGCTGAAAGAAATGCCTTTTTATCTTTCTATAATGTCAACAAATTTTTATTTTTTAATTTTTAAAAACAAAACAAGGCTTTCCATTTTATGAAATGTTTTTTCACTGCAGAAGTTTGGACTTTGTCTTTTTTACATGGAATGAAAAGCTGCTTTTTCTTTTCTTTGGATTTTATTTATTTTTATTTACTTAGACATAATATACACTGTTTAATAAATAAAGATGTGGTCGCTATTTCAAATATGAAGTATCCACTATAATAATATTTGAAGTAATATATATATATATATAAATATAAAAGTGAACATTGAAATCAAGACTCAGAGGCAACAGACTGTTTCATGCTAAACACAATCATCAGGCCTGATGATTGCATTTAGCATGAAACAGCCTGTTGCCTCTGAGTGTTGACTTCAATGTTCACTTTTATATTTACATATGCACTATCTCTGATATTGAACACTTTATCCCATAAATATAGCACACATTAAAACTATATTTCTTCATACACACACACACACACACACACACACATATATATATATATATATATATATATATTCATGTATCATGAAACCTCTGAAGACCTAATTTTGAAGCTAATTTGACTCAGTAAATGTGTATAAGAGTTTTGTCAATGGTGTAGCTTGATCCAGCAGTACATACACTAATTTTATATCTTGTGTATAATGTGACTCCTTTAAAATTAGCTGCAAAATTACATCTTCAAAAGTTGCACTATATACAGTGTGTGTGTGTGTATATATATATATATATATATATATATATATATATATATATATACTGATATCATTAACCTCCCAATTGAAATTGTGCCTCTGAGGTTTCTTCTTGGCTCAAAACCAGCATGGACACTTTCATCCCTTCTTGGAAATACCAAGTAAAATCTGAATACTCTCTATGGTTCACACCATCATGCTCAGCTGCTATAGTAAACAGGAACAACTATTTTTGGCTATAACCAGTATGACAGCTCTCATCACAATAGGCACCTATTCATTGCTGCTTGTAATATATGTAAGTGAGTCTTCGAAGGAGTTAAGTCCCTGTTTCATGAAAAAATGTGGCACCACATAGCCTCTAACAACTTTGGCTCTTGTGATTACTGGGGGCTCTGTCATAGGACATTAAATAAGTGTAAGATCACTGCTGATAAAGCTGTATGTTTTGCCTGTAAATTCTCCTCAAATTCTACTTTTGACTCTAACTTCTAACTTCCTGCCTAACTTCCCACTTAGAACTGAGTCTCTGTTGAGTGATATGCATATAACTCCTTCCATGGTTTCTGCTATCATCTCTTACCAAGATCCCCACAAAGCATGTGGACCTGATGGTATCCTTGTAATAGTCATTAAGAAGTGTGTTCCTGAACTGGCTCCTGTTCTCTCTAAACTGTATAATAAATGCCTCACTACCTCCTGCTTTCCTGCCTGCTGGAAGTTATCATCTGTTGTTCCAGTTTTTAAGAAGTTTGGTAAACAGTCCAACCCATCCAACTACTGGCCTATTAGCTTTCTACATCTTTTTAGGAAGCTCCTAGAAGCTATAATCAATGCTGAATTGGTTCATCATCTCTCATCACAAGGCATTTTCTTAGACAAGCAATATGGCTTTTGTTTCTCCAGGTCTACTGCTGATGGTGCATTTTTTTGTATTAAGAATCTTGAATGCACAGGCCAGTAAATGTAATTCACACTGTTTTAAAAAAAAACACAAAAAAACTGGGTATCTACTCAAACATGTGTACCCACTAAAATATAGCATATAAAGTAATAATAAATATAAAGATAAGTACATTGATTTATATAGATAGCAAAAAGACAAACATTGCTTAGAGCTACAAAGGACAGGAAGTTGTGGAGAACCATGATCGCCTACAGACATGGCACAGAGAAGAAAACACAGATTCATGTAGAGATTGCAAGAAAAAGCAGTGAACTCATATCCTACGTTTGAACAGATTCTTTCTCTGATTAGCTTGCCAGTCCATGATGTTGTGTTCTTGTTTTTTCATTTTCTTTTTTAAGCAATTCACCCCAAGCAACACTAAGAGACCAGGGACTTCTGGGGGTGAAAGAGAATGAGAAGACTTTAGAAGGAACTGGAAATCCCAATGCTAAACAGGAAACAAGGGATAAATCTCTACTCCTGTACAAAAGACCAGGGAGGAGTGTGAACCAGGTGATAGGTGAACATATCTATGCCTGTGGAAGGAAAAAAATAAATAAATAGTAAATAAAATTTCAGGAGACATTGGTATAGAATTAAAAAAGACTTTAGAAGGAAACGGAAATTCAGTCCTAAACAGGAAAAAGTGGATAAACCTCTACTCCTGTTCAAAAGATTGGAGAGGTGTGTGAACCTGGCGATAGGTGAACATTGGGACCATTTCTGATTAGTTCACCAGAATATGCTGTCATATCCTTGCTGGCATAATTCTTGATTGGTTCATGGAAACATGACTTCATGGCCTAGCTATTCCAAATCTTTATCTTTGGGAAATTTGGCACTCACAGGACATTGACAGGATAGAGGAAAGCAGTGCATTACCCTACCGAATGAGTCCCTGAAGAAACATAGCACAGAAGGAGAATGAGCTTGTGTAAATATTTGGCAGAACAAGGATTGGGAGAGATAGCAAAAAGACAAACTTTACTAAGAGCTACAAAGGACAGGAAATTGTGGAGAGCCATGATTGTCCACATTCTGAAGGAACACAGCACCTGTAAGAAGATAGAGATCCATGTAGAGATTGAGAGAAAAAGCCGGCCATAAATAGTTGTTATTGTTCTTTGAATATTAAAATGTCTCTCTTGTATTTGCAGATATGCTGACCGTGCCAAGCAAATTGTATGTAAGGCTGTTGTTAATGAAGATCCAAATGCCAGATTAATCCGAGAATTGAAGGAAGAAGTTGCCAGACTCCGAGAACTTTTGGTTAATGAAGGAATTGAAATAAATGATGGTCAGTTTAGATTTCCTTTTTTTTTCAAGTTTTTTTTTATTTGCAGTCATTTTTGTTGCAATCTGAGTAAAAAAAAAATGTAATAATTGGAAATCAAGTTAAAGGAGAACCAAAATAACTGTTTGGGCTAGTTTTACTGCAAAATGTCAGGATTGTGGATCCAGATTTGGCCCAGAATGTTTTTAATTTGTTCACAAAGTTGACCGGATTCCAAAATGGTATGATATGCTGAGTTAAAGCCTCTAGTAGTAAAGTTTTAAACACGGATAATTTTATTTTGAAACACTATAATTTTAGAACAGTAATTTTTTCAACTGAACATGCACTATTAAAATTTAGAGATTTGTGTCCCTTTAATTGTTTTTTATCAGTAGATGCCAAGATGGCAGAATCCAAAAACAATCACAGTAATGAAAAATTGGGAATCCAAAGACTGTGGGTCTGGATCTAGCTCGGAATGTTTTTAATTTGTTCATGGAGTTGGCCTAATTCCATAATGGTATGATATGTTGGGCTATGGCTTCTAGGAGTAAAACTGAAGAAATGTGACACACTGACATTCACATTTATTATATAGCAGAAATTAAAAAATATATCTAATTTTTAAGTGTTTACATGAAAACAAATCATTTAAAAGTGTTTATTCTGTGCTAATAGGAATATATACTTTTAAAAAGAAAGTGGATAAAATAAGTAAAGGTTTAAATTGTAAAAGAACCAGTACAATAAGAATAAAGGTAACAGTTATGCACAAGGTTGTCGCAAGTCAATCCAGTAGTGAGTGCTACTATTGGAAGGTCAATAGTTCTTGCGTATATCTGAGTTGTACTCGACAGATCCCAGCTAGTCTCTGTAGATACTTATAGGTAGTAACTACTTATAGTGTACTCACTCATGGGGATGACAGGTTATTCCATTACACCAAAAAGGCAGGTTAAATAGCAGCATGCTTTCTATTTTTTTAACACTATTAACCTCTAAGGGCCTTGAATTGTTATATTCCTGGAGTCCTGGCTTTTTTGTTTAGTAGCATATCAACTCCTTATGAGTCATTTAATGCTAAAATTTAATTTTGTTACCTAAATTTATAGTTGGTAATATTTTTTACTATGAAAATGTATTGCTGGTATTATGATAAGAATTTTTATAATCTCATAGTGTTCTATTCCCCAGGTCGGGGCTTAATTATTTGCCCATAGCTGGAATCCTAGCAGGTGGTCCCACACGCCTCAGAACCTCCCAATCAGAGGCGTTGCTCCCAAATGTAGTTTATCGTCATTCCCAGGACAGCCTGGAGTCCTGACCAAATTGTTGAAAAATCTGAATATGTGATGTTAGTGCAGTTAAATTGATATATCTTAAAAGCTGTTGAAAGTAAAGTATTACAATTTGATTTATTATAAGTTCAATTGATATAGCAGAAAAGCTGTTGAAAATTATTTTAGCAGGACTTATATCTCAGAATCATTAAATTGTTAACTCACTTGAAAAAAAGAAAAGAGAATTATTTTCATAATCCAAAAATGTGTTTCAGCAAAAGGTTGATAAGCCATAAAAAACAAATCAATCAATCCAGTAATATTCACTGTACCATTGAACAATTTTTTCTTCCTATTCCCTTAAGGGGTTTTATACTTCATTAAATACAGTAATTAATCTTCACAAAACTAAGATAATATTATTTTTTTTCTCATCTCAGCCTTTAGACCAGTGTTTCTCAACCACTGTGCCCAGGCACACTAAAGTGCCAAGTCCACCCCAACTTAACAGAAGAGTAATTTCTTAATTATTTTTATATCTTAAAAATAATCTTTATTTTTAAAAAGCTAGAAACACCAAGCACATGGCTTTCATGTCTAAATCAAGTCTTTGTCATTTGATATTTTAAACTCGATGCTAAATTCCTTAATCTTTCTCTTTTGGCTTCCTTGATGGATTAAAATCAGTCATTATCAGTCTCCCTAAAAAGAAAAATAGCAGATTTTTAATAAATTCATTTAAATGAAAACTCTATTGCTTAAATATACGATATAATGTCTTAAAATAAGTACTTATTTCAGGAGACTTCTTAATATTTTAAAATTTCATGACTTATTTTTCCTTTTTAAAATTTAAAATTACACCCCAGAGTTTTAGTTATTCTACAAGTGCACCCTGAGTTAAAAATGGTTGTGAAATATTGCTTTAGACTGTCAGTGATCCACGGTTACTCCTTGATATATCATTAGGAATTTTTGGTTTCCAGCTTCCATCAGAGAAAATTTCTTCAGCATCATTTAAAAAATATTGTTCCCCTCTCCAGAATTACATAACTTATCCCTAAAATCTATTCTTTTTAAGATTAGATACTTTTCAGTCAACATTTTTGTACATGATTTTATTTTTTTCAAAATGGAAACATCAGATATTAAAATACTTTTTTAAAACCAAAGTTGATTTAATTTTCTCTGATTTTTTTCTCACTCAATTTCTGCAGCCAACACACCTGCCAACCAAAAAGAAATCAAACGCACTCGTAAAGAGTCAATGTCAGCAGATGGGGACGACCCCGTTGAGCGACTCCAGATGTCTGAAAAACTGATGGCTGAGCTGAACGAATCTTGGGAAGAAAAACTTCGCAAGACCGAAGCCATCAGAAAAGACAGGTAAATTAATTGGATTAAAGTTCTTTAATATGCAAGAATGAAGGAGATAACATCACCACCCCTAAAATATGGTTTTGGGGTTGGTTGATTTTAAGACATGTTAATCCCTGTTGGGTTATTTTATGTTGAATTTTTTATGGGGCACCCAGTGAGTATCAAACTCACTACTCAGTGGTAATGGTCAACTAAACTAGACTCAAGGTGTGATTTAATTAGGCCAGATGATTTTATGACATGTCAATTTTATTTATATAATTAATACTGGGTTTTTATTTCTGTAATTAATATTAGATTTTTATTTTTATTTCTATAATTAATATTAAATTTTTATTTTAATTCTATAATTAATATCAGATTTTATTTTATTTCTGTAATTAATACCAAATTTTTATTTCTGTAATTAATACCAGAATTTTATTTTTTATTTCTATAATATCTGATTTTTATTTTTAATTCCTATAATTAATATAAGATTTTTTATTTTAATTCCTATAATTAATATAAGATTTTTATTTTAATTCCTATAATACCTGTTTTTTTATTTTAATTCCTATAATACCTGTTTTTTATTTTAATTCCTATAATACCTGTTTTTTATTTTAATTCCTATAATACCTGTTTTTTATTTTAATTCCTATAATACCTGTTTTTTATTTTAATTCCTATAATACCTGTTTTTTATTTTAATTCCTATAATTAATTTTAGATTTTTATTTTAATTCCTATAATTAATGCTAAATTTTCAATTACTCGTCAAAATATAAAAATATAAAGAAGTGAAATATTAACCTTTTATTCTTGACATAATTTATCAAAATTATCATAAAGATGTTAATATTTGACAAGATTTCTTTTTTTATCTTTAAATACAGATTCCATTTTTTTATCCTAAATATGCAGATGAAAAAAATGTTTTATGGGATATTTTATTTATTTTTTAAAAACTTTGCAGGGAGGCTGTTTTGGCAGAAATGGGTGTTGCCCTTCGGGAAGACGGTGGCACTATTGGTGTCTTCTCACCTAAGAAGGTAAGATGTATGAAAATTGTCTACTTGATAACCCTTCTGAATATCTGAGCATGTTAATGAGATGAATAACTGATGACAGGATTTGAGCAGGGTCAAGCAATTGATCTTGCACAATGTAAGGAGTGAGAAGGCCATGGATTTGTGTGTTTATGTGTGTGTGTATCTCTCTCTCTCTCTCTCTCTATATATATATATATATATATATATATATATATATATATATATACACACACACACACAGAGTTCATAGTTTGAATCCACCCCCAGAATTAGCATGGTATGAACTTGACAGAAGAGTGGAACCTTTCCATCCCAAAAGTGAAAAAGAGCTCTTAGAATCATTAAAAAAATGAATGGAATCAATTACCAAAGTTATACTTTGAGAAACTTTTGCAACGAATGCTAAAAATTTGTGCTGCAGTAATCAAGGCTAAAGGAGGATATTTTGACAAGAGCAAAATTTAATCACAAATTTCATTTTTTTTCTTTTTGTTATAATAAAATTTCTAATAAAAATCATGTCTCACTTTTTTTTAACCATGTATAATAATTTTCTCTTATTTAAAGTACAAAACAACTGCTTTTTGGGGCCAGTTTAAAAAAAAAAAAATTACCAAGGGTGGCCTCAAACTTTTGAACTGTAGTGTGTCTATTTGTGTGTATATATATATATATATATATATATATATATATATATATATAATTATTTTTATATAAAAAAAATAAAAAAAATTATAACATAAGTATGTTATAAAATCACTACAAAAATAGCCATTTTGTTTCAACACACTCTGTGTCTTATCAAGTGATTACTGTTGAGCACTCTTTTAAGAATAGTAATTGTTGGTTATTGGAATTCATTCTGTATATACCAATTATATACTTGTGTATATATATATATATATATATATATATATATATATATAAGTATGCCCACAGCAGTGAAAATATTAATAATGCCTTGAATGTATATGTAAATAAATCCATTTGGCTATTTGGAGAAAGAGTTCATTTAATTATCCTTTCAATGTAGTTTGACTTTTTTTTTCTCTTGCTTTCTTTTTCTAGACTCCACATCTTGTCAACTTGAATGAAGATCCTCTGATGTCCGAGTGTCTAATTTATTACATCAAGGACGGAACAACAAGGTGAGTGTTCATTTAGAAAGTCTGTCACTTGTCATTTCACTAGGTTCCCTACTATAAGTGAAACAGTGAAAGTATATTTTAACATATCAATCCACTTAAAAACTAATCAAATGACCCAACCTAAGAATTTTTTTCTTTTTTATTTAATCCATTCTTGGTTGGTTCAATATATCTTCTGCATCGCTTTATACTATCTATAATTAAAAAGGTATTTCTTTTTCCTTATGAATTTGTATTTGAAGACTTAAAAATAGATGAAATCTTCTAAATATCAAAATAAGGAGCTTATTTTACTATCATCAAAATCAGTACTTTCACTTTTCACTTCTCTTAAAAAAATTTTTTTATTAAAATATGGCTGATGCTAACCTCCAGGAGAGCAACTCATTGTGCTTTCTTGGTTTCACATTTTCTACTGACATGAAATGGAGCAATTATATTGAATCAGTTGTAATGTCTACTGCTAGGTTTGGTTTGGTTTGTTTTACAGCATATCAACCTCAATGGGTTATTTAATGCCAACAAGATTTTTATTGCTGGTAAAAAATTTTTTGAAAAATGTATTGCTAGTAATATTTTTCCTTCAAAAATTTATTGCTGGTAATAATTTTTTACAAAGTATTTCTTGTATTAAAACCTATTTTTACACTTTCATAGTGTTTTGACCCCAGTTTGGGAGTCAAGTATTTGCCCATAACTGGGACCCTAACATGTGCTACCACCTTTGGTCAGGTTGGACCTGGGAACACCAGAAATTAAGAAGTGATTCCACACTCCTCAAAATCTGATCAAAGGCCTTTGCTGATGGATTTAGTTTATCGCCTTACTCAGGACATGGATGTAGTTTATCGTCATGCCCAGGATGGTCTACTGCTAGGAAAGTTGATTCGTGATGTCATGACAGACAATTTTTTTCATCAAAATCCATCTTGCTCATTCATACACTTACCAGTCGTCTGTGCATTGAATATTGCTGTTATATTTGGTCTGTTACTCCAGCTTTATATCTCAAGATTCTTAACAAAATCTAGAGAAGGGTCTGCAATGTTATCAGTCCTGACCTGGCATCTCGACTTTAGTCACTTTCTCACCAATGTGACATGGCTTCCCTATGTCTTTTCTAGAAATATTTACATGACCATTGTTTTAATGAGCTCTCCTACTTGGTACCTTAACTGTGTGAATTTAAATGCACTACTAGATTGGCAACTAGGTCTCATCATCTTACTGTTGAAATGGCTGGATGTAAGCAGAAGTTCTATTCTAATAGTTCCTTTTCTTGCACTTCTCTGTTCTGGTTCCTTGCTTCCCTGCCAACTACAATCTTCAAATATTTAAATGTAGTATCAATAACCATCTTCTGTCTTCCTAAATCTTGTTCTTTTATTGTCCTTTCTCCTCACTAAAGTCTTCTTATTCTCTTCCACTCCCAGTAACGCCTTGTATGGCCATATCACATTGAAACACTGATTCTTATACAATCATTGAAATTAAGCAAAATTAGGCCTGGTTAGTACCTAGATTGATGACCACTTGGGAACATCAATGTGCAGGTGGTGTAATAGATAATTTCTAGTAATTGGAGATATGTTCTCTTTAAAACTGAAATGCCTGTTTAGAATAGGGATTCTAAACATTCACGGCATTATAAAAAGATTTTTTTAAAAAAAGCTTATTAGGTAGGTTATTCACTGTTTTCCTCCATCCTCTCTTGCCTTCAATTTGCCTTGTGAGTATAAAATTTTCCAAGGCCTCATTTCTCATCATGTGACCTAGAAATTTCAACTATCTCTTTCTGATGTTAACTCTAAGTGTCCTTTTTGTTTCAATTTTCTCTGAAACTTTGTCATTGCTCACATGTTTGGTCCATGGTATCCTCAGCATCCTTCTGTAGAACCACATTTCTATTGCTTCAAGTCTCTTCTTCATCTGCAAGGAGATTGCCCAGTATTCACTGCCATATATTATGTAACAGTTCTGTACTCTTTTCTTTGTTTCTAATGAAAATTTTCTGTTTCTTGCTTAGCTTTTGGCAGGCATCTTTCACTATCCCAGTGCACCTTCAGATTTAAACTTGCTTCATTTTGGTACCTCCAATTTGTATGTTGCATGTTGGTCTGTTCCTTTTGCTGAAAACCATGCATTCTAACTTCTTACAACTGATGCTTAGTCCTTTCTTCCTGCTTTCCTTCACTACTTTTTGTGTTTCCTTTCTATATCTGCTATCAACACTGTGTCATCTGAATATCTTGTTAAGATTGTTTAATAATATTTATTGTTATCATCTCACAGTTGCATCTCTATCTTTGGGCAGAGTGCACTCAGGAGCGGCACTGTCAAAGGACAGAGTCACAACTGAGAAAAATTATACTGAGAGGTGCCCAGCCCTGGGGAACAGCTGCCCAAGGCCGCACCCTCTCATTACACCAGAGACAGGGATCAGTGCTTGCACCAAGGCCAACGCAACTGTCGTGGTGGCTCGGACGATATTTGTTCCTAGCCCAGGTGGAACACACTCAGGCTCCCCACATTAAACCAACCTTGTGTCACAACCTGACCTCATGAGGAGTGGGGTTGAATAAATACAAAAAAAATCTTGTTCAGATTGTGGCTGCCAATAACAAATTCTTGTAGGACTTCTAATTCTCTCAGAATTGCATCACTGTATAGTTTCAATAAGTCTGGTGGGAAGACACATCCTTGTCTTACACCCCTTTCTATTTTTGTATATTTAATTCTGCTGTATACTAGTCAAGATTACTTATGATTTAATACATACACATATATGTATAATTTTTTTTTCTCCTCTAGGGTGGGCTTACCTAATGCCAAACAACCCCCGGACATTCAACTGAGTGGTACTCATATCAAAGAAGAACACTGTATGTTTGAAAACATCGATGGTAAGTCACAAGTCTTAGTGTAATCTTTTCTTGTGGTACTATTTGTAGTCACATTTGCATCTCCAAAATACAGGTAGGCAGAAGATGTGTATATGTCTGGTATGTGTAGCAGTAATATATTTCCATTGGTTGAAAACTTGGCATTTTTAAATGAAAATCTTTAAAAGGAATTCTCAGTGGTTAAGAATTAATGTAATCATAATAGGCAGAAGTGAGCTATTATTGTACAGGGTGTGATCTATGAATTGTCGCCACTTTAAATTTTTAATTTTGTGCATGCACATGGTTTGTTTTTGATTTTGTTGACTGCAGAGTATAGTTGGGTCAGTTGGGCACCATCTGTGAGAAAAAGAGCATCATGAGGCAATTCACTCCACCAGAAATTTGGGAATGGCATCCTGTACTGCTTGGCATTCTTGCTCCAATACAGACATTTCAGAGTGTTTGGGTGTCAATCTGAGGACAGTGCTGAAAGAGTTGGATGATATATCCAGTCAACATCATGTTATTTGGAGTGATCACTAGTGATGATGACGTTATGCCTCTATTCATCTTCCCGCAAAGGCTCAGACTCAACACAAGGGCCTACATCAAGTACCTTGAGAAGGTAGTGCTGCTCTAGGTCAAGAGGGTGACTGCTAAAAGACCCTCTCTCTCTCTCTGGCAACAGGACTTGATTATTAAGTGTGGGGTGCAGTTGATCAAGAGACCAACAAAACTCATTGTAATACTAAAGGCAAAGATTATGTTACCAACTTAAACAAGGAGGCTGCCCAGAAGAGTTACAGGAGATTCTGAAGTCATCTGGTTGAAGCCAGTGGCAATTTCATTGAATAAATTTAATCTTTAATATCTTAAGATATTTTTTGTGTAATTTTGGTAAATATATCTGTTAAAATGAGATGTCAGTGTTATTTTCATTTTTGCATCAATTAGACAACAGTTTATACATCACAGTGTATATAATAGAGATAACCACTTTGGGGTTCAATTTAAAAAATTACCATGGATGGCCTCAAACTTTTGAAGTGTAGCGTACATCCAGACTAAAGAGTTGTTTACCAAATCTCAAAATGGGCAGCTTAGAGGAGGTGCAGAAAAGTCATACTCTCATAAACCATATTTCTTATCATCAAGCAAATATAGTACTTTGAAAACCTGTAAAACCCAATAGTTTCACAAGAGGCTAGGTAATCATGTGATGGTATATATATATATATATATATATATATATATATATATAATGCACACATCAGAACCCAAAAATCAGAATTATAACCTTACCTTTATGTGATATTCTCACTAACCATGAAGAAACACTTACAGTATTAGCATAAATTATACTACTGTACTTATTATTAATAGAAATGAAGAAGAATTTTAGTACATTCCATCATGCATTTATTGAAAATTTTTTAGTTGTTTTTCATGGAGCAACATTTGCATATACAATAAATTCATAATAGCTACAAAGAAATTTACTGCTATCAATGAACACTGGTATATATGGTAATAGAAAAACAACAGAAATATCATACTTGTTGGTAAATGAAATCCCAACCCTTACATGCAGAAAAATTCCAATACCTGTATATCAACAAAAACACACAAAGCAAACAGCAATATACCAGTCAAAGCAAATATTTCTGTAAAATCTGATATTTCTACAAAACAAACAGCAAAACATTGTGCAATTCCATAAATTTCATAATTTCCTGAGTGAATTTTTGTTATATAGGAATAAATTGTTGCTGACACTTGAGTTTGAACATAAATTGCCAGTGAGCAAACACAGGTGATCTCATCATTGAATTAAGTAGATCATTCATTTCTAGTTCATCCTTTATTGATATATGGATTGCTATTCTCTATCAGTCAGTCACTTATGTGCCATGTGTGATACATGTGTAGGTGATCATGTATCGAAAGATACATGACTGACGAAGCAGATTTTTTCCTACAGTAGGTTGCCATTTCATTCTGTGGTAGACCAGTTACCATCCAAGGCTCTAGAACCCGGTCTGTCCTGATATTTACCCATAGGTAGGGGGAGAAGAAGAGGATCCATACCTTTCTGAAGGGTATTAGCATGTAAGTGAATGCAATGGATTCAACTGGGGTTTGAACTTGGCTCTCTGATTTCTCAATACGAGCAGCTATCCAGTACTCCACATTTTTCTATACTGATCACTATACAGATTACTATTCAGTGGTTACTTTTTGAGCAGGTATTATCAAGCAAATACTATTGCTATTATTTTCAGGTACAGTAATGGTGATACCATGCAATGTCTTCTGACAATTTTTTTCTTGCTATTATTTTCAGGTACAGTAACAGTGATACCATGCAATGCAGCCATGATATATGTGAATGGGCGGCAGGTGACCGAAGCCACTGTTTTAAAAGTAGGGTCGCGTGTAATCCTTGGAAAAAATCACGTATTCAGATTTAACCATCCTGTGCAAGGTGAGACTTCATAATGAAATTCTTTTCCCTATCTATATTTCTGTTTGCCGACATGTTTGATTTTTATATCTGCATAATGTGTTGTTTACACTTATGACCAACATTTAAGTTTATATCTCTCCTCTACATATATGTTTATATCTCCCCCTGTTTGTATATATCTCCCTCTAGAAATATATGTTTATATCTCTCCCCTACATGTATGTATATATCTCCCCCCTTACATGTATGTATATATCTCCCCCCTTACATGTATGTGTATATCTCCCCCCTTACATGTATGTATATATCTCCCCCCTTACATGTATGTTTATATCTCCCCCCTTACATGTATGTGTATATCTCCCCCTACATGTATGTATATATCTCTCCTTTCTCTTTTTGCCTGCTTTTCTCTCTCGTTCTTTTTTTGTTCCTTCTTTTCTACAATATGTATTCTGATGAAGTTTTTTTAGAGAACAAAATATGTTACACAGAATTTATCCATTGTCATTCAGTTACCTAATATTGTGCTGATGTATAGAAATTTACTTATCATATTCCATATATATATATATATATATATATATATATATATATATATATATATATATATATGAATTTACATGCCCTTACAATAATACAGGTATATCTTGAATTACATCATTTTGAGTTAAGTTGTTCTTGACTATATGTCATTTGTCAAAAAAATATATGGAAAAATAAAAATCAAGTTTAAGTCATTTTATTTGACTTCAAGTCTGTCCGCCACAAATATTGAAGTTGTAATATCACTAGAAAAGTGTTAAAAGCATATAAAATCATTTTACTGTACAATAAATGAGAATAAAAATATATAAAGTCATATTAAAATATGTATGTTTACAGTAAATGTTAATATAATCATCATAAATCCTAGAGAACAAAATGTAAAAACATCTGTGACTCTGTGTTGTCATCTTATTTAGTGGTCTTTAAGGCTATATCGTAAGGCTATATTGCTGATAAATTATTTTATTCGGAATACTGTACATACTTAGAGATACTGTAATTGGTAATGGGGAGTGTTTATTTGCAGTTTATAGTGTGGTTATTTGGACTTAAGTTGTTTTTAGACCTAAGTCATGACCTCTGGAACCAATTAACGATGTAGGGTGAGGTATACCTGCATAATGAATATACATGTTCCTAACAAAAACAAATTCATGAATAATAATTACATCAGATATACACCAGTACATGCCTTTCAAGAAGGCTTACTTTGCGTCTCTCAGATCTTCAACCCATTAGGACTTATTTAAACACACTCAGAGACCTACAAACCTCTGTTCACAACGCTTTTGTGGAAAATACAACCATAATAGCTTCATCTACAAAAAAAAAAAAAAAAAAAAATTAAAAATAATGGAAGCATTAATAATAAAAAAAAGAACCAGCCAACTTTCAATAATTTCTATTATGAAGATGGCTACAATGTGCTAATCATGCTTGGAAATTAAGAATAACATTCTCATCCTTATATATGCACATAAAAAAATTTTTTACATATTCAGTTAAACAAAAAAAAAATTCTTGATAATGGTTAATAGATTAGCTGAAAATGTTTGGATCCACAGATCATTTGGACAGTTTTTACACACTATATGTTCAGAAAAGAAATCACTTGTACGAATGCAAGAAAAATTTAATAAAAGCCTAATTGCAGTTTCTTGTCAGTTGTTTTCAATAAAATATATATGGTGAATCAAAAGTAATGCCCAATTTCAGTTTTTATGTCTGTCAGTTGATTGTTAGTTTACCATTTGTATTTTGGTGTAAAAATAGGCAGAAATGAATGAAAGACATTTTCATCCAACCATTTATTAAGGGAGAAATTATTATGGAACTTATTAAAGAATTGCAATGTTCAAAGTGCATGCCTCATGATCAATGCAGAATTGCTGTCAGGCAAGAACAGAGTGGTGCACACTCAATATCCATTTCCTCAAACTTTGCAGCAATTTGAGCCTTCAGTTTCTGAATGGTACAAGGGTTTTCATGATAAACAAGGTCTTTAATGGAGATCTCCAAAGATAGAAATACAGAGGTGATAACTCTGAGGAGTGTGTTAACCACTCAATCAAACTATGGTGATTGATCCCCTTTCTAGGAATGTTTTGATAAAGCCATCAGCAAAACAAAAAAATATATTAAGGTAATAAATAATCTACAAGACAAATATTAACAATGTAACTTCCCAGAATCCAGGTACTCAATTTGACTCATCCTGTGTGCATGTAATATATATATATATATATATATATATATATATATATAGGCAGCAATACTTCCTTTATGCATGTTTCATTAAAAACAACAGACAAGGTACTATGATTAAGCTTTTTATTTAATTTTTCTTGTGTTCTAACAAGAGCTTTCTTTTCTGGACAAAGGGTGTGTAAGAACTGTCCAAATGTTTTATATTTCCAAGCCCTTTTGGCTATACCTTTAGCCATTATTAAGGATGATTTGATTTTTCAGCTTAATTGAGTTTGTGCGTTCTGTGTATGTCTTAGTGTGTGGTAGGGATGTTTTTAATTTCCGAATACGATTAGCACATTGTGGCTTTGTTCGTAGTTAATATTGTTAAGGATTGGCTTTTTCTTTTTTATTATTAAAGCTTCCATTATTTTTAGTCTTTTTTTGCAGGTGGATGCATTTAATATAATAATTTAATAATAAAAAAGAAAAAGCCAACCCTTAATATATATATATATATATAATTTTCTCTTAGTACATTATTTTTATAGATACAAATATTTAAGTAAATGCTCTGTTTATAATAAACAATATTAACAATATTTACCAGCCTGAATGTCCAAGAAATTTCATATGTGTCCTCTGAAACTCAGGTCAGTAAATATATTATTTACATTATTCAGACTACTGTCCTCATCATTGTCACCATATTTATTACAACGTTTCAGCCATTGTACACTCCGGCCTTCTTCAGGTAGTTGGAACGTCGAACTGAACCCTTTATTTCGCTCACTGGGGTAGACTGTTCTAGTTCTGCGTGCCATGTTTAATGGATATCAGTTATTAGTTATCTCCTGTTAATTTTCCTCTGAAAGTTCTCCACTGCCTTAACCGGGTATTGAACTTGCACTCTTTGGGTCCTGTCACTGGATCTAACCAACGCCTTTATCCACTGTGCCATGACATCTGTGTATGAATTTCTGGGTATTATAAATCTAATGTTATCAGCACAGTCTACTCCAGTGAGCAAAATAAAGGGTTCAGTTTGACATTCCAACCACCTGAAGAAGCGTTGTAATAAATATGGTGACAAAGAGGAGGACAATAGTCTGAATAATGTACATAATACCTCATCTCAGAAATATAGACAGATACCAGTAAATATAGTTAATACTGTTTATTATAAACAGAGCATTTACTTAAATATTTGTATCTATAAAAATAATGTATAAACAGAAAATAAACATTGTAATAAATATGGCGACAAAGATGAGGACAATAGTCCGAATAATGTAAATAATGTACATAATACCTCATCTCAGAAATATAGACATAAACAGAAAATATATTAAAATAACTGTTGGATTTAGTCCATTTCATTATATATATTATATAGTACAGTTTATCAATAGATCTGTTGGTACATAATCCAGGTGGATCCTAGTAATATCAGATATTAAAACTGATCCACAGAGAGAGCTCAATGTATTTATTATAACAGAGATATATATTATACAGCAAAAAATCCCAAATCACCTCATGTGGGTATAGTCTATTTAAACTGGCATAACCTTAATCATTTCACCCCAAGCAAGGCAATAAAGCCACTAAGATGGTGTTAATGACTGTGAGAAAATATGAGAAAAATAAACATTAAGGAGAGAGAACAATAAAAGAACAGAAATTAAGAAGCCAGAAAATAATGATTGACACTGCATTTAAATTTTTGAATATCAAAATTGACTGGAAAGCAAGAAGACGGAAGAGTTCCACAAACGAAAAATGTGATATAAATAACTGTTAGCATAGAACTTATGGTTAAATCCAGCCATTTCAACTGTAAAATGATCAGACCTTGCCACCTGTCTAGTACTGCACTTAAATTCATAAACTCTAGGTACCATAGAGGAAAGTTCATCAGAACAATTATCATGAAGATATTTATAGAAAAGGCACATGAACGCTATATTATATTGTTCTAAAGAATTGTTAATACAATATTCCCTCACAAAAAATAATTATTCTTACAATTCAAAATATCTTTCAGCTTTATATAACCCACAAAGGGTTGATAAACCATGAAAAAAAATCAGTCAACAATTGGGCAGTAGTCTTTAATGCAAATGGTCAAAGTAATAGGTTCTTGATTAATACCTCTTAATTAATTGATTAATTTGGATATATATCTTCTTTTTTCTCCATTTTCAGCACGTGAGAGCCGTGCATTGATGACAGAAAGTATTCCTGATATTGAATCATGTAAGTCTTATTTTCAACATTTATTGTCTAAATGTTTATTCAGTGTTAATTTTTCTCTGACACTTAGTAAGGTTTTTACTTATTATCTTCATGAATGATATATGAAACCAGTTTGCTAACCACTGATCTAGACATGACAAGTATTCAAGACTTGGCTTAGTCTATCACATGGCCACAATGGCAAGAGATCCAGTGATGATCAAATTCTCTTATTTTAACATACAAACTATTATTCTCTAATTGGTGCCTTCATATTCATAATGTGTATTGTCTTTGATAACATTTAAGCATTGTCCAAATTCAACTTATTTATTCATAATTTTTAATGTTTATGACTTATGAAGCACAGTGTAATAATGGATAGTGGCTCAGATTGAGGAATCGGAGAGCCAAGTTCAAATTTCATTCAAGTTCACTATATTCACTTACATGCAAATACCCTTGGGAAAGGTATGAATCCATCTCTTCTCTCCAGTCCATCTATGTGTAAATAATATGATAGACTGGGTCCTATAGCTTTAGGTGGTAACCGGTCTAGGAGAAGGACAATTGTGAATTCAAAACCTGCAAATATGGGTTAAATAGTAGGGCAGTTTGTGCTCTGTAGCCTTGATTGGCAACCACTCTAGAAGAAGGGCAACTCTGAATTCAAAACTGTATGTAGCTCTGGTTAAGCACATACTATGCAGGTAAGGAAGGGATCGTGGAATTTTCAGCGATTTTATGATTCTGACTATGGTTGACCTCCATCCATCCATGACTTATGGCTATCTTATATAAAAGCCAATGATCTGTGTGTGTGTGTGTGTGTGTGTGCGTGTGTTGGTTTAAATGTCCTAAAGCAAACAGATATTTAAAATATACATGGCCACTTCACTTAACAACTCTCCTGTTTAATGACCCCCCCCCCCGGCCACTGGACTTACGACCAGCTAAAAACAGCTCATAAAATGAGATAAAAAAAATCCAAACAGTTGTACATTGTACAACAACTTTGATCATCATTGTTTTTTCTTGCTTCAAAATAAATAAATAAATAAGTAAAAAAAAAATGACTTGTCCTGTATTTACAGAATGTGAACAAAGTAATGCACAGAAGAGAGAGCTTATTTTTTAATTTGTTTATTAAGTTAACTGTTCAAGGTTTTATAAACATTTAGAGACAAATTAGAAAAAAAATGTTACAAATTGTGCAAAAGGGATATTGAATCTTTCTAAATCTGGTTGACATGAAACCAGAGTAGCTACAACCTCATACTTGACAATTGGGTCATTCAAACAGAATCCAGTCTTTGAAGAGTGACTTTACATAAAAATTCAGTAACACTATTATTATTTTAACATACAACTTGGCACTGACAAGGCAGGTAATGTATCCATTATGCTAGCATACTGCAGCTTTTTTAAAAAAAAAAAAAAAGGACAAAATGTTTGATTTTTCATCCATGGTCACTCTAAAGCAGTGTTTCTCAACATTTTTACTCCTGTGGAACCTTTGAAATAGTTTTCATGTCTCAGGGAACCTCTGTATAGAAATTATTATATACCATTATTAATATCTATCTCTTTTATATTTTTTTCATAGTTCAAATGTTAAACAATATATGAACACCAGCTATGCATCCTGTACTTGAGTGAGTCACTCAATAATACATAGATCTGCTATATACATGTCCTGTCTACTAAACAGTGTAGGCAGTTTCACACGGACACTGAATAGGCATTGCTAAATACATTCCCTATAATTATTATAATTTTAAATAATATAAGATGATTACATATAATAACCAAGTATTTTTTAACACTGCACCATACATGTATAGTAAAATTACAAATATAAGATTAAACAAAAATTACTCAAAAAATGCTTTATCCTATTTATTGATGTTTCTCATGGAACCTCTAGTGACCACTTGTCATGGAACCTCTAGTGACCTCTTGTCATGGAACCTCTAGTGACCTCTTGTCATGGAACCTCTAGTGACCACTTGTCATGGAACCTCTAGTGACCTCTTGTCAAACCCTGTGACCACTTTTCAGGGAACTTAGTCAGTTGTCATGGAACCTCTGCTCTAAAGTCATGGAACCTCTAGTGACCACTTGTCATGGAACTGTAGTATCCAATGGATTTAGTGACCACTTGTCATGGAACCTCTAGTGACCTCTTGTCAAAACCTCTGTGACCACTTGTCATGGAACCTCTAGTTGATAAAACCCTTATGTTTCAGGTTCTTTGATTATTTTTTTTTGCCACTCCATGGAACTGTATATCCAAGATTTTACACATATGGAATATAAATTATGACAATTGTTCTTTGATTATTTTTTTTTTTATCCAGTTATTAATTTCATATGGAATATTAGTGTAAGTTAATGTATTTTTGTTAACTTTTAATTTTGTAATTACTTGAATATATATTTATTTTTTGTTAATTTTAACCAAAAAGTTTGTTGTGTTAAATTGTTAGATTTTTAACTAAAAAGTATGTTGTATTAAATTAATTAATGGAAGTTAATATTTTCTTTTGAATTTTTATTACATTTTAACAAGTAAAGATGATGAGACAAAGTGGAAAATTTATTAACAATGCGATTCACCGAGAGCATATGCTATCTTTGACTTCCTCAGGTTAGAGTGAAAGAAAGACAAAACTGTATGTAAGGAAAAATGCCTTGGGATTCCTGATGATAATTAATAACCAAAACTCAAATAAAATTAGATTAGTTTATCGCTTCCAACCTCCAAACTGAAGAGAGTGTCTGTTTGCTTGTTTTATCTACACCTATATTAGAGCTGTTTGGTATTGTATTTTCCTCACATACATTTTTGTCTTTCTTTCATTTCACTTCAGGAAGCCAAATACGCTCTTTGTGAAACACTGCGTTAATAAATTTCCTACTTTGTTTCTTCGTCACTTTTGTTTAGGATACTGGCATACCTCCTAAAACACACATTTTAATGTGTGTGTATGTATACATACATACATACATACATATATATATATATATATATATATATATATATATATATATATATATAAAAAACAATGATTTAAAGTTTAAAATCTGTCGCCACTTTAAATATT
The DNA here is from genome assembly GCA_903632075.3 of Acanthosepion pharaonis. Classification (NCBI taxonomy): domain Eukaryota; kingdom Metazoa; phylum Mollusca; class Cephalopoda; order Sepiida; family Sepiidae; genus Acanthosepion; species Acanthosepion pharaonis. Next base: position 2,412,911 of record CAHIKZ030002236.1, on the reverse strand, counting down.
TTTTTTCAATTGATGGTTCATATAACTCATTTCATTATTATTATTACAACTAGCATAGTACCTATCAAATGATTTTATGGAAGATCAATCACAGTCTGGATCATAATCATTGGGAACTCTACAGTGCAGTACTATTATTTATTTTTTTTTTTTACAATGATGTTCACTCTGTGCACACTGAGCCACTCAAGGGTTACAGAGTAAGAGACACAGTTTATGGGGATATGTGGAGAAGGTAATGATTAACCTTAGACTTGAACAGGTCAAGAGTGTAGCGATCAGAGAAGTATCATTTTGAGAGTCAGTTTGTGGGAAGAATCTTCCCAAGTGGAACTTACATCTCACCAATGGAATATAAATTGAATGAGTGGTGGTGGCAGGGGGTTACTATAATGTGCATAGCATGGCAGGTATTTGCTGTGAAGATTATAATTGGTAGAACTAAGGAATGTAGGTGGACTAAACACTTCAACAGTTAACCTCAGACTTGAACAAGTTAAGATTGTAATGAGCAAGAAAGTATCATCTTGGGAGTCAGTTCCACGAAGCAGCAGTTTGTAAATTATAGATTTATAAAAATCTGGTATTATTAGTTTCTACAATTTTTAGTTTTGTATTTTTTGGATGATGGTCATTAATGGGTTAATTAAGAAAGTATTAATGACATACTGCACAAAATAATAATGTTGAATTTTTAAAAAAATCAATCAAAATTTTCAAGTCACACAAAATTTCTTAATTTTCCATATTCTGTATGGAAAGAGTCAAGGCTAGTGCAATACTGATTGGTGACTCCAAACAGTGTTTTGTAATCCTCACTGTCTTATCAACATTTGCTTTTTTCTACCTATATTTACATACGTTATAAATTAAACTAAGTACAACTGACTCTTAGAAAATGAAACATTTTAATGGATTCTGATTTAATTCTGGGTTCTTTTTCATCCAAATCTTTGAATTTGTTTTGCTAATTAGAATGAGTCTAAAAAAAAAAAAACAATATAAAATTCACTACTCTTTTTTTTATCAATAATGTTGAATGTGTTAAAATTCAACTTTTTAACAAGAAAAATCACAAGTTGATGTTAAAAATTGCTGCAAAACATTGCTGATTTATATAAGATTGATTGATGTATTATGACGTGTCTCTAATTTGTATTTAGATGCACTGAATTTATTTTCAATTTTTCTAGTTGAATTGTTTGCCTATATTGTATATGGTCCATTATTGTACATAATTATGTTATGTATAAAATGTGTATTTTATATGAATACTACCTCATGAAAATTGAAATGTATTAGAGTGTGGATCCCACAAGACCCTTGCACCAGCTCTGGAAACAGTAATGACATTAAAAGCACACACAAAAAGATTACTAAAATCTGAAATTATCTTTGCTTCCCAAGAAATACAATGATATTTATTGTAAGAGTTCTTTAATTAACACTTTTTTTCTACATGCATTTGTATCATTTTTCATTAATTTTAAATATCAAGTTTATTTCATCTTTTCTCTTAATGGCTTACAGCCATATCTCATTGAAATACCGATTCCTGCCTGGTCAGTAACTAGATGGCTGACCACTTGGGAATACCAGGTGTTGGATATGCAGGTGGTGTAATAGATAATGGCTTGGAATTGTTAATCAGAGAGCCAAGTTCCAGTTCCCATTGGTTTTGTTATATTCACTTATACACAAATACCTTTGGGAAAGATATGGATACACCACTTCCAAACCCCACCCCACCCCCGCCAGCTATGATTTAATTAGTCAAACTTGTATCACAAAATCTTTATTATTGCACTCGCTAAAAGAAAAGTTCTTAAAATCTAAATATATTTTCTGGCTTTACATGACCTGCAAATGGTTGATAACCCATAAAAAATTAATCAATCAATTTCTCTTACTGAATGGAATATAGAAACAATAAAAATCATACTGTTCAAATTTTGATTATATACATATAATGTATAATGGCTGGCCTTTCATATCCAAGTATGCCTGTCTACTAGGGTAGCTAACCAGTCCTTGTTCCAAAAGCCTGCTCAGGCACATTTGTGTTTGTTCAACACCCACAAAGCCCATCTGTGGTTTATACTGCAACTATACTGAGTAGACCTTACTTACAGTTTCTGGGAGAGAGCACATTATCTTCTGTGATCAACAGTGTGAACAAGACCAGTACATTCAACCTCACAGTCATGACAACTTGTGCTAACACAACCAAAATATTTCTGTCTACCCAGTTTCATTCACAAGGCTTGGATTAATCTGTGGGTGGTTTTCAGGCACTTCCCAAAGGTGCTGCATGCTGGGGGGAAATTCCCAGGCCAAGAACATCAAGAATTCACCTTCTTAACAAATCAACCATGGTGGCAAGATTCAAACCCAGGTCTCATGGTCAGAAAGCAGATGTTCTAACTACTCAGCCATGTCCCCATTTCATATAGATAGATACATTATACAAGAAGAGATGGAAAAGTACAACAGATGAAGATGGGTGTTAAAAACAAGAAAGATGAGGATATTAGTTTATTTATTTGTTTTTATTTTCAATACCACATACACATTTTTTACTCTATTTACATTCTTCAGGCTGTTATTCTCATCTTTACTGTCACATTCATGATGTTTTGGCTGTTGCATACTCCAGTCTTCTTCAGGTGATATTTGTTAAAATTTTGAACTGAACCCTTTATTTAGTCTGTGGGGGTAGATTGTTCTAATTTCATATACTGTGCCTTTGGACATCTCAGTTTTAGTTTATTCACCTTGATAACTCTCCAAGTTTTTGTTCTCTCTAATGAGATATCCAAAAAGGCACAGTTTAAAATTCCAATGTATATCACCTGAAGAAGGCTGGAGTGTACAACAGCCGAAACATTGTGAATGTGACAATAAAGATGAGGACAACAGTCCGAACAATGTAAATAGTGTAAACAGTCACGACACCTCATCTCAGAAATATAGACAGATGCACATGTTTGTCTGAATTACTAATTTGAGTCTCTCTGGATCAGCATCGCCTCATCTCAGAAATATATCTATCGGTACAGATGCACATGTTTGTCTGAATTTCTGAGATGAATCCTCTCCCTGAGGGCTGGCTGCAGAAATCTCATGCCATGTATGCACTGAAACCCTTCCCTGTCAAAGAAAAGGTTTGATGCCTTCCCAAATCAAACCTGTAGGCCCACTGTGGTGTCCCCCCATTTTTTCCCTTTTAAAATGGGATCTTGATTTGGGATGCGACCTGCATCATTTTGGTCATAATTTGATCTCCAGGTGACAGACATGAAAAAAAATAAAATCTCCTGTGGCAATAGAAAGGGGTTATTGGCAGATGATGTCCTTCCAGCAATTGCATTCTCTTAAGCCCTCGTGATGAGGTCATCACTGGCCATGTTTGCTTTCTCCATCATTGGTGGCAGTTCAAACTTGTTCTGGAATTGATGACTATATTTCTGAGATAAGAGGGCTGCTGTTGAAATCTCATGCCATGTAGGCACTGAAACCATTAGATCCACCTTGTCCCTCCTGTTTTCATGATCTTGACAGAGCATCGGTATAGCCTCCAGTGACAGCTTAATCTGCTGGAAGTCCTGACAGATGATGTCCTTCCAGCAACTGCAAACCAGATTCTGAGATGTGACCAAACCAGATTCTGAGATAAGGAGTTATCCTTATTTACAGTTAATATCCTTTACCTTTATTATAATCACAACAATTCAGCCATCATGCCTTCCAGCCTTATTCAGGTTTCCTGCCAATCCAGTTAACCTTCAGGGAATTTTGAATTGGACCCTTTATTTTTTATCTACAGGAATAGGTTGTTCTCATTCTTGTCTAGGAATGGCTTGGTCAGTGGAATGGAAACAAGCTATCTCCATAGATTAGATAACTGGAACAGTTCAAAATCTCTTGAATCTTACACAAATTGACAGACACCTGAGGAAGGTTGTAGAATGGCTGAAATGTTGTGATAGTTGCAACAAAGATGAAGACCTTCGTCTGACTGCAAATAATGTAAAGAGATGTTTTGCACTATGTTGCTGAGAAATAATTTGGGCAACTGTGTATCTTCAGGCTCTATTGGGTACAATGGGTAATATGCTTACTTTTGAGTTTTTTTCCTGATCTTTGCTTTTTTTTTCTTTTTTGCTTACATTCCATTCTGGTTTCATTTTTACTTAACAGTGGCACAGAATCAAGAACCAGTGGACTGGACCTTTGCTCAGTTAGAATTACTAGAAAAACAAGGAATTGACTTGCGGAAAGATATGGAGCAAAGGTGAATAATGTTTTTTTTTGTTTTTTTTTTCTTATTTTATTTGTTTTCATTATTATCTCCTCTTAGAAAATATTAATTTAGTCTAGAAGAAATGAATGTAGGAACAAGTAAATGAAGGTACTTTGGAAAGTTAGCATAAATTGGAAATTAATTTGAGAAAAATCTGCAACTTCATGTAGAGAAACCTGGATCAGAGCTTCAATCAACTGGGGTCAGTGGAGGCAAATTTGTACAATTTGACCAGCAGAAGAAAAACCTAATAAAAGACCTACAACCTAATCATTGTCCCACCTAGTTTGGAGGGTACACTTTGTATTGTACTCACTATACTCTTCAGTCATACTACTCAGGCTTGCCTTGCTCGTCATTACCCCAGCACAAGATATCTAGAAATGATTTTACTGTGAACAAATGAATTGAATATGATTTTGCTATGAAAAAATGGTTTTGAAATGATTTTACTATGAAAATATGCATTTAAAATGATTTTACTATGAAAATATGCATTTAAAATGATTTCACTATGAAAATATGCATTTAAAATGATTTTACTATAAAAATTCATTGGAAATTATTTTACTATGAAAAAATGCATTGAATATGATTTTGCTATGAAAAAATTCATTAGAAATGATTTTACTATGAACAAATTATTGAAAATAAGTTGCTTGATTTTTATAGCAGATTATTTGTTATTGGTTGGGTTATTTAATTTTGAATTTTGTATATGGTACTCAGTGAGGATTGTATTCCATTACTCAATCAATAGTAATGATCAGCCAGATTTGCCTCACTAACAATTATTTCACACTGAAGGGCCTTGGGATTTCTAAACAGAATAATTCATCTTTGAAGATTATTTCTCAATCTTTAAGTATTTATCATTTTATTCATGTTGCTTTCAGTTTCACTTTAATAAAAAAAAATATTTTAATTTTTACAAGCATTGAATAAAAGCTGTGGCTCAAACTAATATATACCTTATGTAAAAAAATGTATTTTTTCTTAAATATTTTTGTAAGATTTTTTAAAAGATGATTTTGAAGCAAATATAAAATAATAATCAGACTTTAGTTTGTCAATGAGAATTATCTACTTAGTAAAAAAAAGAAAAAAATTTAAATAATTTCTGGCACATTTTTTTAATTTTTTCTACCTCAAATGGTTGAGATCTGAATAATATATTTCTGAAAGAGCATGTTGTATGTTCATTATCTAATTGTATACTTATACTTTTACTTCTCTAGGTTGTTGGCATTAGAAGAACAATATCGTAAAGAGAAAGAAGAAGCTGATTTACTATTTGAACAACAAAGAAAGGTAAGTAATTTTTACAATTTGATATACAGAATCCAGACTCATGTAAAAGTTACATCTAAATTTGAAAGCAGATATTGGCATAATTCATTATTGTTTTTTATTACATTTTATATTTGAAACTAAATGATAGATTTTGTCCCAAGAAGGATGGTGGACTTTTTGACTGTGTGCAACTTTCAATTAATACTGCTTCTTTTATAAGATATTGATTTCAAACTCTAGATATAATACTAAAAATAGACTTTATTTACACTATTTATATTCAGACTATTGTCCTCATCTTTGTTGTTGTTATCACAATATTTCAGCTGTCATGCCCTCCAGACTTCCTCAGGTGTATATCAATCTGGATAACCTACAGGGAATTCTAAACTGAATCCTTTATTTACCACTGCTCTATTTTATTTAGTACTGTTCAGTTATTGCTTGCCTATTTCCACTGAATGCAAGTACACACTACTTGACCTAGGGATTGTACTCACAATCTATGTCACCAAATTCACCATGCTTTTACCCACTAGGTCATTGTCCCATACAATTTGCTTAACCTGCCTGCTGATTAGGTTGTAACGGCTGCTGCTGGCTGTAATGTTTTGACTGCTGTTGAAGACTTGCTGTCATTTGTCTTTCTATCTTTATAAGTGGTTCTCATATTGTATTTATGAGGACAATAGTCTGATTATATATAATGTAAATAATAACTCCTCATCCCAGAAATTCAGACAAAGATTAAAAATAGACTGTTGTGAAAAAAACATTTATTGAGTTACTCTAAAGGTACTTGCAAAGATAGTAAGTAATCCTTTTATTTTGTAATTGTTAACATCAGCATAATTTTGCTAACATGAGGATTTCTGTAATTACACATGGTATTACTTTCGCCTTCCAATACAGGTACTTTGTCTTCAGTACACAAATATTTTAAAGTGCATTTAGTAGGAATTCTTTGCATTTTAAATGAAGCTATTCCATTGAAACATTTGGTTTATTTACTTTTCAAAGTCTTACATTTGATGACATCACTAGTTCCAGATTCAGTAAAAATTTAAAATAAAAGATGAAAGCCAAAAGAATAATTCAACAAAGTTTCAAGCATTTTAAGCCATTATTTGGCACACATTATAGCATTTTAAAGCAAAAAAAGCACCCACTGCCCTTTCGTAACACCAAAATATCCTGTCTGAGATTGGGTTGAAGTAAAGATGTTTCTCTTGTCACATTTCTTGGCCCTGTGTCAAACTTGATTCTCATTTTATTTATTTTATTTTTTTATGAATTTATATCTAAACTTGTCAGACTTACATGGTATGAAAATTTAATACCCAGAATGACCCTGTGAAAGAAAAAATAATTTACCTGGTCAACATTGGCTACTGTTACTTTTAAAGTACTTCCCTTGTGAATGATATGCTTTGTGAGATGATAGTGCCATTGCTGGAAACATTCTTGGAACTCATTTTCCAAGATAACTTTCAGTAATTTATCATGTACAGAAACATTGTCATGCTGGAGAATCCATTTGCCAGGCCAGAGTTCAGGTGTTTTTTCCTCCAAACAGATTCTCATAACCATTTCAGTACTTCCAAATAAATGCTCACATCTGTTCTTTTTGTTTTAGGCTGTCTCTTGTATCTGTGTGCATATTTCCCTATCCTTTCTTGAACTGCCTGTGCCACAATTCTCTTCATTAGTTTTCTCAGCATGTTGACTTACAGCCATATTACTTTGAAACACTAGTTCTCATACAATCACCAAGGTTAAGCAATGTCAAGACTGGTCAGTACCTAGATGGGTGACCGCTTGGGAATACCATCTCCCATAACATAAGCTTGGATGTGCAGATAGTGCAATGGATAACAACTTGGAATTGGAAATTGAAGAACCAAATTCCAATTCCAGCAGAAGCCTATTTTCCTGAAAAACTGTCTCAAGAGAAACATTTTATAAATCTGTATAATAAAAATTTACAAAGTTCAAGTCTCCATGTACACACACAGCCTCCTGGCAAAATCTTTGGGGCAGGAATAGTCAGTTGCTTTTATAGTAGTTTGTAGGACTCTTCACAGTTTGCTATTTGTGAAGCATGGAAATGGATTAGCATATTTTGCTATGCATTCCATTCCACTCAGTAACGCTTGAAACACGATTGGTTAGCAGAAGTTAATTTACATGAACCCACTGACCTCATTCAGTGGTGAAGCATTTTTCTTTGTTCTTTTCTGCAAAAGCAGCATGCAACATGAACGTGTATTGACAGTTTGTGTATGTCACCATTTTCTTCTGTACAAAAACTCAACTGACAGTAACACTGTTTGGTCAAATGATTCCACTATGGAAACGGCTAATCTTATTACATTTAGTATTTTATTAATTTCAAAATTTTATTAACATGAGTATTTTATTGGTTAGTCTTTGCTTAGTGTGATTTGCATAAGTAAATAATCTGAAACTGACAACAATTGAGAGTGCAGACAAGATTTTCAACCATATTTATTTGCTATACATTTGTGACGTTTCTTTCAGGATTATGAATTCCAAATCCATGCCCTACAAGAGCAGGTAGAAAGACATTCCATGATGTCCAGCTGTACTACAGAGGACTTGAATTATGAAGAAGAAACAGAAATGGGTTAGTAGTCAATTGTTTGTTCCTTATTCCACTTTTTTGGGAAGAAATTTTAACTGTTTATTTTTTTTTTCTAATTGAAAAGAAAAGATGAGACTTTATAATAAGTAAGATAAAAAAAGATGAGACATTATAAGTAAGATAAAAAAGATGAGATATTATAATAAGATAAAAAAGATGAGACATTATAATAAGATAAAAAAGATGAGACATTATAATAAGTAAGATAAAAAAAGATGAGACTTTATATTAAGTAAGATAAAAAAGATGAGACTTTATATTAAGTAAGATAAAAAAGATGAGACATTATAATAAGTAAGATAAAAAAAGATGAGACATTATAATAAGTAAGATAAAAAAAGATGAGACTTTATATTAAGTAAGATAAAAAAGATGAGACATTATAATAAGATAAAAAAGATGAGACATTATAATAAGATAAAAAAGATGAGACATTATAATAAGTAAGATAAAAAAGATGAGACATTATAATAAAAAATAAGATAAAAAAAAAATGAGACTTTATAATAAGTAAGATAAAAAGATGAGACATTATAATAAGATAAAAAAGATGAGACATTATAATAAGATAAAAAAAAAAGATGACATTTATAATAAGTAAGATAAAAAGATGAGACATTATAATAAGTAAGATAAAAAAAGATGAGACTTTATATTAAGTAATGAGACATTATAATAAGATAAAAAAAAGATGAGACATTATAATAAGTAAGATAAAAAAAGATGAGACTTTATATTAAGTTTATAATAAGATAAAAAAGATGAGACATAATAAGATAAAAAGATGAGACATTATAATAAGTAAGATAAAAAAGATGAGACATTATAATAAAAGATAAAAAAAATGAGACTTTATATAAAGATAAAAAAGATGAGACATTATAAGAAGATAAAAAGATGAGACATTATAATAAGTAAGATAAAAAAAAAGATGAGACTTTATATTAAGTAAGATAAAAAGATGAGACATTATAATAAGATAAAAAGATGAGACTTTATATTAAGTAAGATAAAAAAGATGAGACATTATAATAAGATAAAAAAAGATGAGACATTATAATAAGATAAAAAAGATGAGACATTATAATAAGATAAAAAAAGACATTATAATAAGATAAAAAATGAGAGAATAAGTAAGATAAAAAAGATGAGACTTTATATTAAGTAAGATAAAAAGATGAGACATTATAATAAGATAAAAAAGATGAGACATAATAAGATAAAAAAGATGAGACATTATAATAAGTAAGATAAAAAAGATGAGACATTATAATAAGTAAGATAAAAAAAGATGAGACTTTATATTAAGTAAGATAAAAAAGATGAGACATTATAATAAGATAAAAAAGATGAGACATTATAATAAGATAAAAAAGATGAGACATTATAATAAGATAAAAAAGATGAGACATTATAATAAGATAAAAAAGATGAGACATTATAATAAGTAAGATAAAAAAAGATGAGACTTTATATTAAGTAAGATAAAAAAGATGAGACATTATAATAAGATAAAAAAGATGAGACATTATAATAAGATAAAAAAGATGAGACATTATAATAAGATAAAAAAGATGAGACATTATAATAAGATAAAAAAGATGAGACATTATAATAAGTAAGATAAAAAAGATGAGACATTATAATAAGTAAGATAAAAAAGATGACATAATAAGTTAAAAAAGATGAGACTTTATAATAAGATAAAAAGATGAGACATTATAATAAGTAAGATAAAAAAGATGAGACTTTATAATAAGTAAGATAAAAAGATGAGACTTTATAATAAGTAAGATAAAAAAGATGAGACTTTATAATAAGTAAGATAAAAAAGAACACTACCTGAACTATTTACCTTATTTACATGCAGACTATTGTCCTCCTCTTTGTTGTTGTTATTGGTCTCCATCAGGTGCTTGTTGATCCAGGTAACCTTTAAGGAATTTCAAACTGACCGCTTTATTATTAGATTGTTCTTGTTCCACTGACCATGTGTAGGGATATTGTGTCTAGTTCTTATTTAGTACTGCTCAGTTATTGCTTGCCTGGTTTAACTAACTCAAAGTAGACACTGCCCAGTTCAAGGATTGAACTAAGAATTACTATGTAAATAAAACATCTTATGTTTTATAATATTTTGAAGATACAGGTTGGTGCAATTTTAATTTATTAGCTGGCACAAGGTTATAAGTGTGGAGCACCCTGTGAGAATCAAGATAATTACTAATGATCTATAAGTTTTGCTTATTGTACATACTATCATAAGAGGTTTTGCTGTGCAGTTCAGGAAATGGAATATGTGAACTCGGTTCCATGAAGAGCATAATCACTCTTTGAAAAGGCATGAGCTCAATCTTTCCTCTACCCTGTTTGTCATTGTTGATTATGAGCTTATAATGAGTCATGGGAAGAGAATGAAGATGATTGAAAAGATAAATAATTAATTTTCCTTCATAACTTTGTTCTTTGTCGAGCTTAACAGATGAAGGCAAAAGAAACAAAAGCATTTTATATGGGAGAAAATATTCTTATTCTTCTTCCTCATTATTATTATTATTTTCAACTGCCCATGTCCATTCAGGACATGGGCAGTTCATAGCTCTCCACAGATTCTGTTTTAATTTATTATCTATGAACTGCTATGACTTCTTGAGAAAATTAGTAATTACCCATTGCCTTCTCTTCAGGTTTGAACTCAGCGTAGTCCTTCTCCTAGACTGGCTGTTAACCAAGGCTAGAAATCCAGTCTACCTGGTTATTTAACTGATAGCTGGGGTGAGATGGGTTCATGCTTTTTCAAAGGGCATTTGTGCGAAAGTGAGTGTAAGCTAGAATTTAACCCAACTTGCCAATTCTGATTTTTGTGCTGATAACCATTACACTACCTACACATTGTTATTATTATAAAAATATTTAAAAACAAAATAAAAATAATAAATACAATAATGAAAAATATAAAATAATAATAATAAAATAAAATTTTTAAAAATAATGAAAAAAAATTAAGTCATTCCAAAGCTGACACTGAAACAAAAGGATTCTGAGATATTTTTTACACATTCAGAAGGCAAGTGTTGTATTTTGTAAATTGGAAAATAGTTTGGTCAGATAGGAGCATTACCATCAAGACTAACGTAGGTGTGTATACGGCCTGTGTCTTAACACCACTATTGTACTCTTCTCAAGCATGGGCAACATACCAGAGTATGTGCATATATATATATATATATATATATATATATATATATATATATATATATAAAAATGTGTGTGTGTATCTGTATAAATGTGCATCTGTGTGTGTATGTGCATCTCTATATGTATATGTGTGTGTGTCTGTATATTTATATGTGTGTATGTATATATGTGTGTGTGCCTATGTATATTTATATATGTGTGTGTATGTATATATGTGTGTGCATCAAGACTAAAGTAAATGTGTATAACACCACTGCTGTACTCTTCTGAAACATGGGCAACATGCCAGAGGCATATAAAATAGCTTGTATGTGTATGTATGTGTCTATATATGTGCATCTGTGTGTGTGTGTGTGTGTGTGTGTGTGTGTGTGTATGCATATGTATGTGCCTACTTCTACATGTGCATGTGTGTACACATATATGTGTGTATAAGCTCAAAGAAATGATGCCATATTTCAGTTGGTGTTCAGGATAGGTTAGACCTATCCAACAAAAATATGCTTAAAACAGAACTGGCTTTAACATCCCATAATTTTTGTGTTGGATTTATATGCCAGCAGCTTCTATTCTGTTTCATTTTTTTATGTTAAATTTCTCTTTTTTTCTTTCCCAGAATGCACCTGGAGTGACCATGAACGACAATTAGCAGTTTGGGCATTCCAAAAATGGAAGTATCACCAATTTACATCCCTCAGGGTATGTTTTTTTTTTTAAGCTTCTCCAATATTGAAAATAGAAAGGCCATTATTTAGATTTGGACTAATGTCCTCATCTTTGTTGTTATTATCACAGCATTTTAACAGTCATACCTTCTGGTCATCTTCAGGTGTTTGTAAATGTAGACCAGGCTTGCACAATTAAAACATGTAAAGAGCTACATTGATCATGGAAAATAGCTGTAAGCTGCAAGATTAAATTTTTAGCATAAATTACAGAGCATGAGCAAGATAGAAGCACACACACACACACACATATATATATATATATATATATATATATATATATATATATATAGACAGAACAGCAAGATATATAATCCGGTGTTCTTATAGATAAAAAAAAAAAAAAAAAAAAAAAAAATAAAAATACCGTAAGAATTTTAGCCATTAACAATATAATTTAAAAAAAAAAAATCTAGACGACAGGCTTTTAACGGAAGTTGTATTTCATTGAAAAATACATCCCTTCCCACGACTCAAACATAGCAATAACTGATACATTAAATTATAGTCATATTGAAAACCCAGCCACCCCTGTCTAGAAAAATAGATTTATCTGTAACCTTGGAAACATGAATTTTGTTTTAGCTGTGTATTTAAAACCCAGTAATTTTAAAAAGTTACTCCAAAATTCGCTTGAGGATGAAATGGAACTAATGTCTTTAATTTAATTGCAAAATTAAATTTGTGGCTTTTAGCTTCCGTTTTTGAAACATGGTTAGGACTGTGTAGCAAAAAAAAACATATTTTAAATCAATTAATTTATAATATATATATATATATATATATATATATATAAACGTTTTTAGTTGAAATGTGGATTTTTTATTTTAAAATATATATATTATACTCCATTTTCCATAATTCTACACACGTTTCTGGTTTTGTGGCCTTCTTCAAGCAAAAAGTAGATATTTCCACATATTATAAAAAAATTAATTTTTGCATGGTAGTCATTCAAATGTCATTCAAATGTCTTTTTGGACTATATATATATATATTATATATATATATATATATATATATATATATATATATATATATTGCATATAGTTCTCTTGTTAATATTTCGTTTCTTTCACGTATGATTAATTATGGAAAATAGAGTATAATATATATTTTAAAATAAAAAATCCACCTTTCAATCAAAAACGTTTGCAGATTATCTTTTTAATACACTTTTCTCTTGTTGGAACAACTATAACCTTTTCCTATATATATATATATATATATATATATATATATATATATATATATATATATATATATGAGAGAGAGAGAAGAATGAACAAAAAATTATTTTTTCTTTTTTCCGATGGAATGTTAAAAGGATTAATTAGATGCAATGATAGTGAAATATTGGTTGAAGAAAGTCATGCTTCGACAAAACTGAATTTTTCACACACTACCACTCACTGAATATATTCTGGTGAACAAAAGAATAAATATTTCGAAAATCACTCAAAGGCCACACTAGGTAGTCTCATGGGCCACATGTGAACCACAGGCCATATTTTGTGCAGGCATGCTCTAAACTAAAATAAACAAAAGTATAGTGTCAGATTTACTACAAAACTACTGAATTTTAAGCTTCAAGGCCCGTAATCTTCCCAAAAGGACTCTGAATCAACATTTTTTTTTACTAAATGAATTTATCAACAAATGGATTTTTTTCATTAAGGGTTTATTACAATACAGTTATTTTTAATAATAGAACCATAAACCAGTGAGTTGAAGTCCTTTTTATTTAATCATTTCACTCCAAGCAAGGCAATAAAGCCATTAATGTCATATTGACGTTAGATTATATACTAATATGTAAATAATATTCCTTGAGAGCATTAATTTTTTTTCAGAAAAAAATAAAAAAACAGTATTGAAGTTTAGTCACTCACTGTTGACATTTATTGATATTGTCCTTTTATTTTTAGGATGACCTCTGGGGAAATGCCATCTTCCTGAAAGAATCCAATGCCATCAGTGTAGAACTACACAAAAAGGTAACAACTTGACATTTGTCTTGCATATCTTATTGCAATTTGCACATAACATACAGATTGGTGCCTACAATTTTGATATATTCAATTGAAATGAAAAATCTAACAGTAACATAAATAATGCATGAAAGGAAAATATTTATTAAAAAGATTTCCTTAAAAAAATAAATAAATTTTTAAATTAAAATTTATATCTATATTTTTATACTTACCTCATCTACCACATTCAAGACCATAGTGGACTATAGTGAACAACCCTTGGGACCCCCCTAATCTTTTCTATGGCTTCATAAGATGTGCTTCACCAGAGCTACATAGAGATTCGGATTCTGAGTTGCCCTTCTCTTAGACTAGTTGCCAGCCATGGATACAGAACCCAATTTACCCTGCTATTTAATCCATAGCTGGGAAGAGAAGAATTGGGTTCATACCTTTCTCAATGGTAGTCATGTGAAAGTGAATGGGTGGTGGAAGTTTTCTTATACTGAAGTTAATAGCCAGAGCAGAGGGTTTCCCCAACAGAATCTATGGCCACATGTTCATGAACAAGGTGAGCCTTCAAGTTAGAAGACCAGTTGTGGTTTGACCTGGAGAAGGATAGGATCCATCAGGTATTTCTTGCCAAACATATGCTACATGTGAATGAATACCTTTCCAGCTTTCAATTTGGATATGTGGAGGGATCTTGGCAGGTGCTCAGCTAAGGCCATATCCAGTCATGGGGACAGATGATGATGACAAAAAGAGTTTTTATTCTCTTAGAATGCAACCTCAGTTTCTAAACAGCCACACTTATATATGGATGATGATGATGATCAATACAAGCCAAAATATTTGACAGGCAGAAGGAGAAATTAATTTTTGGCAAACCTTGTATCCAAGATTATTAAGGCTGTTAATATGTCAGCATTTCCTTCCAAGCTATGTTGCTTAGTTCTATCAGTTCAGATCTTTGTAGCTAAGATCCACCATGCCATGTACACAGTCAAATCATCCTTATTCATTTCATATTCCATTGGTAAGGAGGAAGTTCCACTCGGACTACTGCTTCCCAAGAACCACCACTTTATCAACTATTATCTATCCTACATATCCTGTTAATATCCACATCCTCTTATCTCTATACAACTTCATTCAGTAACCAGATGTACTAATAGGGTGCAATGTATAGCAGTTCAGAATGAGAAGTTGGAGAACTAAGTTCGAATTCCAGTTGAGCTTGTTTCATTCACTTACGCACAAATACCCTTGGGAAAGGTATGACTCTATCTCTCCCCCACCGTGTAGAGTTAAAGAGTAGTACAGATATATGGAAAAATCATTTCTATTTCCAAAAGATTGTTTGTGAAATATTCACTTGCAAAAAAAAAAAAAAAAAAAAAAAATTTGGCTTTGAATAACACACACAGGGGGTTGGTAAGTCATAAAAAACAAGCCAATCAATTATTCAATAACCCTCTACCTTGAGCGGCTCTTGGGCCTTGTATTCTGTGTACATTTAGTAATACAAATAATAATAATGATGATGATAATAATCTGTTACTGGTAGGAAACTGAGGATTTTACTTTTCTTTTTTTTTTCACTTGTCCAGGTGCAGTTCCAATTTGTCCTGTTAACAGACACAAGTTATTCGCCTCTGTCGTCTGAACTTTTGTCTCAAGAAGATCGAGACACCAACCGACCTTTCCCAAAGACTATTGTCGCTGTTGAGGTTCAAGACTTAAAGAATGGAGCCACACACTACTGGAGTTTGGAGAAACTCAGGTAAGCCATTTTACTTATTTTTATAGATGTCCCTCTCCCCACTCCACCCCATTCCTCTCTTTCTCTCTCTTCTCCATGTTGAGTTTTCAAGCTTATTTCTTCACTCTCGCTTCTTTTTCTCTCTCTCTCTCTATCTCTTTTTTTCTCTCTCTCTCTTTCTTACTCTCTTTTCTCTCGCTATGTTATCTATCTTCTGCTCTTTATTCTCATTTGCTTTTCTTTCTGTCTTTTTCCCTCTCTATCTCATTTTACTTTCTCTCTTTTCTCTCACTATGTTATCTATCTTCTCTTTATTCTCATTTGCTTTCTCTCCCTCTTTTTCTACCTTTCCCTCTTTTTCTACCTCTCTCTTTGTTTCTTTCTCTCTTTTCTCTCACTCTTGCTATGTTATATATCTTCTGCTCTTTATTTTTGTTTACTTTTTTTTTCTCTATCTTACTCTCTTTTCATACAACAACACTTTTTCTGATTTCTCTCTCATTCTATCTCTCTCATTTTTTAATCTACAAAGCTCTCTCACTTCTTTTTATTTTATAAATCTCTTTCTCATGCTTTTTTTATACTTATAACACTATCTCTTCTGTTTTATCTACAACTCTCCCTCTCTTTTGTTCTGTTTATTTTCTTCTTAGCCCTTCTCCTCTCTCTCTCTCTTCTTACCCCTTCTCCTCTCTCTCTCTTCTTACCCCTTCTCCTCTCTCTCTCTTCTTACCCCTTCTCCTCTCTCTCTCTCTTCTTACCCCTTCTCCTCCCTCTCTCTCTCTTCCTTTCTCTCCTTCTCTCTTCTCCCTCTCTCTCTCTCTTCTTACCCCTTCTCCTCTCTCTCTCTTTTCTTACCCCTTCTCCTCTCTCTCTTCTTACCCCTTCTCCTCTCTCTCTTCTTACCCTTCTCCTCTCTCTCTCTTCCCTTCTCCTTCTCTCTCTCTCTCCTCTCTCTCTCTTCTCTCTCTCCTTATCCCTTCTTTCTCTTAAATCTATTAAACCTCTTTGTATCTTCTTACTCTCTTTATTTTGTTTCCTCTTTGCTCTTCACAAGCACTCACTCTCTCTCTCTCACTTCTTTACTTATCATACGCTGTATATCTGTGTGAAAGATAGCTGGATGCATTTCTTTTAGTATTAATATGTCTGTCTATCCAATTTTCAATACAACTCCCACAGCAATTGTATTCTCAATAAAGGAAGAAAATAATGACATTTGTCTGTCATATACCAAAAATGGCCACAACTGTCCACACTTAAACTCAAGATGAACAAAGGTCATGGTGTGAAGGTCAAATATTGTAATATGCATGAGAAATAGCATAAGACAAGAATTAATTTTTGACCAATGCCAAGAATCACTTTTTTACAAAAGGTTTCAGGCAATTGTTTTGTGTTGATTATGTACAATAGTAATCATAGAAGATATATTTTTGATGATTTTATATTTTATAAAGAGAATCTATAACTAATATTTATTGATTTTATTGAAGTTTGATGATAGGGTGCAATGGGTAAAATGTCGCCATTTTATATTTTTAATTTCATGCATGTGTGTTGTTTATTTTTGATTTTGTTGACTGCGCATTATTGTGGGGTCAGTTGGGCACTGACTGTGAGAAAAAGAGCACCATGATGCAATTCACTCAGCCAGAAATTTGGAAACAGCATGTTGTATTGCTTGGCATTCAAAACTTCAATACAAACAATTCAGAATGTTTGGGTGTCAATCTGAGGACAGTGCAGAGGATTCAAAGAGAGTTGGATGAGTCTAATGGTGATTATGAAGGTACGCCAGCTCGCAAAACTCAGTCTGATCGTTCTGATTAGAAAAGAACTCCTGAATTTGTTGGTGAGATCCAGGACATGATTGACAACGATATCTCCAAGTCAATCAGGTCCATAGCCAGGTGCACACGACTGTCTGAGTTTCTTATCAAGCAGGTAGTGCATGAAGACATTCAGTATTTTTATACAAGATGAGAAAGGGCCAATTTTTATCCCATGCCATGAAGGACAAGTGGAAAGACTGTACTACAAGGCTTTTGAACTTAAGCATCCCCTACAACCAAATATGCTTTGGTTTTTCTCAGATGAGAAAGATTTCTGCCAGGATAAGATGGTGAACACACGGAACAACCGTTGGCTTGCTGTGTCCTCAAAAGATGTACTGAGAGTAATAAAAACCAAATATCCAGTGAACATCATGGCGTTTGGAGTGATCACTGGTGATGGCAATGTTATGCCTCCATTCACCTTCCTACAGGGCCTCAGACTCAACACAGAGGCCTACATCAAGTGCCTTGAGGAGGTAGTGCTGCCTTTGGTCAAGAGGATGGCTGCTGAAAGACCCTATGTCAGACAACAGGACTCTGCACCATGCCACACAAGCAGGAGAACCTAGCCATAGCTGTTAGACAATATCTGCAACAACATCACCCCTTACATCTGACCACCTAACTCCCTAGACTGCAGGCCCCTTGATTATTATATGGGGAGTCCAGTTGAGCAAGAGACAAAAAAACTCCTTGCAACAACAAAAATGAACTGAAGGCAAGGATTATGGCAGCATTCACCAAATTAAACAAGGAGACTATCCAAAAGAGTTGCAGGAGATTCCAAAATCATCTGTAGGCTGAGGTTGAAGCCAATGGCGATTTTATTGAATAAATTTACTTTTTAGTATTTCAAGATACTTTTGTGTAATTTTGCTAAATATATCTGTTAAAATGAGATGTCAGTGTTATTTTCATTTTTGCCTAATTAGACGACAGTTTATCCATCACACCCTGTATATAATATTACACATTAAGTGCTGGTGTTAATAAAATAGTGCTTGATGTAATGTAACAGAACTATAAATTAGATATTAATAACAAATTTTTATATATATGCATATATAATATATGTATTTTTTTCTTCCTCACCAGTAGCATATATTTTTTTTATTATATATATATATATATATATATATATATACATATACAATCATCCACAGACAGACTGTTTTGCTGTATCACAGTGTGTCTAGGAATGCAATTGCTTCAAGCTAGGATCAAAACCCAACCGATTTGACATCAATCGGAGACACTCACCATTAGGCCATCAATGTACACGGCAGAAGAAGGGAATTTTTAATGCATCATATATGAGATATAAGCATTATCAGCTACCAGAGTGCTCAATTCATAGTAAAGAGCTTTTAGCATTAATTAGTGGTAGCTGACAAATTCCCTTTCTTCCAAGGTGCTCAACCTATGAAAGAGGACATATATAGTCATCCACAGAAAGACTGTTTCACTGTATCACAGCTCATCAGTGTGGCTAGACATCCAATTGGTTCAAGCTGGGACTGAAACTTGACCACTTTGACATCAGTCAAAGACTCTTACCTCTAGGTTATCGGTGCATGGCAGAGAAAGGGAATCTTTTAACGCATTATATATGAAATATATAAATGCCATTTTGCATAGTGCTCAATTCTTATGAAGAGCAATGCATTAAAACATCAATAGCTGTTAAAAATTACCTTTTTTCTATAGTGCTTTACATATATAATAGACCAGTTAACAAAATCCAACTAAATCAAGCCTTATGTATCGATATATCTACAATCATATGTGAATACCTACTATTTAATCCACAATTTTTGTAATTTCACTCTCTTGTTGGCCATACTTGAACTTCTGTCAGAGCTCTTTCTTTCATAACTATGACTTCTTATACACTCTCTCCTAAGTCCTTATCAAACTTTTCATGTTTGTCAACCACTGCTTTCTCTCTCTCTCATTACTGCTTATTCTCTCTCAGCTAAACTTGACTTAGTCTTTCTCAAGCTTATCTCTCTCTTTCCCCTTTTCCTCCCTCTCTTTCCCCTTTTCCTCCCTCTCTTTTTTCCCTTCCCTCCCTCTCTCCCCTTTCCCCCCTTTTTCCCTCCCTCTCTCTTCCCTTTCCCTCCCTCTCTTTCCCCTTTTCCTCCCTCTCTTTCCCTTTCTCTCCCTCTCTCTTTCCCTTTCCCTCCCTCTCTTCCTCCCTCTCTCTTTCTCTTTCCCTTTCCCATCTCTCCTCTCTCTCCCTTTCCCTCTTTCCTCTCTCTCTCTCCCCTTTTCCCCTCTCTCTCTCCCTTTCCCTTTTCCTCTCTCTCTCCCTTTCCCTTTTCCTCTCTCTCTCCCTTTCCCTTTTCCTCTCCCTTTCCCTCACACTCTCTCCCTTTCCCTCACACTCTCTCCCTTTCCCTCACACTCTCTCCCTTTCCCTCACACTCTCTCCCTTTCCCTCACACTCCCCTATCTCCCTTTCCCCTCTCTCTCCCTCTTTTAAGTTTCCTTTTCTTTCCTCTCATATGCTTTCTGTATTTATATTTATTGCCTTATTATTCATCTTTCTCTTTTTCCCAATTTTTTTCATACTCGTTTTTTCCCCATCATCTTTCTACTCTTTTCTTATTTCTTGTTTTTCTTTTTTCTTTCTTTCTGTCTCTCTCACTCTATCATTCCCCCTTTTTTGTTCCATTTTTGTCACTCTTTTTTTTCTTTTTTCCCCCTGCTACCCCCTCTCTTTTTTGTCCATTTTTTCCTCTCTCTACTACCTCTTATTTTTCCACCATTTTGTCCTATTCCTTTAAACTTTGCTTTCTTTACCCTTTCTTCTCTCTTGTGCTTCTGTTGCTATCTTTTCTAGCCAACTCTCTTTTTCTTTTCTACTTTTCTCTTTAATTACTTAAATCATAACATACATTAGTATTTTTTCTCTCTCTTTTTCCTATCTCTATTCCTCTTACTTCTCTCTTCCCTTTTCTTATTCTTTATACTTCTCTTTCTTTGTCTCTTTCCTGTCTTCTTTTCTCTTAATTTTCTCTCTCTATCTCCCATCTCTCTGTTCCTAATACTTTTCTTTATCTATTTCTCTCTTTCTATTCCTCTAACTTCTCTCTCTTCATCCTTTTCCTGTTTCCTTTTCTCTTAATTCTCTCTCTCTCTTGCCTTTTTTCCTGTCTCTTACATTTCTCTCACTTTCCGGTTTCTATTCCTTTTACCTCTCTCTCTACTTTATTTGTATATTGACCAATGCACACGCACACATACACATACACACCCACCCACCCACACACACACACACACACACACATATATAAATATATATATTTATATACACTTGACACAGTACACAAAAACGCGTTTCATTTTTTGCTCTCAATATTAAACAATTTTTTCTCCTAACCCTATCCTTACGTTGTCTATTTTATTGTGGCACTCGTGGTCCACCCCATGCTTTTTTTTTTCTTTTCAAAATTGATTTTTATGTTTCATCATTTTATTTTTTCTATAGTTTAATGCTATTTTTGTGGATGTGTGTGTGCGTGTGCATTTGCATTCATTAATTTTTTTTTAATTTCTTTTCATGAGTAACTTTTAATTTGTTTATTTTCTTTTGTTTTTGTACAAAAAAATTGGTATGCTTAAGAAAATTGGGCTTTTTTTTTTTTACCATGCCTCAGATTGTGAATATACTTTATTTAAACCTCTCTGTGGCTTTCTCCTTTTTGAGACCTCGGCAAAAATTATTTCAAAGCACACTTGATCATTTTTAATATTGACTAACAAAATCATTTTCTAGTTACTGTATATACTTGTGTGATGTTTACTTTAAATACGGCTGTACCTTTTGACTGCAGCAAATGGATATATAGTTTGGTCAAAGGCATAGCCAGGGTCAATAGTACATATGCTAATTTTATATCTCATGTATGATGCAACCCCCTTAAAATTAGCTTCAAAATTAGGTTTTCAAAAGTTGCATGATACACAAGTATATACGGTACTATGTTTTGTAAGTAATTTATAATGTGATCAGACACCTAGCATCTAATGTAATTTTTTTTTTACTTTTGCATCATATAAAATATACGTTTGTAAAATCAGTTTTGAAAACTAAAAACAGTTCTTTTTTTTGTGTGTGTGTTTTCTAAATATGAGGCATGTTAAAAAGAAAATCAAAAATGTTTGGGCAACCCTGGAAAATAACTCTCTTAGATCCCCTCAAGGTAGCCATCTTCTGTCTGTGATGATGAGGATAATTGTCTCCTAGAAGCACAAATCAAAATTAGCATGAGACCCTCTTTTGGGCTGTGCCTTTAAAAAAAAAACAAAAAACAAAAGCCCTAAATATAAGTATTGCTGTTTTTTTTTTGTTTTTTTTTTTTATTCCGTCTATAATTCTTCTTATCCAGTACTACTTCTTTCATCAGACGTTATCAGGCTCAGAAAGTACAAACAGAAGCCATCTCTTTATAGGTCAAATTCCGTTCTTGTGTTTTTGGAAAATCTTGCTATCCAAGAAACAATGAAACATCTCATTTCCTGTCTTAGAAAAAAAAGCACTGACAACATTCTCCTTTTTAGATATTCAAATGGTTAGTCAACTTGCCCTTTAGTAGGTGTTGCAATTAATTATTTTATCAAGTTAACTTGGATTGTAACTAAAAAACATGATTACTGAACGTCACTGTTGCAAAGTAGTATATCATAATGATTAATTCTAAAGTAAATAGACACACAAACTGAATATGGACAACTTCTTTTGTTCTTGGTTAGGGGAGATCGTCTTCACTAGTTGAAATTAAGTTACTACTATACTAACCAGTCAACATAATATTTGTTCAAGGGTAAGTCATTGAGAGGATGCATCAATAAGTTTGTAGCCTGACATGTAATTATTATCTAAATTTTGAGCTGAATTTCTCACTGTATAGTATTTCATATAATATGATTAATATCCCTGAATTATCTTGTTCGACATGAAATCAAATGATACATAATTCTAGAGTTATTTCCATCATAGTGTATAAATTAAATGAGGTGAATTTAAAAAAAAATATTATCTACCTTTTCGACGTTAAAGAGTATTGAGCAGTTCTTTCAGTGTGCATACTAACACTCATAAAATATTTCCAGATACATTTATCAAATCTGCCATTTTAAATCAATCTATTTATATCTCGAGATCTCTTTTCTTACCTGACATGTAGCCAGTTTCAATGAATGCAAGCTAAATTCAGTTGTCATCTTGAAATTTTTACTCTTTGACGACAACTTCTTCTACATGCCATGTTCCTTCAGGAAGTTAGCGATCATGGCTCTCAACAATTTCCTCCCCTTTGAAGCTCTTAATAAATTTTGTCTTTTCACTATCTCTCCAAAACCCTTTTCCACTGTCCATTTACTCAAGTTCGTTAGGTAGGTTATGCATTGTTTTCCTCTGTCTCTCTTGCCTTCAATCTGTTATGTGAGTATCAAAAATTTCCAAGTTCTTTTTCCTCATGTGCTATAGAAATTTCAACTATCTGTTTCTGATGTTAAGTGTAAGCATCCTTTTTGTTTCCATTTTCTCTAAAATTTCGTCATTGCTCACGTGTTCAGTCTATGTTATTCTCGGCAATCTTCCATATAACCAGATTTCTGTTGCTTCAAGTCTCTTCTTCCTCTGTAAAGAGATTGTCTGGCATTCACTGCCATATGGGAGAACTGATATTACATAAAAGTTCAGTACTTTTTTCTTTGTTTCTGTTGCTTCAAGTTTCTTCTTCGTCTGTGAAGAGATTGTCAGGCATTCACTGCCATATAGGAGGACTGATATTAGATAAAAGTACAGTACTTTTTTCTTTGTTTGCAACAAAATTTTTCCATTTCTTAATATTTTGCTTAGCTTTTGAAAGGCATTTTTTTCTATCCCAATGTGTCTTCAGGTTTCAGTGTCACACATTCCATCTTCTGTTAAAACACTTCCCAGATATTTCAATTTTTGTATTTGTTTGATTTTTCACTTCCATTTTGTAATGTGCATGTTGGGCAGTCCCTTTTGCTAACAACCATGCATTCTGTTTTCATGCAATTGATGTTTAATTCTTTCTTCTCACTTTCCTTCACTACCTTCTGTAGGAGTTCTTATAGTTTCCTTTCTGTGTCTGCTATCAACATTGTGTCATCTGCATATAATGAGAGTGGAATTCACCATTCAATTTCAAGCCTCATCCGTTGACATACTTTATCAAGTAACTTTAGTAAAAGTATAAACACACATTAGGTTGATTTATTAATAATTTCTGTTTTTCAGAACCATCTGTAATGACAAGTATATCATCCTAACTACTAATCATAAGTGGTAGTTAAATTTAAAGCTGGATTATATTAACATACCTTAGTTTTAGCAATGATAGTGGCAGCATACACAGTGGATTAAAGTAACCATTTTTATCAAAAGTTTTTTTTACATCAAAACCCATGGAATTTTACTAAAAACGTACTGAAGAACAGCTGGATAAATGGCAATAAAGTCTTTGCAAATAATGGTGAATATATATAGTTGAATAAAATGTACTTTATTTTTTGAAGAATAAAGTTGATAAACAAATAAAAGTGGGAATTATTTTTGTCTCAACTTAAATCACACTGAAAGCATTGGTTCTCATTCACCAAAGTTAAGCAGTGTTGGGTTTGATCAGTACTTCAATAGAGGACCGTTTAGGAACACCTGGTACTCTAAGTAATTGGGGGAGGGGGGTTTAAACCCTAACAAAAAGATCCTATCTTCAAAATGCAGGAAGGTGGTAAAAGATGATGGTGATTACAATGACAGACTGTTGTTTCGAATTACATCATTTTAGGTATGAATCTACCTCTTCTTCCCCCAGCTATAGGATAATTAGTAAGACCTGTATCACTAAATCATTATAAATTTTTTTTAAAAAATTCTTACAATCTAAAAATATTTCCTGGCTTTGTATGGTTTATCAACCCTGCAGATTTTCTTAAATGGTGAAATTAATAACTGGTTTAGATTGAGAAGTTCTACTAAAGAAAGATTGTGTCTCCAACAAAAATCGAACCTCTAACCACCTTTCAATTAGGGAAAATGCTTCTATAGCCAAAACTTACTTTTACTTCTTCAGCAATGAAGGTTGCATTAAATCCAATACTTTTCCTTTAATCACTTTAAATCATATTTTGTTTTTTACTAATGTTCTCCCTATACAAGACCAAAGAGACACTCAAGATAATGGATTACTGAAGGTGTTGTGTGAGTGGTACGATTAAAGGGTGCAATTTATGTGAGAAAGATGGGTATCCCTAGGCTTGAAATGGTTAAGATTGAACTTGGTTGGAAAGTAACCTCCTTCGATTTTGTTCCACAAAGCAAGTTCTTGGGGAGAAGCTATCCTAGTGGGACTTACTCCTTACTAAAGGAGTATGAAGGTAATAAGGACGTCTCACCTCAATGTACGCAGTGTTGTAGGTCTTAGCTGGGAGAGTTAGAGTTGAAGGTTCTAAGGAATGTAATTCATTTGAACATTTTCCATGGAAATAGCGGTAGAGTAATGAGGGGTTTGCAACATTTAGTCGAGAAAAAAGAAATTCACCTAATAACTGTCAGGCTACAGACTTAATGATCCATTCTTGTATAATGAACATCAGAAGAAGTGTAATGTAAAATTTGCTTCTTTAAAATTTTATCCTCAAGAACAAATCCTAAAATAGATTTTCTTTCAATTTTAGTCAGTTGTTAAAAAAATAGAAATTTAAATTTAGAACATTAATATTTTCGATAAAAGGTAAGTTTGCATAATGAGAGAAAAATAACCATAAAGCTTTCAATGCCTGTGTAATCTAAACTACTTTATATGTCAGCACATAATGAAGAAAGTGGGCTTAGAAAATTTGTAACACACAAGACATGTTGAAAGTAAGAGGAACAGAAGAAAGTCATGCATAACCTACCTTGCAAGCGTGAGTAAATGGTTGGCAAAAAAGGACTAGGGGAGATAGCGAAAAGACAAACTATACTAAGCGCTACAAAGGACAGGAAGTAGTGGAGAACCATTATTGCTTACATCCTAAATTGCTTGCATCCTGAATAGACATGGTACAGATGAGAAGATGCATTCTTGTGTATTTATTATTAATAGAGTTGCAAAATCCAATTAAATAAAATTAGGAAAAAAATTATGAAGTTATAAATAAAATTAGAAGTTTATAAACTTAGAACACATATTAAACATGAACAGAAAATTAGTTTTTAAAAATTATCCGATTTCACTGAAATAGTTAATTCTGAAACATTGTATGCTATCAGAGAACATCAGATTTACAAAATGAAGTTCTGGAGACAAGTAACTATGGTTATGAAAAAAGGGTTAAACTGTATTGAAAATTTTTATATCAAGGCTTTTAGAGAGATAAAAAGATAAAATCCACCCCCAACCATGTCATCTGTCTCATTGTCATGGCCCTAGTTATAAAGAAGAAAGAAAGAATGAGTTAGATGCAGTAGATAGAAAGAGAAGCCTTCAAATGCATTAGTGGCATTGTCAGAAAAATAAGTTGATGTGAAATATTTTTATAAACATTTTCATTAAATTGCTGCATGACCCATATCCTACTGGTGTCACTTTAAACTGACACCTATTTCCCCACCCTGTATATTGCGACCATTTGGTTTAAAGTCCATATTTTCTTTCATTTACCACAATTACAGTTTTTAATTATAGTTTAGATATATGAAGAAATAAAAGAAGGCAACAGTCTGTACAAATATGGCTTAAATCTGATCAGTAGAATTTATCAATATATAAAATTCTATGAATTCTATTAGCTCATCCCTCCCTCTGTCACACCCTCTAACATAGCCATATATTGACCTATCAAAACCAAATTTTAGAGAGAAGTGGAACAGGTAAGCAGGTACAAAATACTGTTAGTTTTACTAGGGTGTGTAGTTTCGTACAATAAATTTTCATTAATTTTTTGGGAAAAATAAAAATTTTATTATTCAATATGCAAAATACTCCCACTATTTTAAAAATGATTTAATGATTAAAATAACAAATACTTTTTCAATAAAAATACAATATTGTTTTTTGCATATCTTTTCCTTAAGTTTTTATATATATGCAAGAATCCAGTTTCCAGTTTACCCTGCGTTTGCAAGGACTATAAACAAATCACAAGGCCAAACACTTCAAAAAGTTAGATTTTGGCTCCAGAAAGAAATATTTACACATGACCAATTGTATGTTGCATGCTCGAGAGTAAGAAATCTTAAGAATTTAAGCTTTGCTGTTAAAAAAGAAAAAGGAAAAAAAATTTTTTTTTTAAAAGATATCATTTACCATGAAGTCCTATAAAATTAAATTAAAGAAATTATTAAACTGTGAAGTAGGGTTTTTGTCAAAGTATTTTTCCAAATGAATCAGCTTATTCAAATTACATCAATTGGTTTATGAAATTGGTTTGAACAAAACATTGAGTTTGTAAATCTGAAAAAAAAATGTTAGCAATAGCTTCAACAATGCTAAATACTGTGAGGATTTCAACACATGTCTGCAAGTTCCAAAAAAATTCTAAAACTGAACTTCTCAAATGTGGAAAGGCTTAAATTCTAACTTTTATTTTACATATTTACTAAGCTTAGGTCTGTACAAGTTCAAAGGATTCACCCATATTCTCCTGGTATTAGTGGCTTACGACCATCTTACGGAAAAACATTGTATGATCATCTAAGTTAAGAATCATCGATCCTGGTCAGTACCTAGATGGGTGACTGCTTGGGAATACCTGATACCATAAGCTTGGATGTGAAGGTGGTGTAATTGATAATGGCTCAAAATTGGAAATTGGAGAGCCAAGTTCCAATTCCTGTCATGTTTGTTATATTCACTTACATGCAAATACCTTTGGGTAAGTTATGAATCTACTTCTCCCCCTAGTTATGGGTTAATTAGTAGAACATGTATCAGTAAATCATCATTATCTCCAAAGAATTTTTACACTCTAATAATATTTTCTGGCTTTAAATAATCTACAAAGTGTAGATAAGCCATAAAAAAAAACAAATCAATTAATCCTGGTGTTAGTTTAAACCAACATATTTTATAGATATTTTTTGATCACTTTGCTTAAAGTTCACATTTTCTTGACTTCAAATGAAATGATTGACATTGCATTTAAATTTTTGAAGATCAAAGTTGACTGGGAAGCAAGAAGCTGCAAGAGTGTTCCACATATGAGAAGTGTGATAGAAGAAACTGTTAGCAAAGAACTTACGGTTACATCTAACCATTTCAACTGTAAAAGGATGAGATATTGCCACCAATCTAGTACTTTGCTTAGATTCATAAAGTCTAGGAACCATAGTGGAAAGTCCATCAGAACAATTACCATGAAAAGATTTATAAAATGGTACAGGGAAGCTATGTTATGGCAGTGGGAAAGTGACTGGAGGCAAGATGCCAGGTCAGGACTAACAACATTGCAGATTCTTCTTTAAATTTTATCAAGAATCTCTGAATGTATAGCAGGAGCATCAGGCCAGATGTAATGGCAATATTCATTGTATGGACAAATGGTAGACTTATAAATATGTAAGATAGATTATGACAAGAAAAGTTTTCTAACATAACACAGGGAATTAACTTTCCTAGTCGGAAATCTAGCAATTGATTCATTATAATCTTTCCACTTCATGTCAGCAGAAAACATTAGTCTGAGGAGGCACAATGAGTCACTCTCCTGAAGGTTAGCATCAGTCATTCATTTGATTTTTGTAGAAAATAATTTGGAAATCAAGAGTGTGGTCTAATGGGCGGGGTCAGGGACAGAAATTGATGGTGCTGTCTTCTTAGTGACTTCTTCAAATGGATCACATATCCAATGATCTTTGTTCATATTTTTAATGACCTTTGCTACCACTTCAGTTCATGGCTGCAATTAAAAAAGAAATAAACTTTCAATTTTCAATGTATAAAAAAAAAAAAGAAGCAATACACACATGTACACAAAAAAAATGTGGATGACATCAGGAGGGATGTTGAGATCACCAGTTGGGACTTACCTGAGAAGGTATTCATTTGCATTCTTACTGTGGGGAGAAGTAACACTAGAACTTTTTAAATGTAGGGCCACAACAAAAAAAAATCTTTGGTCGGTCATACAAAGGTGTGAAACTGTCACCCTCCATGTTGATTCCTATGTCCACACACACACACACACTCTCTCTCTCTCTCTCTCTCTCTATATATATATATATATATATATATATATATATATAAATAAAATGACAATTGGAAAAATATCTTAGATTTTGCCGACACATTTCGTCTTCCCATTGTTATTTTATACCAGTCTGTCTTGTCTGCAGAATTGATCTGGGAATTTAACTATATATATATATATATATATATATATATATATATATATATATACACACACACACGCGATACTCCCAAATGAAACAGCTTCCCCAAAGAGAGAAAATTTTGTGAGGTGTGTGATTCTATGGCACCAATCCACAAGGTTTGGTCTTTGCTAAGACCAATATTTTCTGAAATGGGTTGATAAGCTGTAAAAAAAAAAACAAAAAAAAAAAAACAAATTACTCAATGATATACCTCAGAAAATCTCTATACCATTACAGACAGTGAAAAAAAACTTTGTCTATACCCTTGAACTTAAGTTCTTCAGTTGTGAGATCCAAAGCTCGAGTTTTGTCTTAGCATGCAAGATTTTTAAAACATTTTGCATTCCTGTGTGCATCCACTGTTTTTGGTGGTTAGGTATTTTTGTTTGAATGGTTTGCCTGCTACAAGAATTACTGCTTTAAATAAACTGCAACAGGTTGATAAGCTGTAAAAATACAAAAAAAATATCAATTAATCAGAAACTGGGATATTGTTATGTAACCAAGACATATGGAGGTAGCTGGTCAGCAGCTTAACTGCAGAGCGACCCTAAAACCACACTTGGTCATGTGACCAATGATGATTATTGCATAGTCAAATTATTGCAGCTCTGTTATTGTATATATTCTTAATAAATTTGTTGAGGTTTTCATTAATAGTCTACTCTCATAGTGGGTCAAAGATTGCTGTGTGCTTTGCCAAGTTAAATGTCTTTTCGCAGTAGACGAAGGCTGAAGAAAGTAACTTGTGATATTGATTTCCTTTCTTTCGTTTTTTTTTTCTCTCAATCTTTTGATCTATCGTTTATAAATGGCCTATTGCTGTGTAGCCACTCATAAAACCTGTATATTCCCATGACTAGTTTCAGTTGAGGGTATTGGATACTTTGTAAGTTCTTTTGACAATCGTTTTATATGTCCAGTTAAGTCGATAGTTGCTAAGCTCGTTCAAACAAAGTGAAATACCGTCAGCAGATCAAAGGTGTTTTAAATATACTCTTTTTATGCTTACTCCCATCTTTTCCCCAAGTTCATCTTCCAGAACATTCTTACAAGACCTGCTGGAAGCAATTTACATGAAATCCTATCCCCATTTTCTGTTCCTTTTCATAAAAAGCAGGTTCCACTCAAACAGCTTCAGCTCCCTGCCCACCCAAACAGTTACATTATGGCACAAATTCCCGAGTGAATGCTTCCCTGACAACTACAGTCTTCATCTCTATAAGTGTTTAGAATGGCATAGGGGAACTAATGGAGATTTTCTGAGGTACATGATTGATTGATTTTGTTTGTTATGGCCTATCAACCCTGTGCAGGTTATTTAAAGCCAGAAAATATTTTTGGATTGGAAGAATTTTTTTTTCTTTTTTTTTTTTTTTTTTAAAAGATAATAATGGTTTAGTGATACAAGTCTTACTAATTAACCCACAGCTGGGGGGGAGTGATAGATCCCTACCTAATCAGTTTGGTTTGGTTTGGTTGGTTTTACAACATTTCAACCTCAATGGGTTATTTAATGCTGACAAGATTTTTATTGCTGGTAATATTTTTCATTTTTTTTTCAAAAATGTATTGCTGGTAATAATTTTTTTCCTTCAAAAATTCATTGCTGGTAATATTTTTTTTGCAAAAATATATTGCTGGTATAGTGTTTTGACCCCAGTTTGGGGTTAAATTTTTGCCCATAGTTGGGATCCTAACAGGTGCTACCACTCTGGGTCAAGGTGGACTTGGGAACACCAACAATGAAGAGATGGTTTCACGCTCCTCAAAACCTCCTGATCAGAGGTCTTACTGTTGGGTGTACTTTATCGTCTAACCCAGGACACAGATGTAGTTTGTCTTACTCAGGACAACCTACCTAATAATTTTGATAATGTGGATATAACGTGGAGGATCAATTCTATATTACAATCAAAATAAAAGATGATCCTTCAATTTGTGGCCATAGTAATTTATATTCCAGAGAATGTAAATAAATCTAAGGCATGTCTGTGTAGCTAATCAGTATTTGATTGATTGATTCATTCATTTTCTACGGCTTATCAAACCTTTTCAAGTTATTTAAAGCCAGATAATATTTTTAGATTGTAAGAACTTTTTGGGAGATAATAATGATTTGCTTAAACAAGTCCTACTAATTAACCCATAGACAGGAGGAGAAGAGGTGGATTCACACCTTTTCCAAAGTGATTTATGTATAAGTAAATATAACAAACTTGACTAGAATTGGAAATTACCTCCTTGATTTCCAATCCGAGTCATTATCGATTACACCACCTGCACATCCAAGCTTACAGCATCTGGTATTTACAAGAATTGACTCATCTAGGTACTGAGAAGCTCAGTATTGCTTAACTTTAGTTATATCTATCCTACTTGTCCTCATAATACTCTCTTATTTCTCCCTTACTTACAATCTCACTGAGTAACTCTCTGTTTTGAATGGCCCTTGGGCTTTATGTTAGGTGAACTAACAGTAAAAGGACAAAAAAAAAAAAAACAAACGTTTTTTTGTCCTTTCTACTGCAAGCTTTGATTATCTCCCTTTGTTATTACTATTCCCATTGTTTTTTCCCTATCATCTCTGCTCCTTCCTTCATTACAGTTGTCAATCTGTAACTCGTGTTTTGTATGATATTTTCATATTTCCATATATCCTGGAAGCTCTTCTTGGTTTCTAACTGAGATTTGGGTGGTGTTCTCTTTAAATTTGCTAGGATGTGTTTTGTTTTTGAAAAGGATTTTTGTTTCTCTCGATTTTAATGTCAAATTCGACTCTGCAGGCTACAGTTTGATGATCACTTCTGATATTAACTTTGTTATAATTCATATATCGTTAAAAGCACTTGTTTTGTCAGCAGTTATGACATCAATTTCACTTTTTTTCTTCCTCCATTTGGGCATTTCCAATTTACAACCTTTTTGAAAGAATATATTCCTAATTGTCGTTTTGTATTTTTCTACAAATTTCATTTTAGCCTCTTTTATTTCTCTTAGAAATTTTCGCTACTTTTGCATTGAAATTGCTCACCAGAATGGTATCATTTGTTTTTCATCTGTCTATAACGCTACTGATACTGTCATCAAATACTTCAATTTCCTCATCAGTATGGTGCATACACTTGGCTTATTTTCAGAGACTATCTTTTGCATTATCTCATTATTCAAACTACTCTGTTTAACATACAAAGCTTTCTATATTGACTGTGATATTACCATTAGTGATAATAGTCAAAATCCCATGCCACTAAATTTCTTATTCCTCAAACTGACTTGTAGCTGTAATAGATTCTCTATTTCATGTGAAGTTTAATACTAACTACCTTTTTTTAAGTAATGCATACACGTGTGTATGTGTGTGTCTGTGTGTGGTCTGAAACTGAGAGTCACCGTGCCTTCATTGTCTATAACTATAAAAGCTCTATCTTTGATATTAAACCCTTTTCTCCTATAAATATAGAAAATTTTACACACACATATAAAGAAGTAATAGATTTTTTTATTTATTAATCTGACAGATTTTTATGACTTTAAATTTAATTTTTAGTGGATACCCATATTTGAGTAGATGCTCTGTTTATTTAAACATCATATTTATTTTTGTCTACCAGTCTGAATATTTGAGAAATCTTATTAATATGCATGTTTTTCTTAATGAGATTTCTCAAATATTCAAGCAACTAGAAGCAAATAAATATACTGTTTAAAATAAAATGAGCATCTACTCAAATAGGAGTAACCACTAAAAATAATGTTTCGAGTGATATATATATATATATATATATATATATATATATATATATAATTATTTTTAAAAAAATATGATTCCTTTGCTACATAAGAGTTCTCATGTTTCAAAAACGAGAGCCGAAAACCTCAATATAATTATTAAAATTAAATTGAATTAAAGTATCAAGCCCTGTTTCATCCTCAAGCAAAAATTTAGGAATAACCAATTTTGAAATTTTCTTTATAAGCATGTTCATTTGCAAAATTAATTACTATGGAAACGGCTGGGGCGACCATTTTGATAAAGGGCCTAATATATATATATATATATATATATCTTCTGCATTATCTCATTATTAAACTACTCTCTCTGACATACAAATCTTTCTATATTGACTGTGATATCATCAGTGGTGATAATGCAGTCAAAATCCCATGCCACTAAATTTCTTATTTCCCATACTGACTTGTAATTGTAATATATATATATATATATATATATATATGTATATATGGCCATGTCACAATGAAACACCAGTTCTTGCCCAATCATAGAAGTTAACTGTTTGGGAATAACAGGTGCTGTAAGTTTGAATGTGCAGGTGGTGTAAGTGATAATGGCTCCAAATGTGAAATCTGAGAACCAAGTTCGAATTCCAGTAGCTCTCATATCACTTATGCGAAAATATGCTTGGGAAAGGTATGAATCTATCTCTTCTCCCATCAGCAATTGGTAAATAGCAGACCCCATAGTCTTGGTTGGTAACCAGTCTAGGAGAAAGAAAACTCTGAATTCAAGCCAGCCTGAAGAAAAACAAAGAACTGTGCCGAAATAGCAGAAGCAACATCCCTTGAGGACTACCAACAGCAGCAGCAACTAAACTGGGAAGCATATGTAACTTAAAGAGAAAATAATGTCATAATCAAGATGTTGATGTTCCACACAACTTTAAACAAAAGGTTAGGAAGGAATCAATACAGAAATAACGGTTATTTGTATCAAGAAACTTATTTTTCTGAAAAATTGTTTTAAGAGAAAGATTTTATAAATTTCAACCTGAAGTAGTACTGGCTGCTCGGTCAATGAATGCTGAATGTTTCCTTATAAGGAAATGACTAATATTACCATTATCATTAGAGTTAAGGAAAACAGTTACTACACTTAGTATTTACTTGCCACCCCATGCTGGCAGGATGTGACACAAGGTCAGTTTAATGTGGGAAGCCTGAGTGCATACACCTGGGCTAGGTTCAAAAACTTCCCAATCTCTGTAACCGTTGGTTGCACTGTCATCGATATTACTACCAATCCTTATTCTTTAGTGCAGTGAGGGTGGTACTGCCACAGGCTGCTGTTCCCTGGAACCAGGCACCTCTCAGTAATATTTTCAGTTGCGCTTTGCCCAACAACAAAGACACAACTGAGTTGCACTCTGTCCAGAGACAGAAACAATTGAAATATAAAATGTTTGTCTGCCCAAAGGGAGATACTACACCTTAATCCAACCCCAATGGCCAGGGAGTGAAGAAAAATCTAACTCTAGCAGTTCTGTCTGCTCAGTCAATGAATACCAAATATTTCCTTATAAGAAAAAGCTAATATTACCATTATCATTACAGATGAGGAGAACAGATCCCAGCCTGAGGGCCAGGGAATTAAGAAAAGCATAACCTGAATAGCTCTGACTGCTCAGTCAATGAATATTTCCTTGTAAGGAAATGGCTAATGTGACCATTACCATTAGAGATGAGGAGAATAGATACTACACTTAGATCCCAGCCCAATTTAAAAGCTGTGTGGAATGTAAGAATTTTGGGGAATTAAACATTTTTTTTGTTATTTATTTATTTTTGTTGTTGTAGGTTTTAGCCTTTTTGTCTGTAATCTGTTTTTCTTTGAGCAAATCTCTCCCTGTCTCTTATTAACAGTGGCCCATTTATCTGTTTGTGGTAGTGTAGTTCTCCTCCTTTCTGCACTGCATGTTAGATACTTGTGTTTTACATGATATGAACCTTCTTGAAGACTTTCTCTTATTGGCTTGCACAGATTTTAGCTGCAGCTGGCCGTCTCCTTGCTGTGGGCTGTCTCTGACCAAACGTCTTTGTGGATTCTTGCATCAGTTCCAACCGTTTCTTTGCTCTACAATTTCTTCATATATATATATATATATATATATATATATATATGATTGTTATTAAGTTTGTTTTCTGGGAATGGTTTTGGAGAAGAAAAAAAAATTGCCTTCTCCTTCTCAAGTGATTTACCAAAAAAAATTTTTTTTAAAGGATCAGGAAAGAATTTGGTTATTTTTCCCTATTAAAAAAAATATAAATTTAATTGCTGAAACTGAAACCAGAAAATTTTCTTAAAAATATATACAAAATAGAATAAAGTCAGTGCTTTCCATTCAAACAAAAAAATTAAATTCCTGTCCCTATATCATGTTTACTTGATAACTCAGTGATGTATTGGCCCCGCCCTTAGAGAAAACAATTACAATGGATGAAATGGTTGTCATTAAATTCACTCCCTCACAAATTATGCTACACTCTTATGTGCAAATGGAGAGTTGAAAATCATTCAGATTTATTTATTTATTTTTGGCTACTTAGAGGATCTGTAAAATTGGTCTTTTTCTATTGTACAAATTATACACATACTTTTCTCATTTAAGATTTGAAAGTTGAGAAAAACATTGTTTCTTTGGTCTATCAGACTCACTCTTTTTGTTTGATGATACATATTTTTTCCTGTAATGTTTACTTGACAATCCCTTTGAGAACACAATTATGATGGGGGGGGAGGGGGATTGTCATTAAATTCACACCCTCACAATTTATGCTATTATAGACAAAAGGAGAAATGAAAATCACCCAATTATTTTTTTCATCCTTTAAATTAAATTCCACTGGTACCTAAACTTAATATCTCTAGTTTCAATGCACCATTTTAGCTACTTAGAGGTTACACAGGAATATAAAAAGATCACACGTTTAGTATTATAAAGGTTATAGCTACAAAACCGAACATGTAATAATGAGAAGGAGCCTTCAGCCAAGATAAAAGTCAGTGGTCAGGAATTTAAAATATTAGGCCAATTCAAATATCATGGCTTGATTGTCAGATTTGCTGAAGATTTTTAAACTAAAAACAAGGAGTATTTTTTTTATGCATCCTATATAGTTTGGAATGTAAAATGTATCTGACATTTCTTGATGTATCAGAGAGAGAGAGAGTGAGTAGATCTTTATCTTACAATAGCAGCTTATATATTTATATCTCTCTGAAAAAAGAAACAAGAAAAGTACCATTGGTTTTAATTTACAAGTGTCTAAGTGAAGACAGTATTGCTTGTGAAGAATAATTTTTTACCATTTGATATAATGGAATATGTATACACCTGTGTTCCCTCTCACTGGAATATGATTGGCTGGTGTCCGTCATAAATACTGACGGACATGTAGGGATGACATCAGAGCCTTAGTCTGAGAGCTAAGTCTATAACAATGCCCATTGGACTATGCCATTGATCTACACTTCTTACCTGCGACTACGACACATACCAGTCGATTACTGCTACCCTATTCTACTTGGTTATAGTAGTCAAAACTGCTTAGCTACTCAAATATATCCCTTTCCGGGACATTCATCTCAGTTTGACTACTATTAATTCATGCAAATTCAGTAGCCTGGCAAATGTGACACAGAATTCTAAAAGCACGTCAGAATAGCAAAAGGTGCCCTCAAGAAACTAAAAGAATTAAGAGTGATATGTCCCGGAAAGGGATATATTTGATTGAAGCAGCTAAGTGATTTAGGCTACTGTAACTGAATAGAACAATCTAGTAGGTAGCAGTAATGGAACTGGTACTCGTCGCAGTCAATAGGTGTAGGCAATAGGTGTAGACCAATAGGATAGTCAACGGTGTAGTCCAATGGGCATCCTCCTGTACCTCTACATCAGCCTGTATTTATGGCTGACACCAGCCAATCATATTCCTGTGAGGGGGAACACAGGTGTATGCATATTCATTACATCAAAGAGATAGGAAAATTTTCATTAGAAGCAACAAGAAAAAGAATGCTGGTGCTCCATTTCGGCTACTTAGAGGTTACAGACAGACATACAGAAATCATACTTTTAGTATCATATAGATATTCTGAATATATTTAGATGTTATATTTTCCTGTTTAAAAATTGGGTCATTCCTGGTGATTTAAAAATTGAGAAAACCTGAAGAGATTGTTCTTTCAGCCTGTCAAACTCTTTTCGTTTCATGATAATACATATTTATCTTTATTTAAATGCAGACTATTGTCCACCTCCCCACACTTTATTGTAATCACAGCATTTCAGCCATTGTGTCCTTCAGCCTTCATCAGGTGATTGTCAATCTGGGTAACCTTCAGGGAATTTTAAACTGAACTCTTTATTTAATCCACTGGGGCAGATTGTTCTCATTCTACTATTTATGTCCAGGGAATATCTAATCTAGTTCTTAGTACTGCTCAGTTATTACTATACTCATTAGCAGGCAGGTTAGGTTTAACGCTCCATATTCTCCACTCAGAATTGCCTCATGGGACAATAGCCTAGTGGATTAAAATTAGTGAATCTGATGACATAGTAATTGCAAGTTCAATCCCTGGGCCAGATATTGCATATTTGGACTCAGTGGAAACAGTATAAGTTAACCAAACCTTGTGAGCAAAATTGGGTGGACAAAACAGTTTGGAATCTGTTGATAGCATTAGCATAGAAGTCACAAATCGTTGGTACAAGGTACTGGCAAAGTATGCATCATATGACATGATCAACATTTTTTGTACTGGGCTTGTTCAAAAAATATTGATCATGTCAGATGATGCATACTTTGTCAAAAACTGTAACTAAGTTTTGCTCATCATAGTTGTAGCATAAATCACAGGTAGACAAAAAATACAATGTGCCTGAGCAGATGTTTGCAACAGGGATTAGCTGGCCACTTTAGCAGATAGAAAAAGAGTAGCCACCCATTATATTAATATCTTAATTACTTAATTTTCAAGTAGAAGATTTGTCTTTATTTAAGGGTACATGGATTTGTGTGTAGTGGAGTGGCTATAAATGTAGAAAGTGGTATTTGTGTGCAAAGTTCAAATACCAGCCAAGGCCATTACATTCACTTTCATGCAAATACCCTTGCAAAGGTATGAATCCAGAACCCCAAATAGTGGTTAAATAGTAGAGCAGATGGGATCTACCAAGTCTAGAAGGAAAACTTCAAAACCAGCCTGAAGAGAGATGAGTTCTGTCAAGCTATCTTGCCCTAGGCACACCATTGCTGTTGTATCTGCAGTACATATGGTGTCACTATGACCCTAATGGGTTACAGGTTTCATGATGTGACCAAGATGCTTTCAGTCCTGATATAAAAAATTGAAAATATCCAATCAGAATAAAGACATGGATTGCAGCACATTGAAGAAAAACAATACAAACTCTATTAACTAGAAACTAAAATTCTAGTTTCAACTTTGTGTAAAGGGTTTTTTTTTTGTTACTGAGTATTTCAAAAGAAATATCAACTTAAAATGAAATGATATTTGGTGCAACATGACCCACTGTTGCTTGATAAATATACATTTTCCATAACATTTATACAAAATAAAAATGATGGCTAAAAGATAAAATTTTTAAAAATTACTCAAGTAGTAATTGAAGTTTCTGTAAATATTTTTGCAAAGTTTAACATACATATCTGTAAAAAGAATGGCCTGTTAAAAGGAATCTTTTTCTCTTGACACAACTATGACTCGACACTCCATTGACAATTTTTGGATTTTTACATTATCTCTTTTTACTCAAGAATTGATGACAGAAAAACTAAACAGTATTTTATTAGATTATTTATAAGAAAAAATTTATACTTAAAAGTAGAGGATTATACTGTTATGTGCTTTCCTTTATATTTTATTAGTTCAGCATTTATCTTGTATACTGAGAGCTAGCCTACCCTTATTGTTTGGGTATTTTTAGATAGCCTGTGCCTTAGCTATGCTAATTAGGCAGTCATTTCTATATCACTAGAGATACTTTTATAATTTCCAATCATTTTATACATCAGATACGTATATAATATTTTCTAATGAGTTGTTGGCAATATTTAACGTCTGTACTCTTAAAAAAAGAAAAACTGTTGTCCGAAAAGGATGTTTTTTCTCTTGACACTGTTATTACTCCATACATGCTCAGCAAATTTTATTGTCTTAAAAAAAAAAAACAAATACCCAAAACATAATTTATATATTCTCTTTTTTTGTCAAGAATTAACAATGAATGAATTAAACACTATTTATTTTTACACTATTTACATCGTTCAGACTGTTGTCCTCATCTTTATTCCTATATATATGATGTTTTGGCTGTTGTATGCTCTAACCTTCGTCAGGTGCTATATGTTGGAATTTCGAACCAAACCCTTAATTTAATCCAATGTATATCATCTGAAGAAAGTCTGAGCATACAACAGCCAAAATTTTGTGAATCTTGCAATAAAGATGAGGATAACAGTCCAAACAATGTAAATAGTGTAAATAGTTACAATGTCTCATCTCAGAAATATAGACAGATTCTGAGGAAGGCCGGAGTGTGCAACGGTCGAAAGGTCATGAACATGGCAACAAAGATGAGGATAACAGTCCAAACAATGTAAATAGTGTAAATAGTTACAATATCGCATCTCAGAAATATAGACAGACTCTGAGGAAGGCCGGAGTGTGCAACGGTCGAAAGGTCATAAACATGGCAACAAAGATGAGGACAACAGTCCAAACAATGTAAATAGTGTAAATAGTTACAATGTCTCATCTTAGAAATATAGACAAACTATTTATTTTAGATTGTTTATTTATAAGAATAATTTTATATTTACAAGATTATCAAAATATGTGAACCAACTACAATACAATATTTACTATTTATCATATTATAAAGAAATAATGATGAAAACAAAATTTTATTTCATAAAATTATAAAAAATATCTGTGAAGAAAAAAATTTGAATAAACTGCAAATAATTGTAATTGTAAATTTTGACAAAAAATGCATTTTCTGGGCATTTCTTTCCAAAAATATTTTCTGGCTTTAAATAACCTGCAAAGGGTTGATAAGTCATAAAAATAAGCCATTAAATCATACTGTATACTACCTTAGCAGTTTTTTTAGATTGATGCATTCTCATTTTCTTAATAAGTGACAACAAAAGAATTAAACACTATTTATTTTATTAGATTGTTTATTTAAAAGAATAATTTTATATTTACAAGGAAATAAAAATAGATGAACCAACTACAATGTAATATTTATTATTTACTATATTACAAAGAAATAACGGAAAATAATTTTTTTATTTATAAAAGTGTCTGTGAACAAAGCAACAAGCAAACTTAAGCAGACGTATAACAATGTGAAACTGTAATTATAAATTTATAAAAATGCTTTTTCTGGGCATTTTTTTCATTTGCTCTTGTCATATAAATTCAGTAAAATAGTTTGAGAGTATCTAAATTTGTACACTTTTATTTCTTGAGAAATTGACAATGACAATGTTAAACACACACACACACACACACATATATATATATATATATATATATATATATATATATATATATATATATATATGTGAAAAGTGTATATAAATATAAATAAATATATATATGTATAATTATTTATATATTATATGTACTGTACTTATTAGAAAGTGCTCAAGCGTAAAACCCAGGGTCACAAACTCACATCTATCCAACCAAATATATATATATATATATATATATATATATATATATATATATATATATATATATAAAAAGGCACATGTCATAAGTAATTACTCAGGGTGGGCAGCTTGTGACCTTTATGTAGTAAATCTACACAGAAATAAAATATTTTGCATTTTATGCATAATAATCAGATTAACCTTCCTAATTTTCTTAGATTAGGTGCCCATTATGCCACAGAATGAAAATGTAGCTGCTGATCGATTTTTATGTAGGCACTTCCTACCTAAACATACAGGATACCAAAAGGTTGAAACCTAGATAGCAGAATCAGCTGATCTCCTAACTTTTTATACTTAAAAGCTCTACATGTTAAATTTTTTTGCATGTATTGTGTACTTTTTAATATTACTGTCTCCTGGATAATTAAATTCTGACCATTTAACTTTTTCTATTAAATATTAGACTATTTAATTACAAGAATAGTGTTTAACATATTTGTTGTCAATTCTTGAGAAAAAAGAAAATTTATTCATATGTTTGGGTTTTATTAAATTTCTAAAAATAACTTTTCAAAATAAAAAAAATTTCCGAGGGAGTATATGGTGTCAAGAGAAAAACTATCCTTTTGAAAATTTTTCAGAAATTTTTTTTTTTTTTTTTTTTTTGGGGTATGCATGTTAAACTTTGCCAATTTTTTGTTTGCAGGTATGTATGTTAAACTTTGCCAATGTTATACTTTTGCCTGTCTTTGATTGATCCTCATCCAGTAATGTCCGCCATTCAATCTGGATTTTTCGCCTTGCATTTACGGTACAGCTTTTGTCTTTTTTTTGGTTCTTGCTCTTTTTCGCTTCATGTCCTTCTGCCTTCTTTGTACATTCCCATTTGTTGCACCTTGTCTCTTGCTAACAGCATTATGCTCCTCCTCCTCACTCCGTCTCTCCCCCCTGACCCCCCGACCCTCCCATCTTTTTTCACCACCCATGTTTCTCTACTTTTTGGTTTGCTGGGATTTTTAATCCAATCAACTGAGGCCTTTATCCATTTGAACATTCATTTGTATACATAGCCTGTTACTGACTTTGTACATTGCTAAACATTTACTGCAATATACTTTTCAGTATACAGCACCTTACTTATATATTTTAATAGGGATTTATTTTTGAATCCTATTGTGTACACAGTCTGTTGTTAGCTGCTATAGTCAATGGCATACTTGGACCTTCATGCCCACAAAATAGTGTCAAAAGTATGTTTTTTTCCATTGACATTGCAATTATTTTAACTACCTTCACTACTCGGCAATGTTTTTGGTTTTAAAAAGTAATGATTACAATTGTTATAAAAACTTAAACATATGAAAGTGAATTTATACATATTTTTGTTCTTGAGAATTTACAACAAAAATATTAAACACTATTTATTTATTAGATTTACAAGAATAATTTAATATTTGCAATAAAACTAATTCAATGCAATATTTTTTTTATAAAAAAATAAATATGAAAACAACTTTTTTTATTCATAAATTTATAAACATTTACTAAATTATTAAAATATGTAAACCAACTACAAGGAACTCCTTATTTATCATTTTATAAAGTTCAAATCAATTGGTAATTAGCCAATGTTTTGACAATCATTCCAATAAACAATCTAATAAATGAATAGTCTTTAATATTTTATTCTCAAGAACAAAGAAAATGTATAAATTCATTTTCATATGTTTAGGTTTTATTAAAATTCTAATCATTGCTTTTTAAAACAATAAATATTGCCAAAGAGTGAAAGTAGTTAAAATAATAGCAGTGTCAAGGGAAAAACCGTCCTTTAGAGACAGTGTTTTTTCTTTTTGCAGGCATGAAGGTCAAAGTTTGCCAACCAATGATAAGTGTTCTATTGCTAAATATGCTAGGCATTTCATGAAATATTAATTGGAGATGCAATATGTTTTTGCTAACCTTTGAACATTGTTCTTAATGGGCAGCTATTGCTAATCAGCTGACATTGTTTATGATACCAGTTACTGTTAAAATGCAATCATGTATCCAATCTGAAGCTAAGCAACTGGAATTAAAACATTGAAAAAGGAAGTGATACTAGATAGAACACACTCTCAGGAAACCAGCATCCTGCATCACCTGCTGGTGGACAGGAAAAAGGAAAAAGAGGACAATCAAGACACACCTGGAGGCATAATGCAGAACAAATTGAGGCAACTTGCAAGCACCTAAACAGAAATAAGGAAAATAACTGCATTTGAAGGAAAATTGACATTGATGGTTTACACACTTCTGAGCAGGAAAAACAATCTTTAAATGCAAAACAACCTAAAATCTGCAGTACTTTTTGCAGCAACCAAAACATCCTTAATTTCAACCTCCTGCATACGTGACATCTGAACAAAAATGCCCAACACCAAATACAGTGGATGTATATAGAAATGCAAAGTGTTATAAATATTTTGCATGCTAAGGACAAAAATATGGCTTTGGATCTCAGAGGATTTATATTTTAGTATTTGGAATGGTATGGGGAGCTGGCAGAGGTTTTCTGGGGTACGTGATTGATTGTTTGTTTTTTTATGGCTTATCAACCTTTTGCAGGTTATTTAAAACCAGAAGATATTGTTAAATTGAAAGAATTTTTTTTGAGATAATAATGATTTACTGATACAAGTCCTAATAATTAACCCATAGCTTAGTGGGGGAGAAAAGTTGTATTCATACCTTTCCCAAGGGTATGTCACGTAACTATATATGTAAATATACTAAACCTGACTGAAATTGGAACTCAGCTCTCTGATTTTTTAATTCTGAGCTGTTATCCATTACACCCCCTGCACATCCAATCTTACAGCACCTGGTATTCTCAAGTGGTTATCTGTCTAGGCATTGACATTGCTTAAATTCGGTGATCATACAAGAACCAGTGTTTCAACATGATATGGTCGTAGGCTTTCTGGGGTACATGATCAAAGATGATGAGACTTTGGTGCATCATGTTACTCCACAGATTAATGATTAACATGATGACTTGGAGATATTCATCATCAAGCCCAGAACATTCTGCTGTACAACAATGCCACTCTACAGATGGCCAACTTAACAAAAGAGTGGCTCCAGTAATATCTTTGAGATATTGCACTGTATCCCAATACATAATGCTGAATTGGCTGTTTGGGACACTCTTTAGATTGACATCTTTTTTTTTTTTTTAAATCAATTCACACCAAGCAAAGCAATAATGTCACTAAGATGCAATGGACTGCTAGGAGTGCAAGAGAATGAAAAAGACTTTAGAAGGAACCAGAAACCCAATCCTAAACAGGAAACAAGGGATAAACCTCTACTCCTCTATTCACCCCAAGCAAGGTGATAATGCCACTAAGATGCAAGGGGCTACTGGGAGTGAAAGAGAATGAAAAAGACTTTAGAAGGAACCAGAAACCCAATCTTAAACAGAAAACAAGGGATAAACCTCTACTCCTCTATTCACCCCAAGCAAGGTGATAATGCCACTATGATGCAAGGGGCTACTGGGAGGAAAGAGAATGAAAAGACTTTAGAAGAAACCAGAAACCCAATCCTAAACAGGAAACAAGGATAAACCTCTACTCCTCTATTCACCCCAAAGCAAGGTGATAATGCCACTAAGATGCAAGGGGCTACTGGGAGTGAAAGAGAATGAAAAAGACTTTAGAAGGAACCAGAAACCCAATCCTAAACAGGAAACACAGGGTAAATCTCTACTTTTGGTCAAAAGTCAGGGTAGTAGTGTGAACCGGATGATAGGCAAACCTATCTACTCCTATTATTTGGCTCCCACTTTAGATTGCTATCTTTTAATTTATCTGGTAAGTGGCTCCATATAGATGACAATGCAAAGGTAGGTGCAATCAGTAGATGCCATGTTCTTCAAGAAGGATATTTATGCACTTGTGCACCAAAGGGAAATGTACATCAGTCTTGATGGCAACTGCATGGAACAGTCATATAGA
Source organism: Acanthosepion pharaonis (assembly GCA_903632075.3). Taxonomy (NCBI): domain Eukaryota; kingdom Metazoa; phylum Mollusca; class Cephalopoda; order Sepiida; family Sepiidae; genus Acanthosepion; species Acanthosepion pharaonis. Next base: position 2,368,259 of record CAHIKZ030002236.1, on the reverse strand, counting down.
AACAAATGCACAGTGTTTTATTTATACAGTAAATGTTTCTGCATTATTTTTTCTTTTCTTTTTTTAAATCCCTTATGAATGCAAAAAGGCTTCCATTTGTTTCATAGATTATGCAAAAGCATTTGATGACATACAAAGATCTAGTTAGAATGCTAGGAGAAACTGGTTTATTTGTGAAAAGATATTAGAATCATCCATGATCTCTATTAGAAACAAATTGTCTACATTACCCAGAGACAAAGATTGATTCAGTGATCTGGGAATCATCCATTGTGAACAATACCACAAAAATTCAAAATTCAGCTTTACTTGATGCCTTCAGATTATCCTTGGTTTGATCTCTTCAAACAACATTTATCCACAAAAAAGTTTCCAGACAGATGACACAGTTGATACAAAGGTGGTTCAAGTTGCTTGACATCATGTTCTTCAAGAGTTACCTACCCATATACCAATGAGACAAGTGCATCAATCTTGATGATAACTACATGGCAAAACAGTATAGCAATGCTGGTAACAATTAACAATGTTTTGTCTTGTACTAAACATCAAATTAGTAAATATTTGTACCTTACTCTTTCAATATTCACATATCCATGTTCATAAATCTATTTACATTAAAAATTAAGTTATTTTCTTAATAACAATATGTATTACTAGATATATATTAATTTTAAAATACTATTCATGACTTCTTCCTATATACATTTTAAAATATTGCTGTGTACACAATATGTTTCTAATTGTATGTATATATCT
>CAHIKZ030002236.1:2350000-2362500 GCA_903632075.3 Acanthosepion pharaonis | reverse complement strand
TGAATTAAAATGAATGTTTTTGCAAAAAAAATAAAAAAATAAAGGCTGACAAATTTTAACAAACATACCCCACCGAAAAAAAAACAGTCTGTCAAATGAATGTTTTTTTTTTTTCTCTTGACACCACTGTTACTCTGTACTCCTTTGGTAATTTTTATTGTTTGGAAAAGCTATTTTTAAAATTTTAATAAAACCCCAACTTATGAAACTGAATTTATGCATTCTTTTTGTTTTGGAGAATTGACAACAAAAGTATTAAACACTATTTAATTCCAAGATTATAAATATAACGTAAACCAACTACAATTCAATATTTATTATATACTATATTATAAAGAAATAACAATGAAAATATCTTTTTTATCTTGAGTTTATTACATTATTTATTTATGTGAATAATTTTATATTTACAAGATTATAAAAAAATGTGAACCAACTATAATACAAGATTATTATTTACTATATTATAAAGAAATAATGATGAAAATAATTTTTTTTTATTATTCATGAATTTATAAAAATGTTGGGTGACTATAGAACAAGAAAGTTTAAGTACATAACATCAACGATGAGTAACTACATTTTAAATTCTATAAACATGCATTTTCGGTCATTTTTTTCATTTGGTCATGTCACATAAATTTACTAAAATAAGTTGTGAGTGTTTGGATTCCCTTCTTTTTTTTCTTTTCTATTTCACTTGAGAATTAACAACTGTTAAACTCCTGCTAGTTTTATCTTTTGAATCTGGTCCTGTTCACTTCAAGATGGCTTCTTCTCTCTCTCTCTCTCTCTCTCTCTCTATATATATATATATATATATATATATATATATATATATATATATATATATATGAGGCTAGCTCAATGATTGGTCAATAATAATAATAGTTATATATTCCCATGCAAATAACTTAACAGTGTCACCTGTGTCAATCTATTTTTTCCAAACTACCATTTTTGGCAAGGGAAATTAACTCAACAACAACCATCACTTCTAATTTTATATTTACAAGATTATAAAAATATTTGAACCACCTACAATGCAAGATTTATTATTTGCCATATTATAAAGAAATAACTATGAAAAAAAAAAACAAAAAAAAAAAAACTTCTTAATTTATAAAAAATGTCTGTGAATTAGAGAGCAAGAAAATTTAATGCCAAGGGTGTATACTGTGTCAAGAAAAAAAAACTGTCTTTTTGACATACCATTATTTTTATGTGGGTACATTTGTCTATATTTCTGAGATGAAGTATTATGTACATTATTTACATTACTCGGACTATTGTCCTCATCTTTGTCGCCATATTTATCACAATGTTTTGGCCGTTGCACGCTCCGGCCTTCTTCAGGTGGTTGGAATTTCGAACTGAACTCTTTATTTCGCTCACTGGGGTAGACTGTTCTAGTTCCACGTGCCATGTTTGATGGATGTCAGTTATCAGTTATCTCCTGCTAATTTCCCTCTGAAAGTTCTCCACTGCCTTAACCAGGTATTGAACTCACACTCTTTGGGTCCTGTCACTGGATCTAACCAATGCCTTTATCCACTGTGCCATGTGTCCTGAGGACAATAATCCGAATAATGTAAATAATGTGGGTACATTTGTTAAACTTTGCCTAAAAGGCTTTTGGTAATGTAGCCCTGATATGGAAACTCTGTTTATATCTAGAAAAGTTTCTTTCATTCTTGGTTTGGATTAGATTATTGTATTTTTATTTTGAAATTTCTCTATTTGTAAAAAAAAAAAAAAAAATCTACATTCTCAGTAACTTTTTAAATTTATGAAATATTTATAAAAATATGATTTTTATTTCAAATTTACATCAGATATATAACCAAGTATTAGGCTATTTTATTTTTTAATCAAGTGATATTAAAGAAATTTATTTCCTTACAACTGCAACTGTTATTATCTTTAGATCTTTTGGGGTTTTTTTTTTCATATATTAGAGCATATTTGGAGCTTTGTAAAGTAACTTAGAGAATTTAAAATCTTTTCAGTACCTTTTACCTCAGAAGTTAACAGAGTATTTGAATGCTTTAATGAAATTAAGGGAACTTCAAAAAATGAGCAACATTATTACAATTTGATAACTTCATCAGTAAACCTGGCATAGAATTGAGCACCAAATACAGCTATAATCAGGCTGTTCAACAAGTGTGTAATAAGAATAGTTAATGAAGATTGTAGATATTTACCAAACTGAGTTTATTCTTGCACCATGGCTGAAAAGAAGAGAACTGAATCTTGCCTACCTAACTTGAATATCATTATTCAGAATCCTGGCTTTGATCTTTGCTTGGCCACTGGCATTTGTGGAAAATGTTCCATTATATCAGCCACTGAAGGATCCAAATTATCAATATACTAATTATGCATTCTTTTAATGCTAGAAGACTTTAAAAATGGCAATGAAAATAATGATAGAAACATTCTTTAACATAACTATAAAACATGCTAACGGTGAACTTTGCTGGTTAGAATGTTTTTTTTAAAAAATTCCATTGAGGATATATTAAAAAATGTAACCGTAACCTGAAAACTCAAGTCATGTTCTTGAATAGCCTTGTCATATTGAGAATTTCATTGGCACCAAATCTGTTCAGAAATATCTAAACTGTCAGTTGTATGTGATCACTTTCTCAAACTGATGGTTAAAAATGGCTTTGAGCGACTGAAGCTTGTGGGTTTTGGCAAAGACAATCTTTCTATGGACACTGTGGACTAGTCCTACAGAATCACAAAAAAAGCACACTACCAGATGTCAGAAACCATATCATTTAAAGACTTTCAACAGCAGCAACGTAGCTTGAAGAGAAAGCAATGGCATAACTAAAATGTTAACATTTCACACTAGTTCAAATAAAAGGTTAGAAAGAAAGCCCCCACCAATACTAGAAAGAACTACTGGACTTGAGAAACCTATTTTCCTGGAAAAAATGTTTTAAGAGCAAATGTTTTTATAAATTTCAAACAACAGTAACACTGGCTGCTTGGTCAATGAATGCCAAATTTTCCTTATAAGTAAATGCTTAATATTACCATTACCATTCAGGATTTTAAATAGCTAGAGAATGACTAGTTGTTTTTTATATTTTTGTATTTTATATATAGGAGAATTTATATATGAGAATAATACTGGCTTTTTCTAATCTGGGAAATCAAAAGATCTTTGGAAAAAGAATCACAATTGTGCATCCATTTATTTAAAGGTTATCAGATATTAGGCATTGTTCTGTTAACATCATTCAAATGTTTGTTTTTCTACATCTTAATAATGTGTTTTTATTTCACTTGATTTTTTTTTCTAATTTTAAATTTGAATCTGCAATTATGTCAGCTTAGGCATAGAAAAGTCTTCATGGGGAGAAACATTTTCTCTGTGTCTCTTTCCAAAAGATTTCTTTGGTCTGAATTGTTTGATTCATTCATTCATTTTCTATGGCTTATCAACCTTTTGCAGGTTATTTAAAGCCAGAAAATATTTTTAGATTGTAAGAATTTTTTAGAAATAATAATGATCCTAGAATATTCAGAGCATTATTTTAGATATAATCTATATTATTTTCATAGGTCCTACATTTCTATGTAAAGTTTTCATTGTATCTTTCAATGTCTAATCTATTCACTGGTAGACAGGATCCTAGAATATTCAGAGCATTATTTTAGATTTAATCTATATTATTTTCATAGGTCCTTCCTTTCTATGTAAATTTTTCATTGTATCTTCCAATGTCTAATCTATTCACTGGGAGACAGGATCCTAGAATATTCAGAGCATTATTTTAGATTCAATCTAATTTAATGCTTTTTAGCCCTACCAAAAAACACTGTAAATTACCTAATTAAAGCAAAGCAAAAATATAGAAAGACACATGGCCCAGTGGATAAAAGCATTGAAACATTGTGAATATGGCAATAAAGATGAGGACAACAGTCTGAACAATGTAAATAGTTACAATGCCTCATCTCAGAAATTTAGACAAAAATATAGAAGCCTATTTCTGCCTGAATTTCTTGTGTAATGAGTTACCATTATTTGTGTTCAGATTTTTGTTAACATCACATTTTAAGTTTGCCTTCTAGGCTTCTTCATGTAACCTTTAAAAAATTTCAAACGAAACCCTTTATTAAATTTATGGGGCTCGATTATTCTTATTCCGCTGTTCCACATGTCTCAGGATATGTCATCTTATTTCGTACTGCTAAATTATTGCTTACTGTTTCTACTGAGTCTCTACTACCCAGCCCAAGGATTGAACTTGCTATTGCTATTTCACTAAATTCATAAACCAATTTTTTAATCCACTTGACTGTTGTTCCATAAAAAAGAAAAAAAGACCTTGTGCCACATCCTGCCTTAGTTGGGAGATCAGGCAAATAATGCCACTAATGTGTAATGATATTTATTTTTGTGTAATAACAAAAAATGTGACACAAGGCTAAAAGTGGGGATGGGGAAGGCTAGTCTTCATCTGTCTTATCTTAAACTTATCTAGCCATAATCACTGACCCAAACAAACTATACAATATTCCTTGCACCAAAACTCCACATTCTTACTTACCATTCTTATTACAACCACCATAATACCTCAGAGTCTCTATTAAATCCTAACTACAATTGTACAATTTGTTTGTGGAGGGAGGGGAATAAACAACTTTTAAAAATGAAATCCCCAATGAATACTTACAATATGAATAATACTATATATACAAGAAACTAAACAAAATGTGTAATAAAGTTACTATCTGTCTTTTATATATATTACCATAATATTATTATATTATTATTATACTATTATAACAAATGGCATTTACATGATAAGCGGTAATATTTAATTTGCAGAACAATTTTTAAAAGCATACTTTATTAAATATTTAATCTGTTATTTTTAATTGAAAATTTTAAAAATTGCCATATGTTTCTGTCAATAAAGCTTTTTAGAATTCATAGTGTTTGCATAGAAAGAACTTATGAAAACTACTTGTCAAAAATGTAGTTGGAAGTTAAAGAACCTGCACTATTCATAATAAGCATTGTTGTCATCTGATATTTCACATTATTACAAACTAGTTGAACAGAGCTAGGAAGAGTTGCATGGAAGTGTTTGAATAAGTTAAAATGATTTATTTAATTATTTTTCCTAAATTTCTGTCCTGAATTTTTCAAACTGGTGAAAAATAACAAGTTTTCTGAATTCATTCTATAGAGGTAAAAAGAACCTCTATGACGGCTTACATTTCTCTGTCCATAGAATGGGTACTTGGTTAAAGTTGTGTCAAAAGAACATCACATTTTATTGCATTCTTATATGGGGGCATGGCTGATTGTGTAGAATGTTAGTGTTCTAACCATGAGATATAGGTTCAAATCTCACCATAGTTGCTTTGTCAAGGAGGTAACTTCTTGACAATATTGACCTGGGGGAACCAATCCCAGCATGCCATATCTTTGGAACGTTTTTTTTTTTTTTTTTTTTTTTTAATCATTTCACCACTGAGCAAGGCAATAAAGCCACTAAGATGCAAGTAGTTTCTGAATGTTAAAGAATATAAGAAAAATAAGAAGACAATAACAGGACAAGAATTGAGAAGACACAGGATAATGATTGAGATTGCATTTAAATGTTTGAAGTCCAAAGTTGATTGGGAAACAAGAAGCCAGAAGAGAGTTCCACAAGCAAAAAGTGTGAGAGGAGAAACTGTTAACATAGAACTTACTGTTACATCTAGCCATCCTTACCACCAATCTAGTATTGCACTTAAATTCATAAAGTCTAGGTTCCATAAAGGAAAGTTCATCAGAACACTTACCATGAAAGTATTTGTAGAAAAGTCACAGGGAAGCTATGTTATGGTGGTGGGAAGGTGACTGAAGCTGAGATGCCAGGTCAAGACCATTAACATTGTAGATTCTTCTTTGGATTTTATCAAGAATCTCTAATTATATACCTGAAAATCATACTACAACCCAAGCCTTTTGAGTGAAATTGGGTTGGCAAAATTTTTCAGAAGCTGTTATCTTGTACTGGCAAAAAGTCATCATGACCGAGGGTTTCAGTATACCGGCCTTGTTCAACAATTGACCATACCAGATTATGTACTCTCCTGCCAGAAACTGTAACTAACATCTGTTCAGTATAGCCATGGGGATTTTCTAAATGTATCTTAGATGTGGCTGAAAATATGGGGCACCCAGTGAGGATCAAACCCACTACTCAATCATAATTGTTCTACCAAGACAAACTTGCTAACCATTCCACTATGTTGAAGTGCCCCTGTCCAGCATAGTTATGATATAAACCAGAGGTTGGCTCTGTGGGTGTTGAAGAAATACAAATCTGCCTGATCAGGGACCTGCAGCAGGGATTAGCTTTACCTACAACTATATACAAACCTGTAGATTCCATGCAGAGTATCGGGCCACAGCCAAACCATGCAAATTCTGTTGTTACAGTTTCTGTATCAAGTGGGTTTTATAAAGGGGAATCACTAACCCCATACACAACTGGTTTTGAATTCAGAGTTGTCTTTTTCCTAGACTGGCTGTTACTGTGCTCTTTAACCATGGAAAGGAAAATAGATGGATTCATACATTTCTCAAGGGTATTTGAGCTTTCATAGCTTTGATCAGAACAAGGAAAGAAAATTAGTTCATACTTCTCCTCAAACAGCAGTAGAGGTTTATCCCTTGTTTCTTGTTTAGGATTGGATTTCTGGTTCCTTCTAAAGTCTTTTTCATTCTCTTTCACTCCCAGTAGCCCCTTGCATCTTAGTGGCATTATCACCTTGCTTGAGGTGAATAGAGGAGTAGAGGTTTATCCCTTGCTTCTTGTTTAGGGTTTGGTTTCTGTTTCGTTCTAAAGTCTACTTCAACACTATACTTCTAACATCTCCATCTAAACTCTGAAATTTTACTTACTATTTATTTATTTTTCCTCATTAGCAGTAGGTTGGTTTATCTATCTTCCAGAAAACACTCCTCGTCAGTATTTTCACTAAAATTGTGAGATCTAGTTGCCAATCTAGAAGTACAATTAAATTCATGCAGTCAAGGTACTAAAGGGAAAATCTAATTAGAACAATTCCCATGAAAATATTTGTAGAAAAGAGAGATGCAAGCCACATAATATCAGAGAGAAAGTGACTGAAGCAAAGATGGCAGGTCAGGATCGATTACATTACAGATCCTTCTTTAGATTTTGTTAAGAGTCTCAAGATATATAGCAGGAGCATCAAACCAGATATAGCAGCAGTATTCAATATAAAGATTAATGGTAGATTTATAAATGTGTAAGATTGATTCTGACAATAAAAATTGTCTGGCACAGCACAGTGAACCAACTTTTCTAGCAGTAGATGTAGCAACTGATTCAATATAGTTACTCCACTTCATGTCAGTGGAAAACATGAGCCCAAGAAGGTGCAAAGTGTTTCTCTCCTGCATCAGCCATGCTAACAGCAAGCAGAAATGGTTCTCTGTGTTGATTAAATGAAAGTACTTTTATTTTGGAGGTGTTAAAATTTACAAGCCATTCCTTGCCTCAGTTAACAACTGATTGGAGGCTGTTTTAGAGAGTGGCTGCCACTTTTACTTTGTCTTACCTGTCGGACTTGCTACTAAAACATGAGTAAATAGTTGTGTCATTTGCATAAATACCTAGTTGGGAATTGATGGTATCAAGGTCATTGATGAAGATCAGAAACAGCATAGGTTCAAGGATAGACTCCAGGGAGACCCCTGCATTAATATTAAATGAACTAGAAGCATTTCTGTTCAATTTAAAAATTTATTAATAAAAATATTGTATTTTCCTAGCACAGTAGTTCTAAAACTTTTTTTCTCTGGGCTGCATTTTTGGAATAAGAATTTGCTTGTGTCTCACCAAATTTTATGGGATAAAAAGTACATTTAAAAAAAAAAAACAGGGAGAGAGGGGGTTAAATGGAGATAACCATGGATTCAAAGTCAGAAGATTATTGTTGATAACTCTCCCTTCCAATTTGCGGACCCTAATTACTATATTCTTAATGCTTGATATAATGCAAAAATATCCCAATGATAAAAATCGCTCAATAATTATTTATAACTATTTATACTGGCATTCATCCATGCAATTACAAGTAATCCATAATAATATTTTAAATTATGAAATCATATTTATTTTTGGCATATGAATTTTTTGAAACTGTTTCTCGGTCTTTGATTGTCTTTCAGTTATTCTGCCTCACCTGCTATCCTCTTCGCTGCACCTATGAGGTGTGATGCATCATTTTAGGAACCAGTGATTTTTTTTTAATATTTCTGTCTAAATTATTCACATATGCATATTCTTACCTCTCAAACAAATGGGAGGCTATGCTTATTAAAATTTTGAAAATTAAGAGATCTCCCCCACACCTTATTTGACCCCACCCCCATTTATTAAAATTTCATAACGGCAAACAGTATATATATTTAAAAAAAAAGGATTGTTTATTGATCTTGATTGTATATTAGAAGAGCTTGAAATTGAAAGGCTACCTTTTATTTTATAACCCCCCCCCCCAATTTATTTGGGAAGCAAGTGTATATGGATTAGCACAACAGTTAGAAGCAAACAAAATCAAATTTGAGATTTAGTTGAGACTAATTACATTCACTTTGCACTAATACCCTTGAAAAAGGCATGAAGAACCCACTTTTACCACCAGCCATGGGTAAATAGCAAGGTAGATTGGGCTGTCTAGCTTTGCTTGGCAACTTGCCTAGGAGACAAACAATTCTGTTTCCAAATTCAGCCCATTGGTAATAGTAAGCTCTACCTCTATTGTGGCAACTTCTTCTATCTGCCATGTCCCTTCAGGACATTAGAGATCATGGCCCTCCACAATTTCTTGTCCTTTCTAGCTCTTAATAAATTTTGTTGTTTTGTTATCTCTCCTAAACCCTGTTCTGCCATCCATTTGCACAAGGTTCTTCTTCTATGTGTTGTGTCCCTTCAAAACATTGACAATCATGGTTCTCCACAATTTCCTGTCCTTTGTAGCTCTTAATAAATTTTGTCTCTCTCCTAAACACTTCAATCTATCCTGTGAGTATCAAATTTTCTAAGCCTTCTTTCCTCATATGTGCCCTAGAAATTTCAACTGTCTCTTCCTGATGTTGGGTATAAGTGTCCTTTTTGTTTCCATTGTCTCTAGAACTTTGTCATTGCTCACATGTTCAGTCCAGGGTATACCAGCATCCTTTTATAGGACCACATTTCGGTTGCTTCAAGTTTCTTCTTCATTGGTGTCCAGCCTTTACTCTCATATAAGTGGACTGATATTACATAGCAGTTCAGTACTATTTTCTTTGTTTATGTTAAGACTTCCTCTTTGCTTACTCCCTCTATCCATGGACTTCTCATTATCCTTCTGTAGAACCACATTTCTATTGCCTCCAACCATTTACACAAGCTCATTAGGTAGTTTATGTGCTGCTTTTCTCTGTCCTTCTTGCTTCAATATGTTATGCCAGTGTCAAATTCTCCTAACCCTCTTTCCTCATTATGTGCCTGAGAGATTTCAACTGTTTCTTTTTGATGTTTCTAGAACAAAAAAAGCCACCAGTTGTGCTGTTTCATTGTACTACTGAAAAAAAATGACCTTGAAGGCTGAGAGATTTCAATCAGTCCTATGCAATGATACACTCATTTTGAAAACATTCCTGATGTCTATGTTTAATCTAATCTTTTGATATTCTTTAAGAAATATTTAATTTCTTTTAATCTGTATTAATCCATTATTTAAAAATTCTAGCATTCAATTGAATCATTTTTTATTTTTTTTATTAGCAAAGATGCTTATTTTTTTTTAAAGAGTTTATTTACTTATAACTGAGTCAGTGGAAGTCCATCCATTGCAGTTTCATAACTAGATTGTGTATGTCTCATTCCATAGAAAGTTGAAGTCCACCTTAAACAGATTCATGTCATTGGCACTTTCTTCTACTTTGATTTTCTTTCACCCCCAACCAACTCTTGTAAAGCCAAACAGCAATAGGGAATGGATGATGGGAACAGGTTTTGGTGAAATTGGAAGCTTCTAGTCCTGAAGCTGCACGTTGACGGCGAATTTAGTCATCAACATCATCATCATAAAGGAAGCAATCAGCAAAGAAGAAATTAAATTCTTGGATATGAGATAAAATAGAAGATTTATTTTTTAAGGAACATTTTTAAACATGGTTTTTTTTTCTTTTTTTTTTTTTTTTTTCCAATCATTTCACCCAGTTCCAGATTTACATATGGGCTAGTATGGGCTGAACCCCAGGGGCTCCAAGACTAGACTTGTCTTGGGTCTCTGATAAAACTTTAAAAAAAAAAAAAATAAAGCTATAAGAACAGAGGAAATTTGTTTATTTACAGATTTAATGGGACTCCTTTGAACTAATTTGAAACAATTTAAAGAATTTGGGCCCCTCTAGTGGGTCTTTTTAAATCTCAATGGGGACACTTGAAGGGGTCCCATTTAGATTTTTTTTGTAGATACAGGAGGCAAACATATATAATTAAGGGGGCCCCAAAATTCTATTAACACAGATACCTAAAAGCCCCAAAATTCTATTAACACAGATACCTAAAAGCCCCAAAATTCTATTAACACAGATACCTCAAGGCACTGATTTTGCCCCAAGCAAGGCAAAAAATCCACTAAGACACAAGGGTTACTGAGTGTTAGAGAGTATATGAAAAAAGAAAAACATTATTAATGGAGAAAATAATAAAAGAACAGGAATTAAGAAGACAGAAGATAACAATTGACATTGCATTTACATTTTTGAAGATCAAAGTTGGCTGGAAAGCATGGAGCTGGAAGAGTGTTCCACAAATGAGAAGTGCAAGAAAATAAACATAGCATAGAACTTACAAATGCATCTAGCCATTTCAACTGTAAACTAATGAGTCTTTGCTGACAATTTAGTGGTACACTTAAATTCATAAAAACTACATACCAAAGAGGGAAGCTCATCAAAACAATTACAATAAAAATATTTATAGAAAAGTCACAGAAACCACATTATGGAGGTGAGAAAGTGACTGTAGCTGAGATGCCAGGTCATGAACAATAACATTACAGATTCTTCTTTGCATTTTATCAAGAATCTCCAAATCCATAGCAGAAGTACCAAACCAGATATGGCAGCAATGTTCAATGCATGGATGGATTATGAGTATGTAAGATAGATTCTGGAGAGAAAAATTGTCTAGCATGACACAATGAATCAACTTTCTGAGCAGCAGACCTAGCTGTTGATTCAATATAATCTTTTCACTTCATGTCAGAACAAAACATTAAACTGAGAAAGCACAATGAGTCACTCACCTGGAGGTTAGCATCAACCATGCAGATGGAAGGTAAAAAAAAAGGTTCTCTAAGATGATTAAGAGTGCAGTTTCATTTTGGAGTTGTTTAAATCTACACACCATTTCTTGCTCCAGTTAACAACAGATTGTAGGATATTTTTGAGATCAGCTGCCAGTTTGACCTTAGTGAATGGATTCCTAATGAAATTTTCCTATTTCTTAATACTTTACTTAGTTTATGGAATGCATCTTTCACTATCCCAATGCATCTTCAATTTAATCTTTCCACTTCATTTATTTGAGAAAGGATAGACTAATAACAGGAGAGAAAATAATATATGCAGGTAAGAGTATTGTCATCATTAACTGTTTTGATTTGAAGATACACTGTAAGACAGTGTGATTTCTCATCTTCAGCACACTTACTAGTTTCCAAGTATGCCCATCTGCTCAGGATCATTTGTGTTTCTTCAACAACTACAGAGTTGACCTGTGGTTTATACTGCTGAGCAGACCTTACAGTTCAAACAAATATGTGCCACACCAAAGCCATATATGGTTTTGAATTCAGAATTGTCCTTTTCTAACATGACTTGCTCACCATGGCTAGAAAGTCCAGTTTGCCCTATTCCTAGCTGAAGGGAGAATAGATTGATTCATACCTTTCCCCAAAGATATTTGGCTGAAAGTGAATATAACAATCTCGACTGGAATTTGAACTTGGCTCACCGGCTTCACGTTCTGAGCATATAATCTTTACACCACCTGCACATCCAGAGTTTAATAAAATGCTTAGGTGCTTGACTTAAAAGAATCCTTTAAATACTAGATTCTTTTTGTTTTTGGTAAGCAAAGATTAAGGCAAAATATTTAAACTTTCTATAGCTGGTGGATGTTGGCAAAAATACTTACTTGAAAGGGTAAAAATTAATTTGGGTTTCCAAATCTAAAAGCTCCTACATAAGGTTGCAAAGGAAAGTGAGAAGAAAGGACCATGTATAAAGTACAAGACAGAATACATGGTTATCAGTAAATAAATGATCCCAAAATGCAAGTAACAAATCAGGGATGTGAAAGTCAAACAATTATTTACACTATTTACATTGTTCGGACTGTTGTCTTCGTTGTTGCCATATTCACAACATTTTGGTAAATAGTGTA
>CAHIKZ030002236.1:2180000-2340000 GCA_903632075.3 Acanthosepion pharaonis | reverse complement strand
AGTGTAATTAATCTGATTTGAAACAAAAGAGGCTAAAATTTTAATTTCTTGAAATTTCCTAAAATTAAGTAAGTGGGGGTAATGGATGTAAAAAAAATATTTTTACCAAGTTTTTCTTAAAAAAAAAAAAACTTTCAAAAGTATTTATGAATAAATCCTGAAAATTTCATTAAAATCTAACAATTATTTGATTTTGCAAGAATTTCGAAAACAATGTGTTTTTAATGCCAAAAAAAAAAAAATGCTAAAATTTTCAAGACTAATCTTTGGCTCACCTGCTGATGCAAGGAACACAAGATTTATAACCAAAATTTTGAACACCCTAGGATTAAAAATCTTGTTAAAATCAAAATATACTTTGGTCTTTCTGCTTAATAACATAAACATTTTGACAAAATTTTGTTTTCATCAAGTTTGGGATCTTTTTACATCATGAAATTTTTGGAGGTACCTATATTAAACTAATTAAATTAATAGTCACATTTATTATTTATTTTTAATACATTACATTAAAAAAAAATACCATTATTGACATATTGAAAGTAAATGTTAAATTTTTTCTATACTAAAAATGTTATGTAAACATGACAACATTTATATATATATATATATATATATATATATAAATTTAACTAATATGGAATTGTATAGTACTTATACTATAGGTATGTGCTTGCCTATCAGGGATATCTTGAGCATATAACTTTTACCTATGTATGCCTGTGGTGGCTTTGTATGACTCTACTCATGTATTTGATGCACATGATGATCTCTATATGATATATAATGACATTTATTGTAGTTGCTAACAGATGATTGTTATTGTGATCAGTTTCAGGTCTATGATGTATAAGAAATGAATATATGTAGATATAGAAAGTGGCATAAAACAAAGAAGTGTCTTCTCACCAGACTTATTCAAACCTAAACAGTGAGGAGATTCTGAGAGAATCAGAAATCCTACCGAGATTCATTATTGACAGCCACAATCTTAGCAATATAAGATATGCAGTTGACATAGTGTTGATAGCAGACCCAATAAAGAAATTACAAGAACTAGAGAAGGTAGAGAAGGAAAGTGAGAAGGAAAAGAAAGGACTAAACATCAATTGCAAAAAGATAGAATGCATGGTTGTTAGCAGAAGGAAGAGTACAACATGTGAACTGTGAATTGGAGACATCATACGCAAGCAAATACAAAAGTACAAATATCTAGGAAGTGTTTTAGTAGAGGAACGGAAAATGTGGCACTGAAATCCAAAGATAAATTGAAATAGTGAAATATGCCTTCCAAAAGTTAAGCAAGATATTAAAAAATAGGAAAATATCATTAAAAACAAAGAAAAAAAATAACATCGTTCCCCATTATATGGCAGTGAACGCTGGACAATTTCCTCACAAATGAAGAGGAGACTTGAGGCAACAGAGATGCGATTCTACAGAAGGAATCAAAGAATACCATGAACTGAACATGTGAGCAATAAGGAAGTTTTAAGAAAAAAGACACTTAAAAAGAAAGAGTGCTGGCCTGCTATGTAATATCATTTGTCCTATATGGCAATGAATGCTGGACAATTTCCTTAAAGATGAAGAGAAAACTGGAGATGACAGAGATGTGGTTTTACAGGAGGCTATGAATACCATAGACTGAACATGTGAATAATAAGGAAATTTTAAGGAAAAAGACACTTAAAAAGAAAGAGTGCTGACCTGCTATGTAATATCACTTGTCCTATATGGCAATGAATGCTGGATAATTTCCTTAAAGATGAAGAGAAAACTGGAGGTGATAAATGTGGTTTAACAGAAGGCTATGAATACCATAGACTGAACAAGTAAGTAATAAAGAAGTTTTAGAAAAAATAGTAACAAAAAGGACACCTATACACAAAATTGGAAAGAGGGTTTGGAAAATTTGATACTCATAGTACATACTGAAGCAAGAGGGACAAAGGAAAGCAACACAAACTACTTAACGAACTTATGTAAATGGTTGCAAGAACAAGGATTAGGAGAGCTAGCAAAAATTAACCATTGCTAAGAGTTACAAAGAGTAGGACATTGTGGAGAACCATGATCGTCTATGTCCTGAAGGGACATGGTACATAAAAGAAAGAGATATAATGAATAATTCATTGCCAAAATATAGTTATTTGAAATATAGATGTATGGTAGTTATGGCTGTCTTTGCTTTTAGAAAATTTGGTTCCAGGCTGTGAGGATTTTTGAAGGTGAATATGTCTTTCATGGATTTGATAAGTAAAACCAGTCGATGGAAAGACAATATATTCTAGACATTTATTATGTGAATATGTTTCAATAACAAGTTCACTTTATGTATATATATATATATATATATATATATATATATATATGTGTGTGTGTGTGTTTTCTTTTGTCACTCAGTACAAGGCCCAAGAGCTGCTCAAGGTAGAGGGTTACTAAATGAGGTTGTTGTATGAGCATAGAAGAGGAAAGCAGGGGAGTAAATGCAGATTATAAGGGTATGTACTCTGTTTGCATACAGCCATGAAGTGTGATACCCAACATTTCAGAGAATTTGATCATTTTAAAAAAAAATGTTTACTTACCTCGAAATCTGGTTTTCACCGTCTCTTTTGAGAGAGTTTCATTCCTGCTAGTTGCTCTCAGACTTAGAAAAGATGACAATAATTTTGGTAGCACTTCACCTTTCTGTCACTGACACACACACACACACACACACACACATCTGGCAGATCTAATATCACAGTGTTGAATACCTACTTACAAAGGTGATGTAAAGAAAAAGAAACAAACTCTAAATGAATTCATCCAGATGAAATAAAAAAAAACTTTCTAAAATACACAGCACCCCTCTATCATCTGCAAGTGTAGTCCTACCGACATAAACAAATTTATTCTGATGAAGTTCTGAAGAATTAAACACGTCATAAGTAAACTTTTTCCAGTTTGCCATACAATTTTCACAATAATGTTCATGATATATAAAAAAATCTATATTGTTATCTCATATATATGCACACAGACACACACACACACATATATATATATATATATATATGTGAAGAAATATAGTCTTAAAATGTACTATGGGATAAAGTGCTCGATATCAGAGATAGAGCGTGTGTGAATATAAAAGTGAACATAGAAGTCAACACTTAGAGGTGACAGTCTGTTTCATGCTAGATGCAATTGTCAGGCCACGATATATATATATATATATATATATATATATATATATAGACATACACACAAACATGAAGAAAATGAAAAATAAGCAAAAAAACATAGTTAATTGCTGAAACTTCATGAAGAGTGGATTGAACAGATACAAAAAATTAATCTATGGAACTCTAGTTGGGGGTACAGAATATAATATCTATTAGCCAAGTGACAAATTTTATTTTTATTACCCTCACCTCACTCCCTCTCCATATATATATATATATATATATATATATATATATTGTGTGTGTATTTGGGCAGCAATCCCTCTTTTATACAAGTTACCTTAAAAACGACTGACAAGGTACTACGTTTAAGTTTTTTATTTATTTTTTTTTTTTTTGTGTTGTTATAATTTTCTTCCTTTCTGGACATAAATTATGGAGAAATAGTCAGAATGTTCTGATCAGGTTTTGAAAAAAAACATTTCTATAACTCTAGATACATAAAAGAATCCGTACATTCAGTTAAAAGTAAAAAATAAAATTCATCCATGATAATGTCTAAAAGTACAGCCAAAAGCCCTTTCACATACAGAACATTCAGATCTGCCAAAAATGATATATACATTTTTATATATCAAAGACACACACACATATATATATATATATATGGGAAAATTATATATAAATTTTTATATATCAAGAACAATATTTATGCAGGGTACGATGGATAAATTGTCATCTAAATTATGCAAAAATGAAAATAACACTGACATCTCATTTTAACAGATATATTTACCAAAGTTACACAAAAATATCTTGAAATACTAAGGAGTAAATTTATTCAGTAAAATTGCAATTGCCTTCAACCACGTTCTCCATACAACTTTGGAATCTCCTGCAACTCTTCTGGTATCCTTGTTTAAGTTGGTGAATGTTGCCATAATCCTTGCCTTAAATTCATCTTTGGTGTTAGAAAGAGTTTTGTTGGTCTCTCACTCAACTGTGCCTGACAAAGGAGTTAAGTGGCCAGATGTAAGGAGTGATGTGGTCGCAGAAATTGTCTAACAGCTATGACTGGGTTTACCTGCCTGTGTGGCATGGTGCAGAGTCCTGTTGCCAGACATAGTCTTCCAGCAGCCATGCTCTTGATCTAGGCCTGCATGTTGAGTCTGAGGCCCTCACTATCTAATTCAGGAGTTCTTTTCTTATCAGAATGACCAGAATGAGTTTTCAGAGCTGCCGTACCTTTGTAATCACCTGTTGTAGCATACCTACAGACAACAATGGGTATGTCCCCATTCACATAAATACAGTAGTGAATACTGTATGTTGGTCTGCAGTTGGAGATTCATTGTGGAATTCACTTGACTCACTTTTAGCAGTTGACTACTTCTGGTGAATCTTATATGTGTTGTTTGTGTCCTAAGTATTATTATTCATTACCAACCTTCATTTGATTATTCTATTCAGTAACCTTCTCTAAATTACAACATCACCATTAGACACATTCAACTCTTTCCAAATCCTAGGCACTGTGTGCAGATTGACACCCAAACACACTGAAATATTCATATTGGAGCTTCCAATGCGAATGCCAAACAGTACGGCATGCCATTTGGTGGAGTGAATTGCATCATGGGGCTTTTTTCTCCCAGACAGTGCCCAACTTACTCTAGTATATTGTGCAGTCAAAAATATTAAAAACAAACAACACACAAGTGCAAAATTTAAAATATAAAATGGTGACAATTTACTCATCGCACCTTGTCTGTACACACACACACACACACACACACACGGATAAAATTTTAATTTAAAAATCATTAGTGTCCCTTTTCCTTTGTTGACGTGTACTCACATCAACCTGAACATGACTTTAGTTCAATGAACTCCTAAAGGATGAAATGTGTTACATGAAAATTTTTTTCTACTTTTTCATAGTTTTTGTTATATATATATATATATATAAACAAAAAACTATGAAAAATAGAAAATTTTTTCTACTTTTTCATAGTAATTTTGTTTATATATATATATATAAACAAAAAAAACTATGAAAAAGTAGAAAAAATTTTCTTGACTATATATATATATATATATATATATATATATATATATATATATATATGTCATTATGGAGATATGCACATCAGTGATCAATATTCAAGTAACAAACAAATCCTTGGTATTTTTTTCTTATTTTTTTGAATATTAATTAGATCCATTAATTTTTTGTCACTAGACTAAACATGTTTTTGGGATATGTATATAGTGTCATGTTTATGTGCATAGAATATGGGTTTAGTATGTTAGGTTCAAATTCCAGCATAACTAATTCTTGTATAACTATTCTTGAGAAAGGTATAGATCTCTCTCTCCCCAGCTATGGGTTAAATAGCAGGGCAGACTAGGCTCTCTAGCTTTGGTTGGCAACCAGCCTAGGAGAAGGCCAACTCTGAACTCAAAACCATTTGAGCATGGGGCTAACAGCATCACCCTCTAAAATCCTACTTGCTATGGAATTTATAGCATCAATATATACCATGGGACAACTATAGGTGTGTACCTCTTGGGAGCCTACAAGTTTAACATACACATACAAAAAAGAGATTTTGGAGTACCTCCATCTTGTATGTGAAGGTTTGTTTTAGTCTTAATTCTACATAGAAAATTTGCTGTAGCACACTTAAAATAGCTAACAGAGTATGGAAGAATCTTGAAATGAAATTGACAAGAAAGGCAGAGCTATATTTCCAGACTTCTATAAAAACCAGACAGTGGAACACTTTCAACTGATTTTCTTTAATTGCATGCATAATGCCAATCTCTGCACATGGCAGATAGCCTCATCACTATCAGGATGGAAAAAAGAATTCTGGGGAGCCAAATTCAAATCCCAGCTGAGGCTGTTTAAGTTGTCTTTGCACTTATCTCCTGAAACTCTGTCTCAACACTGACATGTCACAATATCTGACAGAGAAAAGAGAAGCTGGGTGAGCAAACACCTCTTGTATCTATAACTACCTTTCTTGGTCAGGCAGTAGCGGCAAAAAGCTGCTACTGTCATCATTAACTTTAACAATATCTATATATCTGGAATTATCTGGAAAACATACTTTGACATGATTTGCCAATAAACTTGCCTCATCAGAAAAAAGCTTAGGGCCATATCACATTGAAACATTGGTTCTCATATGATCACCAAAGTTAAGCAGCATCGAACTTGGTCAGTACATAGATGGGTAACCACTTGGGAATAAAAGTTCTGTCAGCTTGGATGTGCAGATTGTGTAATAGATAATGGCTCAAAATTGTTAATCAGAGGGCTGTGTTTCAATTCCAGTTGGGTTTGTCATACTCATTTATATATACCCTCGGGAAAGGTATGAATTCATCTTTTCTCCCTCCAGCTATGGGTTAATTAATAGGACTTGTGTCACTAAATCATTATTATCTCAAAAAATTCTTATAATCTAAAAATATTTTCTGGCTTTAAATAACCTACAAAAGGTTGATGATGAGAGATTTCAATTCTAGATGGTTTGTTATATTCACTAACATGCAAATACCCTTGAGAAATCTGCCTCTTCTCCTCCCAGCTATGGGTTAATTAGTAGGACTTGTACTAGTAAATTATGATCATCTCTTAAAAAAAATTCTTCCAATCTAAAACGAAAAAATACATTTTTTATAATCTAAAAATATTTTATGGCTTTAAATAACCTGTGAAAGGTTGATGAAAATTAAGTCAGATAATCAAGCAATGATCAGAGAAAGAATCTTTTTTTTCACAAGATCAAAATCTACATTAGGGAGACAAAAAATGATTCGCTGAAAACCTTATATAAAATTTAGATCTTAACTAATTTCAATGCAGTTTTTATTTTTATATTTCTTTTGGAATCTCATTATTTCAGTACTAATATTCTCTCTCTCTCTCTCTCTCTCTCTCTCTTTCTATTTATATATATATGCCATTAAAAGGAGTTACTGAGTTTGAGAAAATATGGGGGGGACACTATGAATGAGAGAGAATAATAAAAGAACAGGAAATAAGAAGAGAGAAGATAATGATTGACATTGCATTTACATTTTTGAAGATCAAAGATGACTGGGAAGCAAGAAGCTGGAAGAGTTCCACAAATAGAGAAGTGCGATTGAAGAAACTGTTAGCATAGAACTTACAGTTACCTCTAGCCATTTCAACCATAAAATGATGAAACCTTGTTGCCAATCCAGTACTGCACTTAAATTCATAAAGTCTAGGTACTAAAAAGGAAAGTTCATCAGATACACACACACACACCAGTTCACACTCCTTCCCCATCTTTTGGATCAGAGTAGAGCTTCATTCCTTCTTTCCTGTTTAGATTGTGTTTCTGGTTTCTCCTAAAATCTTTTCATTCTCTTTTACTTCCAGTAACCCCTTGGGTCTTAGTGGCATTATTGCCATGCTTGGAGTGGAACAATTAAAATATATATATATATATATATATATATATATATATATATATAACTTCAAAATTTATTTTTAGTGGATACCCATATTTGAGTAGATACTCTGTTTATTTTCAACAGTATATATTACGTCTACCGGCCTGCATAGATATGTGTTTCATAAAAATTTGAACAAGTTAGTAACTTTAAAGGCAATATAGAACTTTGTATTATTGTGACACTCTTTGTAGCTGAGTGATAAAAGCACACCAGATCAGACAGTAGTTTCTCCTGTAAAGTGGGATGCAGGTTCAAATCCTATCGTGTGTGTGTATATGTGTGTGTATATATATATATATATATATATATATATATATATATATATATATATGTGTGTGTGTGTGTGAAAAGTGTATATAAATATATATATATATAATAATTATATATTATATGCGTGAAACTCAGGTCACAAACTCACATCTATCCAACCAAATATATATATATATATATATATATATAGATTCTTAGTGAATCAGATGATTTCGCACTGGTGCCAAGAATTTTAAAAGTTGTTTTTTTAAGTCAGACAAGATCTCTCCATTTAGATGTGTGTCTGTGTCCCGTTTCCTGTAGCTGTGGTTATTATCTATATCTATATACAGATATTGGTAAGAGCTACAAAGAACAGGAATTTGTAGAGAATCATGATTGTGTAGAAGATATAGATGCAATATGTATAAGTGCACACACGTGCTTCAAACTCACTCTTTACATCTGCATAATTGTTGTAATTTGCATGTTTTATTTGTCATATCTTGTTTTCATCGTCACTCTATCTCTCACAAAGATGCACACATACGCAATTTACCCTGACATGTACATACACAACAAAACCTGTTTTTATATATATATATATACACACACACACACATATATATATATATATATATTGTTGTTCCCAGGTCAGCCCTGACCCAGTTGGTAGCACCTGTTAGGGTCCCAGCCATGGGCAAATAGTATCTACCAGGGCTGACCAAGCTCTTTAGTGTTATAGAACACGATTGGTCTAGGAGATGGAAAACTCTTACACGAAAAGCCTGAGGTATATTGTCTGCTTCATCTGTGGCATTTATTTGCACCAACTGAGTGTATCAGTAGTTTCGAAAAGTGTGGATGGTTCTACACAAGGCTTCACCACTTTACTCAAATCATTTGTGTGCGTTTTCTGGCAATTTACCTTGATTCATTCTTATCCACAGAGCGAGATCTAAAAGGTTAGCTAATCTATGATCTCATAATCCTCACTCTTGCTCCATATGTGACCTCCTTTGTAAATCACTAGGGGGTCTTAAGTGCAACTTAAGATTATCACACAAAATTTTATAACTGAATCAACTAAACTGTCAGATCCTCATATGTCGAAATGGACGGGAGAGTTCATTATATATATATATATATATATATGAATTAAAGATCAAATGCAGATCAATTATGGATTGGAATCTGACCAGATGATAAAATAAAAGAACAAATAGGAAACATATATCAATCTAATATGTTTCACTTTTATTAAAGACAGAAATACTGTTATTTTCCATTTTGTTTGGGTCAGTTCTCATTGGTCAGACACATGTCACGTGTATCAAAACCGTAGATAATTCTGTGTGCATGTAGGTGAAGATAAAACTCCCACTATACAAACACACGTACACAATTACAAATACATATTACCATCCAATGCCCACTTAGACATACAAGAATCTTCACAAACCAACATAAATATAGAATTATCTACGGTTTTAATACATGTGACACATGTCTGACCAAAAAGAACTGACCCAAACATAATTGAAAATACCAGTGCTTCTTCTGTCTTTTTGTCTGTTTTCTCTTAATTTCTAACAAAGTTTTAATAAAAGCGAAACCTGTTAGATTGATATACGTTTCCTATCTGTTCTTTTATTTTAAGATTATATATATATGTATATATATACACATACTTGATGACTGCATTTTGCATGAAACTCCAAGTCATACTGTTGGCATGGAGTATTATATATATATATATATATATATATATATAGTTGCCATCAAAAAACAAAGGTATTTTGCAGTATATTTTTTTTAAATTCCTGTTTTCTCTCTTCATAGGTAAACATCCTTCTTGTAGATTTAACATTTGTAACAAATTTTTACCATCAGATTCTCTTGTATCCAATTCTTCTAGTATTATTATTGTTTATTTATTTTGATTTCTATTGTATACTCATTTTGTTCTGGGTCCCAACCAGAGATCTAAG
Source organism: Acanthosepion pharaonis (assembly GCA_903632075.3). Classification (NCBI taxonomy): domain Eukaryota; kingdom Metazoa; phylum Mollusca; class Cephalopoda; order Sepiida; family Sepiidae; genus Acanthosepion; species Acanthosepion pharaonis. Next base: position 2,330,090 of record CAHIKZ030002236.1, on the reverse strand, counting down.
GGCAGAAATAGCATCATGACATTTTCCATTGAACATTTTTGTAAAAAAATAAATAAATAAATAAAATAAAACACCCTAAGAGTACACACATTTTACATAGATAAAGCCCTTCATAACATATGAGCTGTGCTTATATTGTTATTATTATTATCAGCATTATTATTATTATTATTCTATCATTTACAAATTTCTTTCATCGGCCTACTATACTTATATTCTGTAAAAAACATATGTGGATTAAGTTTCTCTACTATCATAGGAGTAAATAGGTTTGCCCATTGCCCTGTTTACACTCCTCCCCAGTTTTTGATTAGGAGTAGAGGTTTATCCCTTGTTTCTTGTTTAGAATTGACTTTCTGGTTCAGTCTAAAGTCTTTTCATTCTCTTTCACTTCCAGTAGTCCCTTGCATCTTAGTGGCATTATCACCTTGCTTAGCATGAATTAAAAAAAAAAAAAAACCTTTTCACCACAAGTCAGAATGTCATTCTCCCAACTTTCCAAGACTGTCCAACTCAAAAGGTGTATTCTAAATAATAATTATATATTATTGAAAATCTTCATTCTTTTCTTTATTAGTTCATGTACATTTACATTGATTATTTTTATAGAGGAATTTTCCAAATTTAATAGCAATAGAAAATGTTGTTGGATTTTTAAACTCTTATACATGTATAGTAATTTGCTTTAATTCACAACTAACCCATAAATAAATAGACTGATGCATACATCAATAAACAAAAAGTTCAATAGAATGCTGGAGTATTGTAATTCAATAAACAAAATTCTGTAAATAAAAAGCAAATAAAAGATTTTTCCCTCCCCGATGAAACCCTGAAATTCAACCTTGGAGGGGAATTCCCTCCTGATTAAGAACCCCTGGATTAAGGGGATTATGGAAATGTCATTAAACCATTGTTCATCATAAGTATATAGAATGAATTCCTTTCTCTCTGCTTTGTACATTCTGATTCTTACAAAAGCCAAAAAGACATTCATTATACAAAAAGACATTCATTATACAAAAGCTTTTCTGCTTCTCTGTATGTGTAAATTATTTTTCTGCAACTATGTTTTAAATGCATTTTTAATTTAAAGTTTTTCTTAGACTCAGTACAGTATTCTCTTCTGTTATTCTCTCAGTACAGTATTTTCTTCTGTTATTCTCTCAGTACAGTATTCTCTTCCGTCATTCTCTCAGTACAGTATTCTCTTCCGTCATTCTCTCAGTACAGTATTCTCTTCCGTCATTCTCTCAGTACAGTATTCTCTTCTGTTATTCTCTCAGTACAGTATTCTCTTCCGTCATTCTCTCAGTACAGTATTCTCTTCCGTCATTCTCTCAGTACAGTATTCTCTTCTGTTATTCTCTCAGTACAGTATTCTCTTCTGTTATTCTCTCAGTACAGTATTCTCTTCTGTTATTCTCTCAGTACAGTATTCTCTTCTGTTATTCTCTCAGTACAGTATTCTCTTCTGTTATTCTCTCAGTACAGTATTCTCTTCCGTCATTCTCTCAGTACAGTATTCTCTTCCGTTATTCTCTCAGTACAGTATTCACTCTGTTATTCTCTCATAAAGTACTTTTGTCTATTATTATCTCAGTACAGCATTTTCTTATGTTATTCTCTCGGTACAGTATTCTCTTTTGTTATTCTATTTGCACATTAATTTCATCTGTTAGTCACTCAAAACAGTATTTTCTTCTATTTATCTTTATATTGATTAACTTTTCCAATATTAACTTTGACATCTACCTTATATTGATTATTTTCAATACTAAGCCATTGATTATCTATGAAGTATATATATGTGTGTGTGCATGTGGATGTTTATAGATATTATATGCAGGAAGAATAATGGTTATGGATATGGAAAGTAGAAGTGAGGAGCTGAGTTCAAATTCTGTTCTAGTCTATTGTATTCACTTTCACTCTAAGTCCCTTGGTAAAAGCATGAATACATCTCTTCTCCTCTCAGATATGAGTTAAGTAACAGGGTAGACTGGGATCTCTAGCCTTTGGTGAGAACCAGTTTAGTAGAAGAACTATTCTGCATCCGAAACCATGAAGAAGGTAAAAAATGAATTTCACTGGAGAGCCATGATCTTCTACATCCTGAAATGACATGGCATCACCCCAACCAAGGCAATAAAGTCACTATGATGCATGGGTTACTGAATGTTAGAGAATATGAGAAAAACTACTATTAAGGAGAGAGAACAATAAAAAAACAGAAATTAAGAAAACAAAAGATAACGATTGACATTGCATTTAAATTTTTTAAGATAAAAGTTTAACTGGGAAGCAAGAATCAAGTGAGAAGTGCAATTGAAGAAACTGTTAGAATAGAACTTATGGTTACATCTAGCCATTTCAACCATAAAATGATGAGAACTTGTCAGCAGTCTAGTATTGCACTTAAATTCATAAAGTCTAAGTACCATAGCCGAAAGTATTTATAAAATAGGCACAGGGAAACAGTGTTATGATGGTGGGAAAGGGACTGAAGCCAAGATGTCAGGCCGGGGCCAATAACATTGCAGATTCTTCTTTGAATTTAATCTCTAAATATATAACAGGAAGTATTTTTTGGAATGAGAAATTATTCAATAAAATCGACATTGGCTTCAACCAAGGCCTCCAGATAACTTTGAAATCTCCTGCAATTCTTCTGGATAGTCTCCCTTGTTTAAGTTGGTGAATGCTACCATAATCCTCTCTTTCAGTTCATTTTTGGTGTTATAAGGAGTTTTGTTGCTTTCTCAACTGTGCCCCGCACATAATAATCATAGGGGTTGCAGTCTAGGGAGTTAGGTGGCCAGATGTATGAGGTGATGTGGTTATAGAAATTGTCTGACAGCTATGACTGGGCTCTCCTGCTTGTATGGCATGATGCAGAGTCCTGTTGCCAGACATAGGGTCTTCCAGCAGCCACCCTCTTGACCCAGGGCAGCACTACCTCCTCAAGGCACTTGACGTAGGCCTCTGTGTTGAGTCTGAGGCCCTCACCAACAAATTCGGGTGTTCGTTTCTTATCAGAATGAGCAGAGTGAGTTTTCCATGTTGTCATACATTCATAATCATCATTAGACTCATCCAACTCTTTCTGAATCCTTTACACTGTCATCAAATTGATGCCCAAACACTCTGAAATGTTCATATTAGAGCTTCCGGCATGAATGCCAAGCAGTACAGCATGCCGTTTCCAAATTTCTGGCAGAGTGAATTGCATCACAGTGCTCGTTTTCTCACAGATGGTATCCAACTGGTACTACTATACTGAGCAATTGATAAAATCAAAACAAACAACGCACATGCATGAAATTAAAAATATAAAATGGTGACAATTTACCCATCGCACCTTTGCTTTGTTTTATGGCATATCAACCTCAATGGGTCATTTAATGCCGACAACTTTTTTTTTTCCTGGTAATATTTTTGTTTTGTCAAAAATCTATTTCTGGTAATATTTTTTTCCTCAAAGATGTATGGCTGGTAATATAATCTCAAAAAATGTATTGCTGGTAATAATTTTTTTTCCAAAAAGTATTGCTGGTAACAGTTTTTCTTCAAAAATTTATTCCTGGTAATAAGTTTTTTCCAAACTATTTTTGGTATTAAAACCTAGTTTTAAACTTTTAAACTTTCATAATGCTTTTTACCTCAATTTTATGGGTTAACTATTTGCCCATAGCTGGGACCCTAACAAGTGCTACCACGCCGGGTCAGGGTGGACCTGGGAACAACAGCAATTAAGAGGTGGTTCTGCACTCCTCAAGGCCTAGCTGTTGGACATAGTTTATCATCATACCCAGGACGGTTGGGTGTGTGTATATATATATATATATATATATATATATATATATATATATATATATATCTCCTTGGGTTGCAACTGGTCTTGGAGAAGGACAACTCTGAATTCCAAACCTGTGGATGGTCGTTTGGGCTGTCAGTTTCCTGGGAACTGATCTGCTTGACCCTCATACGTTGAATTCGACAGAAAAGTCAATTGATATTGAATTTTATTTTAAATATTATCGGTATAATAGGTATCAAATGCTGGTATACTTTTCTGTTCTGTCTATGTATATTTAATATATGATATATATGAGGACATGCTGAAAGATTCACCAAGAAGCCCTTTCAAAAAAAAAAAAATTCTGTTGTTTGCTCATTAATCGGATTCTGGGAAGATAGCTGGACTGAGAATTTGTCAATTGCACTTTGTGTGTGTGTGTATTATTTGATTTGGTTTGGGGTACAAACACATAAAGGAAAAGAAAAAAATGATGTATGCATGTTTGTATATATGTATATAAACATGTATGCGTATATTCTTTTGTTTCTCTCCTTGTCTACACACAGACACATACACACATTTCCCAAAATCCTTTAGGATGTGTGGGTGGTGCTTGGATAGTGGCTCAAAACAAGAAATCAGAGAACCAAGTTCCAGTCAAGTTTGTTACATTCACTTATGCAAAAATACTCTAGGGAAAAATATGAATCCATCTCTTCTCATTCCCTCACCAGCTATGGGCTAAATTATAGAACTTGTATCTGGAAAAAACATTGCTATTTAAGAATAACAATGAAATAATGCATTACCCATTTAAAAAAAAAAAAATTTTTTTATTATAATTCAAAATATATTTTGGCTTTAAATAACCCACAAAGGGTTGATAAGCCATAAAAAAAATCAATCGCTCAAATCAATCCCAAAGTGCTTGTGCTGAAGTAACATCAGAAAGCAGATATAAAAAGTTAAAGATTCTTATTATTTATTTGCCCTTTCCCTCTTGACATGATGACCAAATTGAAAAATAAATTTAAAAAAAATAACCATCGAATTTATGCCTGAAATATTTCTGCCACTTGAGTTGTAACCCTGCCTTTTCTTCAAACCTCCCCAAGGATCCTCTAATTGAGCTAGCATTCTTTAAAAAAAGAACCAACTAAAAATCTGAAAAAAAAAAAGCACAGATGTCCAGATCTATTTCTTGATCAACAACATCGATTGCTGACTGTTTCCCAATATGGAACCTGCTGCCAGGGTCTGGTGCTGTTATAGCTATTATTTCTGTACCATTGGAACAAATATTGATCATACTTTGTCTGTAAGTTGGTATGCATATAGATAATGAGTTAGGTGGATGCATCAGCGTTCAGGCAAAAGTTGGTTTCTGCATCATTGTAAATATACTGCAGAAGTTATAATTGGTATATCGCCAAGAATAACATTTATTTGGTTGTTGAGCACATTGCATATGTGGGAGCTTATGGCCATATAATGTTGAAACACTGGTTTTTGTATCAACTTAGTCAGTACCTAGATAGGTAACTGTTTAGGAATACAAGGTGCTGTAAGCTTGGATGTGGGGATGGTGTAATGGATAACAGTTTGGAATTGGAAAATTAGAGAGCCAAGTTCCAATTAAAGTTGAGCTCATTATAGTCCCTTAGAGACAAATAACCTTGGAAAATCCACTTTTTCTCCTCTCCCCACCCAGCTATAGGTTAATTAGTAGGATTTGTATCAGTAAATGATTATTACCACCCCAAAAATTCTTAGAATCTAAAAATATTTCCTGGCTTTAAATAACTTGCAAAGGGTTGATAAACTGTAAAAAACAAATCAAAACAAAAATTAGGAATCATAAGGAAGAAAAAAAAGAGTATTTTGTGAAATGTCAAAATATAAAATTGGCAAAGTTCTGAGATTTAAGATCTGACTCCAAAATCACCAAAATATCGAATCTCTGTAAATTCTTACAGAAAAATGAAATATTTGTATTTAGAATTTAATTTCTGCTATCTGGCTTAAAGCAAATTAATTATTCCTATATGGTCAGTTCAGTATCCTAGCATAAGCAAAGCAGTTAATAAAGAAAGGGATGAATGTTTTTATTTATTAATCCAAGTTTAGTTTTTTATTACTTAAATATTATTTTTAGTGAATACTCATATTTGAGTAGATGTTCTGTTTATTTATTAAACAGTAGATTAGTAGCCTGAATATATATATATATATATATATATATATATATATATATATATATAGATAATTGCTGTTTTATTCTAGTTGATTTCATAATTTTATTTTAGCTGCACTTTGCCTTACATGTGACATGCTTCATTCACAGCTATGTTTACAACACTTTTTCTTATTAATGTTGTTAAGCAAAGATGGCTGCCCTATCCTGATTCTCATTGTTGCCATGGTCACCATTGGTCATCTCATCTGCTTTTGTCGATTATTTTTTGTATTATCTGCTTTAAGCGTTTTTTTCTTTTACCCTCCATGAATGTATTTTACTTTCTTTCTGTGATTTATGTTGTGATATTTTCATAAAAAAATAAATTATGTGTTTGTTTTTTGTTTTGCTTTACTTTTATTTTTAATTGCAGATTTTAAAGATATTCATTCGATTGCTTATTTACAAGAATAATTTTATATTTATCAAATTATGAAAATATCTGAATGAACCCTAATGAAATATTTATTACTTACCATTTAAAACAAATATGAAAAGAAATTTTTTTATTCATAAAAATGTCTGAACAAGAAAATTCTATAATAGTGTTTAAAATCATTGTTGTTAGTTTTCAAGAATAAAGAAAATGTCTAAATTTACTTTTATATGTTTGGGTTTTATTAAAATTCTAATCATCACTTTTTAAAATGATAAACACTGTCGAGGGAGTCAAAAGTGTATACAGTAATGGGGAGGGGGTCAAGACAATAACTGTTGTTTTGTCACATCATTTTTTTTTGTGGGCATGAAATATTGATATCTTTGTATCTATGTTTGTAATTTAAGAGATTCCTGACCCATACAACCAACTTGATAAAATTATAGACAAAACCTATATAACATATTTTTTATTGAATGTTTGTAGATGTTTCAGGACATCTATTCTCTTCATCAGCCAAAGATTTACATTGATTTAATGGATACTAATTCAAAATTCTTAGAAAGAGAAGAAAAAGAAAAAAAATTGGCAGTAATTTTTTTCTTTTTCTTCTCTTTCTAATTATCTTTATTATCTGTGAATTGCCATGACATCTTGGGAAAGATAGTGGAGTGGTTTCTTCTTGCCTTCTCTATAGTTTCGAATTCAAAGTAGTATTTCTTGGCAGGCTGCCAACCAAAGTTAGAGAGACCAACTTATCCTGTTATTTATCCCTTAGCAGTGTGTGTGGTGGGAGATGGGTTCATGCCTTTCACAAGGGCATTTCTGTAAAAATGAGCACAATAGTCTGGGTAGGATATTTGAACTCTGATTCTGTTTTTCAAGGCAATAACCATTACCCAGTTCACACATCAATCTAGGCAAATTTTTTTTTTAATTGTGAGCACAAAAAAGAAAATGCATAAATAAACATGCTTTTATTTTTCATTTTTGTCCTGCCAAAGTACAAATGAAAAAATAATTTGACACTTTTGGTGGGGTGGGGGGTCTTTTTTCTTTTGTTTTTAATCATTTCCCCCCAAGCAAGGCAATAAAGCCACTAAGAGACAAGGGGTTACTGGGTGTGAAAGAAAAAGAAAATCATTATTCAGGAGCAAGAATAATAAAAGAGGAATCAACAAGACAGAAGATAATGATTGATAGGGCATTTAAATTTTTGAAGATCAATCTAGTAATGGAATGCCCCGTACTCCCTATCGCCTATGAGGACTGACTATATCAGTAGCTATATATAGTGAGCACAGGATATACCTGGAGGCTTGCTTCGGGAATTACTAGCCTGCCACCCGAATCCCTGTCTTTCAGTAGTGTATTCTCTTTTACAATAAACCTCTCTTCTTTCATCTATGCACGTGTTGTTCCTTCACTCGAGTACCACTTTTGACTGTTTGTTAAGGGTACAACAATCAATATTAGCTGGAAAGAAGAAAACCAGGAGAGAGTTCCACAGGTGAGAAGTGCAAGAAAAGAAACTGTTAGCATAGAACTTATGGTTACATCTAGCCAATTTAATTGGAAAATCATGATCTTGCCATCAATTTAGTAATGTGCTAAAATTCATAAAGTCTAGGTACATAGAGGAGAGTTTACTAGAACAATGCCATGAAAGTAGTTATAGAAAAGGCACAGGGAAGCTACATTATGGTGGGAAGTGAAGTTTGGATGCCAGGTTAGGACCAATAACATTGCAGATTCTTCAGATTTTATCAAGAATCCCTAAATATATAGCAGGAGCACCAGACCAGATTTAGCAGCAATATTCAAAGCACAGATGAATGGTAGACTTATAAATATGTAAGACAGATTCTGGAGAGAAAAATTGTTTAGAATGACACAGCAAACCAACTTTCCTAGATCTTATTTTAAAAAAATATCCATTCTCTGCCTTTTGGCAAGCTTTCTTTTTTTTTTTTTTTTATATAAATTTTAGGCATGAAAGATGACACCTTTTTCTCTTTTGATGTATTTTATTAATATATTTGTGTTTCTGCTTTCTTTGAATGTTTGTGTTGGTTGCATATGTTTCTTTGGTGGCACTTGTCAAAATTTTAGCTCATAGACAATCATCTGACCAAAAGTTTATTTGTTCTTGTATTACAGGCAGAGACTTGAACTGATGCGTGAGATGTACCACAATGAGGCAGAGCTCTCTCCCACCTCACCTGAACCCAGCATTGACAATATGACCGGCGGGGACCCATTCTATGACCGATTCCCTTGGTTCCGTTTGGTCGGCAGGTGAGTATCTTTTCTTTTATTTGTTTTCTTATTTTTGTATCTTATTAAAAAAAAGAAAGATGTCAGGGTGACTTTGTATTGCCCAGGAGAGACTAACACCACTGTTTCTGTGACTGACAAATAATAAATAAAACCTTTTCATTAGAACACCATTTTTACTCATTCTCTCTATTGATGTGTAAATAAAAAAAAAAATTCTTTTCATTTGATTGGAAGGTAGGCAGTACATTTTTTTTTATATCATTATAATTTGGATTTAATCTTTAAAATCCTTCAGCTCCAATTATTTATTTTTGTTAATTTTTGTAGACCAAGATTAGAACAATATGAATTCCTCAAAGCCTAAATAATAATGCTAGAAAACAATGCTATTTAGTTACAGAAATGTGCAAAGGCAAAAATGAAAACAGAGTGCAAATTTCAAGAGGGGGACATTACATAATTAATATTGTTGGTAAAGTAGTGAAAATATCAGTTAATGTACACATCACTTTTTCATTTTTATTTTCTTTTTAATTATTTCACCTCAAGCAAGGTAACAATACCACTAGAACGGTGGGGGTTACAGGGAGTGAAAGTGAATGAGAAAGATTGAGGAAAGGACAAAAAAAGGAATGGGGTTCAAGAAGACAGAAGATGGAAATTGATGTTGCATTTAAATTTTTGAAGATTGTATTTATCAGGGAAGCAAGAAATTTGGATATATACTTTTTATTTTCAAAGGCAATAAAGCCACTAGAATGCAAGAGGTTATTGGGTGTTAGAGAATAGAGAAAAACTACTATTAAGGAGAGAGGACAATAAAAGAATAAGAATTAAGACAGAAAATAATGATTAACATTGCATTTAAATTTCTGAAGATCAAAGTTGATTGGGACACAAGGAACCAGAAGAGAGCTCCACAGGTGAGAAGTACGATAGAAGAAACAGTTAGCATAGAACTTATGGTTACATCTAGCCATTTCAGCTGTAAAATGATGAGACCTTGTCAGCAGTCAAGTACTGTGCTTAAATTCTTAAAGTCTAGGTGCTATAGAGGAAAGTTCATCAGAACAATTACCATGAAAGTATTTATAGAAAAGGCACAGGGATGGTACATTACAGTGGCGGGGAAAGTAACTGAAGCTGAGATACCAAGTCAGGACCAATAACATTGCAGATTCTTTGGATTTCATCTAGAATCTCTAAATATATAGCAAGTGCACCAGACCAGTGCATATATATATATATATATATATATAATATAAACTCTTTATTCTACATTCAACACCATCACTTGATAAGACACTAGAAGTGTTGAAACAAAATGGCTATTTTTGTAGTGATTTTATAACATATTTATATTATAATTTTCAAATAAATTATATTTGCTCTACTCTGTATTGAGCACTCTTTTAAGAATAGTATTTTTGGGTTATTGGAATTTATTCCTTATACACCAATCCTATGCTTGGAGATATATATATATATATATATATATATACCCTTAGAGGATTGATTTAGTACTTAAAGAAAAACCCTTCTGGCCACTAGTGGTTTTATTAAACTTTTTCTGTTAGAAATAAACTGGTGGATTATTTTAATAATTAATAACAAAGTTAAAGTCTTTAACAATGATACTCTGTATTAGTCAAACAAATTGTTCATTGAGAGATTTGTTCTTTAACTATGAAAGCAAACCAAACACCCAACAATATTCAACAGTGGGACTCGGTGATTTCTGGCAATAGGTTTAAGTCCTGTTCTCTTTATATGTGTGAGTTTGAACTCTGTTGTCATCAGAATTTTCACTCACACTTGTTTAATTTTCAGTGTTTTCAGTGGATTTTAGATTTTAGGAAATTATTTTTATTTATATAACCAAAATCCTTCTGGCATCAGTTTAAACTGACAACATTTTTCTATATATGTAAACTATAATGATAAACTATAATTTTGGACAGTAGAAATTTCACTGAAATATGTTGGAAAATTTGCAAATTTTCATCTGAAATCAAGAATGGTTAAATCTTAAGGTGGAATTGATGTCGAGCAATTGATTGGCCATCACAATGACCAGAAACTAATGCCACCAAGCTTTTTCTTGTGGGGTCAACTGAAAGATCTTCTTTACAGGTTCAAACCAAAAGCAATTTCTGGATTAAAAGAGGCAATTTCTGATAAATTTTCTGAAATTAATGTAGAAATGTGTCAAATGGTTTGTAGAAGTGTTGCTGGTAGGATTCAGCATTATATTGAACATGAAGTGGGCCATTTTGAACATGTTAAATAGTTTGTTAATCATAACGAATGATGTATTCATGTGACAATACTTATAAACTTTCTTAAATTATTGTAATTTATTTTTGCTCAATAAAAGTAAATAAAAAAAAAAGGTGTAACTTTTGCCACACTGCATTTTCAAGATTGAAAACATGAAGATTGTGAACAAAAGTTAAATTTGATTTTCCTTCTTTGAATATTAACTTTTTTTTATTTCCTTTACCTTGTAGATCATTTGTCTACCTGAGTAATTTACTCTACCCAGTTCCCCTTGTGCACCGAGTAGCTATCGTGAACGAGAAAGGTGATGTGAAGGGCTACCTGAGGGTAGCTGTACAGGCTGTGACTGGTAAGTGACTTTTTTGATTTTCATTTGGTTGAGGGTGGCAGCTGCATATCACTCTGGTTGCATGTTAAGCTTCAAATTAAATGTTCTTTCATTAATTAGTCATAAAACAGGTGATTCACATGATATTATGGGTTAACTTTTCTCCTTTGTATTTTTTGTTTTCTTTTGCTAAGACAGAAACAAAAACCTATCAAATCTAGTATACAAATATAACGCTGTACATCTCGTTTTAAATGATAAAATCTTTTGTCTTGACCATTATAAATTTGTGTATGTGTATGTGTACACACACACACACACACACACACACATATATATATATATATAATTTGTCACTTATCTGATGTATTTTTATCAATTTTCATTAATTTTATACTAAGTTTGATTTAATTAATTTATATGCTAATTGGGAGCTCTTATTGGTGTTAAGTTGATTTTTTACTTTGTGTTTTTGTGTGTGGGTGCTTGTATGTGTCAAATGTTATGATTATTTTTCCTTTTTATATACATGATGGCCCCAAAAATTGATCACTGCAGAATATGTGCTCTCTCCCTGAAACTGTAACTAAGGTCTGCTCAGTATAGTTGCAGTATAAACCATAGGAGAACTCAGTGGGCTGAGCAGGCATCTGTAATAGGGATTTGGTCCGTGCTCTGGCAGATGTGTATTCCTTGAAAAAAATTAGTAGCCAGCTATTGTATATATATATATATATATATATATGTATGTATGCATGTATGTATGTATGTGTGTGTATGTGTGTAAAGTGGAAACTGAGGTCAACAAGCAGTGTCAATCTGTTTCATGCTTCAACACAATCTTCAAGCTATCTTTAAGATTGTGTTCAGGCATGAAACAGGCTGTTGCTGCTTTTTAACCTCAGTATCTACTTTTATATTTGCATACACTCTAGTTCTGATATTGAACAATTTTACTCCTAAATCTAGCATACCATAAAACTATATTTTTATCATACATACATATATCTATATATATATATATATATATATATATATATATATATATATATGTGTGTGTGTGTGTGTGTGTGTGTTTGTGCATGCACACACACTAATAATATACATTTGTTTCTCACTGTTTGGTACAAATCTGAGTTTTATGCATGTAGTAATTATCAGGCAGAACTTGAAAATTAACCATTGTAAAATTTTAATATTAATCTTTATAACCTACTGTTAAGATAGGGGAGTAGTCCATTTACTTATGAAAAAAAAAAGAAAAACAATTTCCAACGTTCAGTTTTCAAGTTGTGCCTGGCAATTGCCACATGTATGAGACCCTGAATTGTCCTGAATAGTAAGGAACAAATGTATATTTATTATTAGATATAGATGTGTTAATTACATTTGAACCAGAATTTGATCTAGTCATCATTTAAGTCAAAAAAAAGAAATTTCTATTAATTTATTCAATCACATATAAAGAGAATATCTTTACAATGTAACAGCATTTATTTTCTTCATCCCAAATTAATGTCTTCATCATTTCCTGCTCGGACTTTTCATTATACACACATTTCAGCAAACACCACTATTTTTTGTGGTAAAAATATGTTTCTCAAAGTTTAACTTATTCCTGATAGCAGGCAGTATTGATGAACACCTTGAAGGCTTATGTGAAGAAAATGGCTCTCTCATGAAACAAATTTTCTCACTGCTCATAAGAGGAGGGATAAAATTATATCAAAGAGGTCTGTAGATCAAAATGACACTCTGTTAATAAATTTATTATTTGGTCAAGCTATCTTGGACATTCATAAGTATCACACCAACCAACAAGGTCAGAAGGTCATGAGGGTGGCACTCTGTGTCATAATATGGCTGGTCAATGTAGGTTATTACTGGGCAACCAGCCCATCTTGCACCTTGTAGATAACTTACAAGCTCTGGTTCTTCTCATGAACATTGTCCTGCAAAGTGCATTCTGTAAGATTATAGAAATATCAGGGATGGGTCCATAGAGCTGTGATTTATTTGGATGTTGTCTCCAAGAGATGTTAAATATAGCTCTCAGTATCTGGGTGTAGGTTCCATCTAGCTTAGACTGAAGGTTTTTAAGTTAGTCTAAGTAGTGGCACCATACATTAAAATCACCTCTACAATGGTTCTAAAGAATCTATTTGATCTATAATCTGGAAATCTGATCTACCAGACGTTTTATTCAAAGACAAGCATGAGTATCAAAAATTTCAGAAACCAATGTAAAACAGAAAGGCAATTAGATTCCAGTACCAGTTGGTATACTAAATAACTAACCAGTGATAATGGAAGTTTCTGCTTTTCTATGTTAGTATCAAAGGTAGGCATTGAAATGTATCTTTTCATCAAGGGCCATATTTCATATTGCGTCCTGGGTATGGCGATAAACTACATCCAACAGCAAGGCCTCAGATAATGTTTTCAGAAAAATAATGTTGCCAGCTATGCGTTTTTGAAACAATAATGTTGCCAGCTATGCATTTTTGAAACAATAATGTTGCCAGCTATAGGTTTTTGAAACAATAATGGTTTTTATTCCACACAAAATAGGTATTTAAAATTCATATAAACTGGATTTGGCATTAATTAACCCACAGTGGTTGATATGCCATAAAACCCAAACAAACAAACAAGCATAATCCATATTAATCCACATGGCTATTACTTCTACATTGAACAAGTCTCAAGATATTTTTTGCTACTTCTTATGATGTAGTTACCTTTTACATATATATTTATTTATTTATATATCTTTTACTTTTACAGAAAAAGATGATGCTGTTGACTATGCCCCAGGTATAAAGCAATCAGGAAATGCCAGAATCTCGTTTGATGATGAAAATTATTTCCGAAAGGTATGCTTTTCTTTACAATTGTTTTTTTTTTTTATGGGAGTTACTCATACAAACACTTGTACAGTATTATCCCAACTCAATTTCAAATATCTTTTAAACCAGGGTTTCTCAAAATTTTACTATTTACAGCCCCAAATTTATTAGAGGCTTAATTCTTTTTTTTTTAATAAAATTTATTAGTTAAAACTTTATCTGAGGCCTAATTTTTTTTTTTAAATAAAATTTATTTAGTAAAAACATAATGTGACATTTGACACTGCTTCTAGCTTGTAACTCCTTCATTATATAGAAAGGAAGATAACTTTTGTATGTTAACAGAGGATAGTAATGAGCTTTTTATTAGAAAATATGAAAATATGAAAATATTTTCTGGCTTTAAATAACCTGCAAAGGGTTGATAACCCATAGGAAACAAATCAATCTAGTACTGATTAGCTACACAAGCATGTCTTTTAGATTTTATTACATTCTCTGGAATATAAATGTATAGGAACTACTGTGGCCACAAAGTCAGGGATCAGTTTATATAATGATTGGAATATAGAATTGATCCCCTACTTTATATCCACATTATAATTTCTTGTTTGTTTAATAAGTGCCTTGACATAGTAGAGTGTCTTGTATACTCCCATAACTCTTCAAGCTATACTGGCAGGAGTTTATTTTCTGGCAGGCCTAACCTTGTGAGGGAGGACAATGGGTAGTAGCCAGAAAAAAAAAAAAACCTTTGTCACCTAGAGGAGCAAACCTCACTAACAAAATACATAAAATAGACAGGATCACTGCCAGTTCTCCTGAGTCAAAATTTGTAAATAATTCGTATGTAATGTTTCATGGTAGATATGAATATAGTTACAAGTGTTTATCTAGCGATCAACCAGTGGCTGGGCATTAAGTCAATTTTTCTCTACCACTGCTCAAATGGTGGCTGGGCATTACATCATTTTTCTCTATCACCAGTAAAGCAGTGGTCAGGGCTCAAAGGATTAAGATTTTTATTATTATTAATGTAAAATCTATTAGATAGAACTAAACGAAGATAGATTAAAATTGTTACTGCCTTGATTATTGCCAGACCTAAAATATTCTGTGTTCACTAAAAAAAAAAAAATATTATAGGTCATTTTTACTGTAAAGGATTAGTCATTTTTATATCTACCCCTGCAAAACATTCAGATTAATAGATTAAATAATAAATATCCAGTCAAATGTTATTCCTTTGTGGTGTACTCTTTTCTACCAAATACAAGTGCTGTCTAGAATAGTAATGCCTGTGCGACTTTTTAACTTGTAAAATGATATGACACAACATTTTCCTTGGGCCTAATGAATGCTGGTGTCAACTCTGTTCTCCGTAGTTGCTGTGTTTTGTTTCCAGATGTCTAACCATTATTGTACAGCTGAGTGATGGCTTCATTTTAAATTCTGTGTTATCCTCCTCTTACCTATGCTCTAGAGAGGCCAATCAAGCCTGCTATTTCACCCTTAACTGTGGTGGAGAGACATGGATTCATGCCTTTGCCAAAGGTGTTTGTGCGAAAGTGAATGTAACAAACTCAACTGGAGTTTAAAACCAGTTCACCAATTTCTTCTTCTTGGCTGCTATACCGTTACACCACCAGCATATCTAAAATGTAAAAACTTTCCCACAGGCGAAATCTTGCAAGCCTCTCTGTTGTAGAGTAGTTTCGCAGTGGAGGCTTGTATTTTTCTAAGTCGGTCCTAAAATAGGTTTGACGTACAAAACGTTAGGAACTTGATATAATAGGTAATGACGCAGTAATCTAGTTGTGGTGGCTGATACTTTAATATCCGACTAACGGTCGTCTGACATCGACTGACTGACCAACTGCCTGAGCGACTGCTACTACTCCTACTTATTATAGGTGGAAGAGTCTATTAATAGAATAGGTGTGTTTCACTATAACACCTTCACTGCTAAGACCTACTATGCCATGCACATTGGAGCAAACTACTTTCATTCCCTTTGTACTCTAGTGGTGAGATGTAACTTCCACTTGAGCAGTTTCTTCCCACCAACCACTGCTTTGAGGAACTGACTCCCAAGTGAATGCTTCCCTGATCACTATAATCTTAATCTGTTCAAGTACTAGGGTTAACTGTTATCTCCCCCATATAGCCCCATAAACTGTGCCTCTTACTCTGTAACCCTCTACCTTGAGTAGCTCTTGGGGCTTGTACAGGGTGAACATTATTGTAAAAATAAGGTGAGAGATGGGGTAATTGAAGGATGTAATTTGATTGTGTGTTGGCACTTGTATTTGGTGCATAAGAGTAGGTCCCTTTGTTCCCATCAAAACTTGATATCTGTTGCTTTTGTTTTGTTAAAGCTTCTTTTGGTATTTGTTCCTGTCTGCTTGTGTCTGTAGCTCTATCTTTGTCTTTGGTTTGAAAAACAGCTGTGTACTCCCAAATATTCCCAGGATGCCAGCATTTTGAAGAAGGTCGGAGAAGTTCCAATACTCGAGGAAGAACGTGTCATTGAGGGTGAGGGTACAAACCCAGATGCGAATGGGATGTTGGGTAAGTGTTGTTCTTTTCTCTCTAGCCTTTCATTGAAGATAGAATCAAAAGCTGATCAACATGGCTCTTGTTCTTAGACTAATGAGTTTACTGAAGTTTATCAACAGTAGAGAGAAAAAAAAAATTAAATAGAATGGTAACATATTATGCAACTAATTCCTCAATATACTATAGAATGGTAACAGATGATGCAACCAAGTCCTTAGTATACAATAGAATGGTAACTGGTTATGCAACCAAGTCCTTAGTATACAATAGAATGGTAACTGGTTATGCAACCAAGTCCTTAGTATACAATAGAATGGTAACTGGTTATGCAACCAAGTCCTTAGTATACTATAGAATGGTAACTGGTTATGCAACCAAGTCCTTAGTATACTATAGAATGGTAACTGGTTATGCAACCAAGTCCTTAGTATACTATAGAATGGTAACTGGTTATGCAACTGCTCGGGCTTGCTTGTCTTTTTTTTAACATCCTCAGGGGTTTATAATACTGTAACAATGTTGAGCAGACCTGTCAGTTTCTGTGAGATTATATGGAATGAACAAATCCAGTATGCTCAATCTTTGGGTCATGATGAATTGTAACTGCATACTAGCATGCATGAAGTCACAGGGTGTTTTTTTTTTTTTTCTTTTTCTGGATCCTGAAATTAACTCTTCTTCTGCTGGGGACATTCTTTGCAAATATAGGTCTTTACAAAACTTACATTGCTTCCTACACTCACACACACACATATATGTTATTATGAAAACATTTTGAATACTTGCCCTCATCTTTGTTATTATGACAACATTTTGGACTATTGTTGCTCACATTCTTTTTATTATGACAACATTTTGGACTATTGTTGCTCACATTCTTTTTATTATGACAACATTTTGGACTATTGCCCTCATCTTTGTTTTTATGACAACATTTTGGTCTGTTGTTGCTCTCATCCTTTTTATTAGGATAATATTTTAGACTATTGCCCTCATCTTTGTTATTATCCCAACATTTCATCCAAAACAACATTTAATAACAACAAAGATAAAGACATTAGTCTAAATGTAAATAACATAAAAATGATAACTCCTCATCACAAATTCAGACTCAAGATGTGATATTGTTTTCAGAAAACTAAAAAAAAAAAGCCAAAGCTTAAAATAAAATTCATTATACAATGTAGGACAGCTTAATATATTATAGTACATGGTTATAAGTTAGTGACAATTTACTTCAAAATCGTATGGTTGTAGAACTGGAGCTAAAATCTTTTTGTAAATATTCTTTAGACTTTTCATCTGTTTTCTATCAAGTTATAATTTTCTTGTTTCTTGTTATTTCCAGAAGAGAGAAAGTGTTCTGTTGATAAAACATGGGAAGGCCAAGACCATTTCCCTGACATTGTAGAAAAGGATCTCCCTGATCACCTCAAGATTGGATCAGTGTTTCAGTTCCGTGTTACTGTGCTGCAGGCCTCTGGTATTTCACCAGAATATGCAGACATATTCTGTCAGTTCAAGTAAGTAGGATTCTGCTTTTTATTTCCTCTGTGTGTGTGTGTGTGTGTGTGTGTGTGTGTGTGTGTGTGTGTGAAAATAAGATTTCTGTTTTATTTATCCATTTACAGTGCTGTTTCATGCTTAGTAATTTCTTGAATTTACAAAATAAGAGGCTATTTTTTAATAGCATCCCCAAGATCTATTGTTCTTTTCACATTTTTAAAAGGATGTATTAGCATGCAGTTTGAGATAATTTACCATATTTCATGGCATATAAAACGCACTTTTTTTTACTAAAAATATCTTTTTAAAATTCCCCTGCATCTTATATGCCATTGTAAGTTTACTAATTTTACTAATTACTAATTTTTTCTGCTGAAATTGGGATGTGTCTTATACACCATCAAATACAGTAACTCCTTTTATCTATTAGACTGGCCAAATATTCTTTTTTATCCTTTCACCCCAAGCAAGGCAATAAAGCCACTAAGATGCAAAGTGGTTACTCAGTCTGAGAAAAAGAAAACATTATGAAGGAGAGAGAACAATAAAATATTCATTCACAAAAAATATAATTATTCTTACAATCCCAAAATATGTTCCAACAAAAGGTTGATAAACCATAAAAAACAAATCAATCAAATTAATTTATAGAAAAATTTGATTACTGATATGTGTTAACTATACAAGCTGTTTGTTCTACTGATTTAAGGTGAGGGACACACAGACATATTTAGCCTTATGCGAATTTATAGAGGATAATTCATGTTTTTAAATTTATAGTTTCTCCTCCATGCATAGACTGCAACTTCTTCCTGTTTCTCTTTATTAAAAAACAGCTACATATTTTGAAAAATCACTAAACATGAAACAGTGCTGTAAATGGGTAAATAAAACAAAAGTGTTGTGTTGTATTTTAAAAAGCATTAAAAAAGAATTAAATTTTTTTTCATATTAATCTTCACTCAATGCAAGGCCCAAGAGTCATTCAAGGTAGAGGGTTACTGTTATATAGGAATAAAGTGTTGCTACCGACACTTAAGTTTGAACATAGATTGCCAATGAGCAAACACAGGCAACTTCATTATTGAATTAAGTAGACCATAGAGGAAACGCATATATGTAGGAAGTAGCTGACGACTAATGATCGCTCTTTCTAGTCTATCCACTATACTATTCGGATCACCATTTCTACTCTATCTTCTATTACTATACAGACCGCTATTCTCTACTTTATGCACTATACTATTTCTCTATTCGGATCACTATACGGTGGTTACTTTCAGGTGAGTAGTATTGAGCAAGTACAATTAGTGCAAGATTACGGTGTACTATAGTTGTATCTGCAATTACAAAGTCTTTACTACAATGAGCATTATGAAGGTGACAACAAGTGTTCGTTAGCATCGCATAAGTTACTGTGTAGTATTGTATGAGCAAAAAAAAAAGACAAAAGACAAAAAAGTGACGTTCATGACGTTATGCAGGAAAGATAACAGTTAACCCTAGACTTGATGAGGTCAAGATTGTATTGATTAGAGAAAACATCCTGCTTGTTCCACAAAGCAGCAGTTCTTGGGAAGAGAAGCAGTCCAAGTGGAACTTACTCCTTACTAATGGAAGACGAAGGGAATGGGGATGATTCACTCTTATGTAAGTGGTGCTATGCCGGAAAGATAATGAGTAACACTGGACTTGAAGAGGTCAAAGCAGTGGTTTTTGGGAAAAGAAGCTGTCTGAGTGCAACTCCTTCCTTACTAATGGAAATGAGGATGATTCATCCTTGTGTACATGGGGTGGTGGGTCTCAGTTGTAAAGGTCAGGGTTGGTGGGATTAAGGAATGTAGCTTGTTAGAATGCATGCCATGGAAATAATAAGAGAGCAGCAAGAAATGTTGATATCTCAGTACTTTCTCTCACCATCATTGGTTGTTTTCAAGGAAGGAAGATTGAAAGTTCAGAAATCACCAGCCCTGTCTGTTCTGTTTAATTGAACATGTCTGAATGAAGGGTTACTGCTTAAATGTACTGTGTTTAAACTAAAATTATATACCGTATATACTCACATATGCAACTTTTGAAGACCTAATTTTGATGCTAATTTTAAGTGGGTAGCATCATACATGAGACATAAAATTAGCCTATGTACCATTGGCCCTGGCTATGCCATTGACCAAACTATATATCCATTTACTGTAGTCAACTTAGCTTCAAAATTAGGTCTTCAAAGGTCACATGATATGCAAGTATATATGGTAATTGTGTAAAATTTGCTACATTTATAATGAAAGAGTACTCAATGTGGATAGTGATTGTTTTTTAATGCTAATGTTCACTCAATACAAGGCCCAAGAGCCACTCAAGGTAGATGTTTACTGTGTGGTGTTTTTTGAGCATAAGAAAATGCATCTTTCTGTATGTGACATAGGTCCAAAAACAGTATGGAGGTTGAAATCAACTTTGGATATTGATTTTCATGTCCACATTAATTATATATATATATATATATATAAATTGAATTCACCCCTAGTAAGTAGAAAAATTAGAAAACACAAATATTACTAAGGGGAGAGAGAACAATAGAACAGTAATCAGAAAGACAGTAGATAACGAATGACATTTTATTTAAATTTTGGGAGATTAAAGATTAAAGTTAACTGGAAAGCATGGAGTTGGAAGAGAGTTCCACAAGCAAGAAGTGTAAGAAAAGAAACTGTTAGCATAGAATTTATAGTTACATCTAACCAGCTCAACTGTAAATTGATGAGACCTTTTTGCCAGTCTAGTACTGTGATTAAATTCAGAAAGTCTAGGTAGCATAGCAAAGAGCTCACCCAAACAATTATTATAAAAATATTTATAGAAAAGGCACAGGGAAGCAACTTTACAATTGTGGGAATATATACTTGAACAAGTTTTATTCAATTCAACTGATAAAGCCTGTTTGTTTAATTTTTTTTCTATTAATTTTTTCAATTTTCAAATAAATTTGTCACACATCCAAAGTAAAATTGTGGATAAGCTGTCCATCTTCATGGTTTTCTTGTTTTTGTTTGGGTATGTTTAATTGTCAAGAACTAAATGTTTTCAGTATCATAGACTAAATTTTTATTAGCTATATCATGGCATTTTTTGGAATGCTACATTTTATATTTAATTATGTGTATAAATGCCAGGATATAGCTAACACAACTTTTGTCTATGATCATGCTTAATAGTAAAGATATGCTCTTAACTATGCTATCTAGTTTAATTCTTGTTTTTTTTATTTTTTAGAATCATTTACTGGGGGATCATTTTATTACTTGTTTGATAAACAAAATTGATCCCTCACTTAAAAAGAAATGCTGAATGCCCATGCCATCATATTTATAATTTTGTAATGTTTGATTTTTATGCATTTGTTTTATTTTTTTTACATCCAGCTTCCTTCACAGACATGATGAAGCCTTCTCCACAGAGCCATTGAAGAACACTGGAAAAGGACCTCCTCTTGGCTTTTACCACGTACAGAATGTAAGTTCTTGCCTATCATTATTTACAAAGTTTAGGTGAGTTAGGCAAAAGGCCATAACAACACTGAGCAAGAATTGTCTTCAAGACAAGTTGGCTTAGCTATCATATTCTGAAAGGTGACTAAATTTGGGGATAGGTATAATTTTTGTTTCACTCTATAAACTTTATTCTTCAAAATATTAGAACTTGTTCTTGAAAGCAAAAATTACTTATGACTCAAGACATTGGAGTTGCTGTATTTGTTTCCCCTCTGTCATAAATAATAATGGTTATATTTACTTTCCTACCAATGTCCCAGCAAAGAATTGAGTCAATTATTTTCTCATTCATTGCCCGTTCACATTGTGACCAGTAATAAAATCCCAGAAAAAAGTTACAATTCTCCCAAGGAAAAAAAAAAAAGAAGAAATTTCATGTCCTCTTTTCTGGTTTTCCTTGGACTTTTTCCTTGATTCATTTATATATATATATATATATATATATATATATATATATATATATATATATATATATATATATATATATATATTTTATTTTTTTTTTTTAAAATATGATTCTTTTATTATTAATATTTTGCTCAACTCTTTGTATTGAGTCCTGTTTTTTAAAAATAAAAATAACTGCTAAGAACACCGGATTATAAATCTTACTGTTCTTTCTTACTACTTTAAAATATATATATATATATTTGGTTGGATAGTTAGCTCTATCTCTGATATTGAGCACTTTCTAATAAAATACCGTGCATATAATATATATATATATATATATATATATATATATTTATATATATATATATATATATTTTACACACATATATATATATATATATATATATATATATATATATGCACATAAAAAAGAGGCTGGGATTTTGTCTGCTGGTTGCTAATCTTGTCCTATTTCTTTCTTTCCTGTGACTTTTTTCACCTGGATTCTTCCACATATACTATAGAATTCCATAGTAATTTTTATTTTCATTTACCATATATACTCCAGCATGGTGCAACTTTTTATGATCAATTTTTTATGCAAAAAGCTGCAGGTAAATAATGATTACTGTTCATCCCTGAAATTCAGACAGAATCCTGCCTCATTTGAACATTACCACCTCTTGGATTCCATTTTTCATTTAAACATCTGAGAGTATATCACAAAAGGTCTCAAGTCGGACTTTGAAAATTTAGGTTTTTACTTGATTTTTTTTATTAACACAATAATTTCGAAATATACACTTCAAAATTCCATGATGGTTATCTGTATCAACAGACAATTGAAGAAGGCTAGAGAACTCAATGTCTGAGGTTTACAGCCACATCATGTTGAAACACTGGTTTCAGTACAATCCCCAAAGTTAAGCAATATCTATCCTGGTCAGTACCTAGATGAGTGACTGCTTGGGAATACTAAGTGCTGTAAGCTTGGATGTTCAGGTCATGTGATGAATAAAGGCTCAGAATTGTTAATTGGAGGACTGAGTTCCAATTCCAGTCGGGTTTGTTATATTCATTTATGCACAAATACCCTTAGAAAGGGTATGAATCCACTTCTTCTTTCCCCTCCTAGCTATGGGCTAATTAGTAAAATTTGTATCCTTAAAAGCATTATTATCTTCAAAAAATAAAAATAAAATTTGCATAAAATTATTTAGAGTTTGGCATTAAATAACCCATAATGGTTGATCTGCCATTAAACAAAAGCAATCAACAGTCAATGACTGAAATGGTGTGATGGTAACAATAAAGATCAGGACATTAGTCTGAGTATAAATAATGATAACTCCTCGTCCCTGAAATTTAAACAAAATCCTGACCTATTTGAACATTACCATCTTTATGAACACTTGGATCCTGTTTTCATTTAAATAGCTGAGAGTATGTCACAAAAGATCTCAAGTTCTATGCTAACAGTTTCTTCTATTGATTGTGGAACTCTCTTCTGGCTTCTTGCTTCCCAGCCAACTTTGATCTTCCAAAATTTCAATGCAATGTCAATTGTTATCTTTTATCTTAATTCTTGTTCTTTTATTGTCCTCTCTCCTTAATTGTATATTTTTCACATATTCTCTAACACTCAGTAACCCCTTTTGTCCTAGTGGCTTTATTGCCTTGCTTGGGATGAAATGATTAAAAAAATAAAACAAGAGTCAGGTTTGGAAAATTTAGGCTTTTTTTCGTAGATTTTTTATTATTGAAATAAACATGATTATAACACCAAATTATGTATTTTTGTGAGAACATGAGAAAAAGTGAATATATATATATATATATATATATATATATATATATATACAATTTAAATCTTTTTTTTTTTTTTTTTTTTTTTTTTTTTTCAGCAAAAGATAACTTGCTTATTACATTTCGTTGTTATTAGTTTTATCAGTTTACTATATGTCTTGTTATCTGATGATTGCCATAGTGCAAAACTTAGGGATTATGATTTGGATCATAATTCTAAGTTCTCTTTGGTACTTAGTGCTAATGTTCTATCTTAGTTTAAATTCTAGAGGAATTGAGCACTTTTGGTTTTAGTGCATCTAAGTGTTGGCCGTTTTTTTTTTGTCATTTTTTTTTCTTGGACTTTCTTTTTCTTTGGTCTTTTTATTTTTTTCTTTTGGCAGGCTTAGTATCGGTAGCGTTACTCTTCGATGCTTTACTAATAGCTTCATTTATTTTGGTTATATGTATATTTTTTTTTTTCAGTTCACAGTAACAGTAACCAAGTCATTTATTGACTACATCAAGAACCAACACCTGGTATTTGAAGTATTTGGTCACTACCAACAACACCCGTTGCATGACCAAGCAAAGGAAGCACCTTTGTAAGTTTATTTCATCTTCTTATTTCTTATCATCTCTTTGTATGTTTGCCTCACAGAATTAATATAAACCAGTTATAAAAGAGTTAGAAATGATTTTTGTAGTCATTGTTTGACAGTCACTCATATTATCAAAAGAACAATCAGTTTTGGGAAGGGATTTATGAATACTTTGCAATACTACAGTTGTTTAAAAAAAACAAATGGTCATATTTTTTTTTTTTTTTCATGAATAAGTCTTTAAATAGACTTTTGAGGCTTATTTTTTCTAAAATTGCATATTTTTCAAATATATTTTAAAGAAAATTGTTTAAATTGTGATTTTTTTTTAAATGATAATTATATTTAACTTATATTTATGTTTAACTTAAAAAAAATATTAAAATGAAAGTATTTTTTGTTTTATGATATTTAATTTAAAATGAAATTTAAATTTAATTTATATTTAATTTAAAATTATTTAAAATTAAAATTATTTAAAATTAAAATTAATTTATTGTAAATAATATTTAAAATTAATTTAGGATAATGGTATTTAATTTAAAATTAATTTTACATAAAAATTTTAAAATTAATTTAGTGTAATGATATTTAATTTAAAATGAATTTAGTATGATATTTAATTTAAAATTAAAATTAATTTAAAATTAAAATGTAAAATGATATTTATTTTAAAATTAAATGTAAAACTTTTGATATCTCGTACTTAGTAAAGTTTTAGTGTTATAAAAATTTTTAAATATTCTAGGTATCGCTGGGTTTTGCTTTTGGGCACTCAATTTTAAAATTGATGTAATTTTGCTGATTGAATTTCACTAGTATTGCCAATCTGAAATGAAAATAAAAGAAATTATTCAATAGTAGTAAATCATTTAATACCCTTATGTTCAATGAGTAGTAATCAAAAAGATTGAAACATAAAACATGTATCATTCAAAAATAGAATATTTATTTATACACTAAAGTCGACATAATATATGGATGAGTTAAAAATCATATGCAGTGTCTCTTAGGATGTCTTAAAATTCGCCCATTGTTAAAGTGTAAATGGTCACAATTTTTGTTTGTACAACAGCGACTGCAAAATGATGACTGCAAATCATACCATTTAAAAAGTGCAACCAGTAGAACAGAGTCTGGCTTTAATAATATATTCATATTATTATACCCCTTAATAGACAAGTAGAAATTGTGTCTTGTTTTGCAAAAGATCTTCTTTATTATAGAAGTACATTGGCACTGATTTTTATGATAGAAATCTTACACGGCTCTTTTTACTATAGATTTGTTTGAAAAATTATTTTATGACATTAAATGGAGGTGTTTTTTCTATAGGAATACTTGAAAAATGATTTTTATAAGAGAAATTAAATGCAATTGTTTTTACTCTAGAAAAAAATGTGGTTGATATTTAGTCTCCATTCTTCACATATTTAAATTAGACAATCACTACATTTAGAGAGTCATGTTCTTAAACAGCCTCGTCAGATCCAGACTCTCATGTGGATGTCATAGATGACATCAGATTCATTCAGAAATGTCTAAACTATCATCTATATGCAACTGTTTTCTCAGATCAATGGTTAGAAAAGCTTTAGTTCTCAAAGAAGACAATCCTTCATCAGACACTGTAAACTGGCACTAAAGAATCACAAAGAACTTTACCAAAAACCACATTGCTTGCCAACTTTCAACAGCAGCCATTTAAAAAAATTTTTTCTTTATGTGTTTGAGTATATAGTTGAGCCAATTTCATTTACTTTCTTTCTTTTTCTTTTTTGTTCATATTTTTATCATTTTTGTTATTAAGTATCCTACATTGTCATAATAGATGCTCTGCCAAGAAAAGCAAATGGCTGTAAGAAGCTGGATGCAAATGTTTCCCGAATGAATTTCGGAATAATTCTATCATATAGAAACCAAACAATCCATAGAAACAAAACCAAAACATTAGCCTAAGATCTTGAGTAATATTCTTAAATAGCCTTGTCAGTTTTAGATTCTCATTTGGATGTCATGAGGTACATCCAATTCTTTCAGAAATGTCTAAACTATCATTGATTAATGATCAGAAATAGCTTCAAGCAAATGAATCCTTTATGTTTTAATGAAGACAGCCGTTCATCAGATCTTATGGACTGGCACCATAGAAATGCAAGGAAAGTTTTTTTACCAAATAAAAAAAACACAACAGTTGAAAACTTCCAACAGCAGCAAAATGGATACCACATGTAACTCAAAGAAAAAATAATGACATAATGAAGATGTTACTTTCCACAATACCAAAAACAAAAGGTTTGGAAGGAAACTTCCATCATTAGTAGAAAGAATGATAATAGTTACTGGGCTTGGGAGGTCTAATTTCCTGAAAAGATTGTTTTAAGAAAGATTTTCAACCTCCAATAATGCTAGCTGTTCAGTGAATGAATGCTAATGTTTCCTGTATGGAAACAGCTAGTTTCACCATTAACATTACCATTTGTTGCTATTGTGTTAAATTACTCTGAAAGTACTTTGAAAAAATTTGTTACCATTACTTGTGAATTCGTAATATCTGCTCATTTCAATTGTCTGACAGGTTTAATCCCATTCCTTTCTACTCCAACTTGCGGCCCCCACCTCGACGCAGCTTCCCAATGTCTCTGCCTGTGTCCAAACCAGTTCCCTCACCAAAATTCGGTGTTATTACACCACCGAGGTAAGAAAATAGATCATTTATGCAGCATATCTAATGTGTGTGTATGTGTGTGTGTGTTTCAGGCATATATGAGGTTTGTTTGGGAAGTATCCAGCTATTTAATATAACTATATTTCTGAGATGAGGTATTGTAACTATTTACACAATTCGGACTGTTCTCCTCATCTTTATTGCCATATTCATGATGGACACATAGCCCAGTGGATAAAAGCATTGATTGATTGATCCAAAAGTGACTTGACCCAAAGAGCTGCGTGTTCAATACCTGGCCACAGCAGAGGGAACAAAAACTTGGAGAGTTATCAGTGGGACTTAACTGAAACTGAGATATCCAGAAAAGGCATGGCATGTGGAATTAGAACAATCTATCCCCATGGACTAAAAGAGTTTGGTTCAAAATTCCAAGAAATATCACCTGAAAAAGGCTGGAGCATACAATGGCCGAAATGTTGTGAATATGGCAATAAAGATGAGGACAACAGACCGAACAATGTAAATATTTAATATGAATTAAAACATAGCTTACCCATTGCACTCCAAAATTTGTCTTTGGATGTCAAATTTATACTGGCATCTCTTCCACTTTTCAAAATAGTTTGCAAAGATCACCCTCATCTGCCTCATTACATTCTCCCTAAACTCATCCATAATCTTTCAAGGGTGGTTTTAGCTTTGGGGAAAAGCTAGAGGTCACAGGAAGCCACATTTGGACTATATGATGGAGTGGGGCTGACAAACCTGGGTGATGCAATGTTTTTCCCCAAAATCCCTGCATAAGATATGAGGAATACAAGCACCTAGTCATTGTGAGCACATCAGACACACAGTGCACAAACTTATTTATTGGTGTCTCACAGCTGGCTGAGTAACCCTAGAGGAGTGTATCTGTCCAGGCATGTCCACTAAGGTCCTTTCTGGTTGGTTGCCATGTTATATCAAGGCTGCACAACTAGTTCTCAAGATATTTAAAATGGCTGTCTGTTCTCCCAGACAGACCTCATGTATGCGATAATTTTGTGCATCTGTGCTAGAGAATATAAATGATTTTTACTTTGGAAAATTCACAGTATTTTATTCCCCAAATCCCACATCCACCACTCAATGTCACCTGACACCTTTTCCAAAATCATTATCGTGATCTTACTTTTCTGTTAAGCTTGATTTAGGCTTTGCACACTGCATTCAATAGTCCTCTACCTTCAGTGGTTCTTGAGCCCAGTACTGGGTGAACATTAGTTTAAAAAAAAAATATACAGTGTCATCTGTCATATGGGGCAGTGTTTTCATAGTGGGAAATATACTTATGCCATGGTTGATAATATTGAGTTTTATCCTTTTTGGCTATCCATACTTTAGCTATCCCATGATATTTTTGTACATTTAAGCACCATATGGAAAAGGAAATCTAAAAACATCATGACATGTTTTCT
Organism: Acanthosepion pharaonis; assembly: GCA_903632075.3. Lineage (NCBI taxonomy): Eukaryota > Metazoa > Mollusca > Cephalopoda > Sepiida > Sepiidae > Acanthosepion > Acanthosepion pharaonis. The sequence continues at coordinate 2,301,412 of CAHIKZ030002236.1, read as the reverse complement.
GTGTTACAAAGCAACAGACATTGATTTTATTTATATAGAAAGAAATAGCTTGTAAGTATTTCCAAAGCTTGATCTGTTGCGATGCTACAGGAGTTGGGTATTTATTGAGGGTTGAACTCACAACACTAACAAAGCAAATAGCTTGCAAGATACATTCATTAACCACTGCTCTATGAGGCACCCCCTTAAGTTGTTTATTGTATATTTGTCTAATCAATTATATATATATATATATATATATATATATCTAGAGAGAGAGAGAGAGAGGGAGGTACGGTGGAATAATGGATAGCATCTCAGATTGAAGAATCAGAAAGCTGAGTTTGAATTACAGTTGAGATCATTATATGGAGTGTGTTTGGTAAGGGACATTGTCTACAAAGCTAAGGCAATCAGTGGTGGAGAGAGTAAATACCATGTAGGAACTACCAAGGATGAATGGAAAAGACAACACTACAATCACAAAATGAGTACAGCTATAGCTTACTTTCATATTATTTCTGTTGAATAATTTTTTCAATTCCAGTGAATTAGTAAAATGTTTAGCAATAAATTTTCAAAACATTGTCCGCACCCAATTTTTGCTTATAAATTTCTACAATTATTTTTACTTACAGGCTAGAAGTTTTCAAGTATATCTAAAGCCCAATAGAGTGTATAGAAATTATTCTTATATCTGTTTTTTTTTCCCTAATTGTGCAAAGGTTTGACAAATATAAGTAACTTTAATACAATTTCAATGTTTTTCTTTTTTTAATCTCACACATTCAGTTTGAAAATCAATTCTTTTGTTAATACCAGATTCAATACTTGGATTAGTGAAGTTGAACATTTCACTGCAGTGTAATGATTAGCAAGCTTGTCTCACTAGATCAGTTATAATTGAACAGTGAATTCGATCCTCACTCGGTGCCCCCTACTTTTGGCCTTGTGCCACATCTAAGCCATGCTTAGAAAATCACCATTGGTTTCACGCAAGCAAAAAAGGATATTTACTTGCACTATTTACATTTGGACTATTGTCCTCATATTTGTTGTTGTTATCATAACCTTTCAGTTGTTTATCCCCAGCCTTCATCAGATGCATATCAATCCAGGTAACCTACAGGGAATTCCAAACTGAACCCTTTATTTAATCTATGCAGTTAGACTGCCCTCCTTCCACTGCCCATGTCTAAGGATATCTCATCTAGTTTTTATTCATTTGGTAATATAGTAACTAGAACTGCTCGAATTATTGCTGTGCTTTAGGGACAATAGCCTGAATAAAGCATTGCTTTATGAATTTGGTAATATAGTAACTACAAGTTCAAACCCTGGGCTGATCAGTGTGTAATTTAGCTCAGTGAAAACAGGGTGATCAATAATTGAACAGTACTAAGAATAAGAACTGGGCAAAATTAAATAAAGTGTTCAGTTAGGAATTCCCTGCATGTTTCCCAGAGTGATATACAACTGATGAAGGTCAGAGGCCACAATAGCCAAAATGTTGGGATAACAACAACAAAAAAGAGGACAATAGTCCTAATGTAAATAGTGTAAATAATGATAACTCCTCATCTCAGATATTCAGACAGAAAAAAAAGAAGGATCTCCCCCCACTATTGAGAGACATTTTACATATCACTCTTTTGAGCTCTCTTTCTCATGTACACATATACACACACTGTATAAACTAAATGCCTGTCCTCTGGTCTATATCCTGATGTCAGAAATGATACCTAAACAAAATTATTTACTTTCTTTTTTATGTATTTTATTCATGAAAATTGTATAAAAAAGAAAGAAATTTAGCCATTTCTTTTACAGAATTTTATATTTCTTTGACATTTAAACTCACTGTTAATATCAAGGCTTTTAGCATTTCTTCTTCAAATGTATCTTTGACCTGAGATTCATGAAGTCTGACGTATTTTTATGGGACTTGTACATTTTAAATAGGGTTGTGGTACTATTTTTTTTTCCAGAAGAAAAAAATTAGTAATAACTAATTCCATTTGTTCTTAAAAAATGTTGACTCTTCAACAGATCATATAGACCAGTGCAACGAAATCACAAAGTCCTTCACCAATTAACAAAACCATGTCACTTGAAAACTTCCAACTGCAGCAACAACTAAAATGGGTAGTGCATATAACCAGAATGGAAAATAATGATATAATAAAGATGTTGATTTTCCACACTACCTTAAACAAAAGGTTAGCAAGAAAACATCCATCTATACTAGAAAGAGCTATAACAGTTAATTGACTTAAGAAGCCTTTTTTTGTGTGAAAAACGGTTTTATTAACACATTGATTGCCAACCACATGATAATGCATAGTCTGTATCATAATAAAAACTGCCAAATACGAGTGATTATGTGAATATTATTAGAAAATAATTTTTCAAAAAACATTTATTTGAATTGTAAATTGTTTGAATGAAAATTAATCGAAAGGACAATCATACTAAATGATAATTATTTGAAATGCAAAATTCTTTATTGCAATAAAAATGTAAAAATTAAAAGAGGAAATACAAATATCATTAATAAAACAATTTAGTAAGAAAAAAAAATCTTTGTAACCTTAAATTATATGATACTGCATGCAAATAATCAACTACTGAAGAGTACTTCTTTAAAAGATGCCACTTAGTTTTTAAGTTTTCCATTTACTTTGTGGTATTTCTTGGTGCTCTTGATATTTTGACAACCTGTTCTTCCTTTTGCAATATGAATTTCTTGCAAGTCCTGTTCTCTTTTAAAAGTGTCTAAGAATTTCAATATTGTGAGGTGATGGGATGACACTTGCTGGAAAAAAGCCCTTTAAGGGTGTTATTAATTCTACATAAATCAGAATCGACTCTCTCAAAGCAAGACCACACACATATTTCAAACAACTACCATTTAGTATAACTGTCCTTTCAATTCATTTTCATTCAAACAATTTATGATTTGAATAAATAATTTTCAAATAATTGTTTTCGAATAAATATTTTCAAACAATTTTCTTGATATGACCACGAGTTTTCTCATGCCAACAAATTTATTCGCAGTCATACTTTTAGTGTAAAAATAATGCTAAGACTTCAATTGAAGCTATAAATAAACTCATAAAAATTCTTTATTGCCTAAGTCAGTTATTAGAAAGTTGACCTTTGAAGTCAAATTTCGTGTTTGACTTTTGGGAGTCAACATGTTAAAAAGGCTTTATAAATTTCAAATGCCATTAACTATTTCATCAGTGAATGTCAAATATTTCTTGCATGAAAACAGCTAATCTCACCATTACCATTCATTATTTATGACTCGTGTTTCTGATTTAAGTGTTAAAGCATAATGGTCTGAAAGTTGTGTTAAAAAGCAACTGAAATAAGATGAAACAAGAATCACATCACGTATAGACTTCCAATAGTGACAACAACTAAAATGGATAGAAAAGGGAGAATAATAATATAATCATGATGTTGGCTTTCCATACAACCTAAAACAAAAGTTTACGAAGGAAATGCCCATCAGTACTGAAAAGAGTAACAACAACGGACTTGAAAAGTTTATTTTAATGAAAAACCATTTCAAGAGAAGGACTTTTATACATTTAAACCAACAGTAATACCAACAGTATTCCTGCATGGAAACAGCTATTCTCACCATTTTAATTAGAGTGTGTTTCCCAAAAATGCTTAAATTTTATTCTGTCTGCAGATATATTATTGGGGAAAACAATTTAATTCTGCCGATTAAAAACAGAAAACTTTCTTTTTATTCCTGTCTTCAGAAACATGTCAGGAAAAACAAAACCAGGAAAGATAAAGTGCTTAATCGTTTTCTCTTCATGCCGCCACATATAAAAATGTCAAATTATTGAAGAGTCAGTTATTTTTGGAGCATTGCATATTTAATTATGCCTTGATTTTAAACCAAGTAAATATTGTTTTGTTCTACTAAATAAAATTATGCTGATATGGATATTAAACGTGTAAGAAATGTTCTTTACCTTTTTCTTTAATCAATTCATCCCAAGCAAGGTGATAATGCCCTTAAGATGCAAGGGGCTACTGGGAGTGAAAGAGTATGAAAAAGACTTTAGAAGGAACCAGAAACCCAATCCTAAACAGGAAACAAAGGATGAACCTCTACTCCTCTATTCATCCCAAGCAAGGTGATAATGCCACTAAGATGCAAGGGGCTTCTGGGAGTGAAAGAGAATGAAAAAGACTTTAGAAGGAACCAGAAACCCAATCCTAAATAGGAAACAAAGGATAAACCTCTACTCCTCTATCCACCCCAAACAAAGGGATAATGCCACTAAGATGCAAGGGACTACTGAGAGTGAAAGAGTATAAAAAAGACTTTAGAAGGAACCAGAAACCCAATCCTGAACAGGAAACAAGAGATAAACCTCTACTCCTCTATTCACTCCAAGCAAGGTGATAATGCCACTAAGATGCAAGGGGCTACTGGGAGTGAAAGAGTATAAAAAAGACTTTAGAAGGAACCAGAAACCCAATCCTGAACAGGAAACAAAGGATGAACCTCTACTCCTCTATTCATCCCAAGCAAGGTAATAATGCCCCTAAGATGCAAAGAGCTACTGGGAGTGAAAGAGAATGAAATGACTTTAGAAGGAACTGGAATCCTAATTCTAAACGAGAAACAAGGGATAAACCTCTACTCTGTTCAAAAGGCCAGGGATCAGTATAAACTGGATGAGAGGCAAAAATATCTACTCCTGTTGAGGAGAGAAAAAAATAATTAATATATAAAATTTCTGAGTTCAGGCAGAGATATTAGAAGTATAGAGTTGAAGCAGATTTTAAAAGGATCCAGAAACATAAGCCTAAACAATAAACAAGGGATAAACCTCTACACCTGTTCAAAGGACTGGGGAGGAGTGTGACTATCCTATACAAGATGTTTAAGAAATCTAACTTCCTGAAAAATTGTTTTATGGGAGAGATTTTATAAATTTCAATTGACAGTAATGTTAACTGTTCAGTCAATGTATCCTGTAGAAAAAAATTTAAAACTTTACAATGACAAAGATTAAAAAAAGCAGGCTCCTTCACTCACTAAGAAAAAAAATTAATTTCTGAGAGGAGGAATTATTATTTACATGCTAACTGTTGTTCATATCTTTGTTGTTTGTTGTCATTGTTATCGGTCTCCATTAGGTGTTTGTCGATCTAGGTAACTTTCAGGGAATTTCAAACTAACCCTTTATTCCAGTATTTACATTAGTCGGACTATTGTCCTCATCTTTGTCGCCATATTTGTCACAACGTTTCGGCTGTTGTACACTCCGGCCTTCTTCAGGTGGTTGGAATTTCGAACTGAACCCTTTATTTCAATCACTGGGGTAGACCGTTTCTAGTTCCATGTACCATGTTTGATGGATCAGTTCGAAATTCCAACCACCTGAAGAAGGCCCGAAGCGCATAAACGCCAAACGCTGTGACAAATATGGCGACAAAGATGAGGACAATAGTCCGACTAATGTAAATACTGTACATAATACCTCACCTCAGAAATATAGACAGATACTGAAAGGCCGAAACATTGTCATAAATATGGCGACAAAGATGAGGACAATAGTCCAAATAATGTAAATAGTGTACATAATACCTCATCTCAGAAATATAGACAGACTCTAACCCTTTATTGTTAGATCCATGACCCAGTGGGTAAAAGCATTGATTGTATCCAGTAACTTGACCAGAGTTCAATACCTGGCTACTGCAAAGGTGAACAAAAACTTGGAGAGTTGAGTTAAAGGGAGATAACTGAAACATCTGGAAGAGGTATGACACGTGGAACTAGAACAATCTACCCTGGTGGACGAAATAAAGAGTTCAGTTTGAAATTCCAATCACCAGAAAAAGGTTGGAGCGTACAACAGCCAAAACATTGTGAATATAACAACAAAGATGAGGATAACAGTATGAACAATGTAAATAGTGTAAATGACTCTATTATTAGATTATTCTCATTCCATTGACCATGTGAAGGGATATTTTGTCTAGTGCTTATAGCTCAGTTATTGCTTGCTTTGTTTCCACCAAGTTCAAGTACACACTGCCCAGTCTGGATTGTACTCACAATTATGATGTAATTAAAACATGTAATTTTGGAGATCTTAGTTTGACATAAGTCCACAACTATTGAGCATTAGTGCAATTGAAGAAATGGAACTCACTCCAAATAAAGCATAAATCCAATCTTCCCTGAATCCTGTCACTCAATCATCTTATATTAACTACATTAAACAAAAGATTAGAAAGGAAACCACCATCAGTACAAGAAAGAACTATAACAATTAGTGGACTTGAGAAGTCAGACTTCCTGAAAAACTGTTTTAGCCCCTTTCCCTGGTGTAGACGTGTATATATGTTTTTACTGAGAGTGTCTTTTTTCAGTCACAAGTGAATAAGCATAACATTCAAAAACTAGCTACAGATGTGTTTATATGTCAATCTTGGTTCTTTTTATTCCCTTCTGAGCTTGAGACAAGTCCAATTGTGAACTCATAAATCTGGTGGAGGTGTTAGCCATCACTTGGGTACTTCAAGTTGCCTCAATTTTTTAGTTACTATATTAAAAACAAATTTTAAAAAATTGTCTGAAAATGAAACGTTTTTCCCAAAATAATTGGCGGAGAAGGGGTAAAGAATAAGATTTTATAACACTAACTATTCGGTCAATGAATGCCAAATGTTTCCTGCATGGAAGCAGATAATTTTGGCATTACCATATTCACTTATGTTTCCCAATTTCAATTGACTATTGGCCAAAATGAAAGACTGTTTGATCATGTCAATAAAGTTTGGACATTTTTATAAACTTTGGTGATAAATTTGATATTAGAATCTGCAAAAACTATACTCACCAGAAGACAACTTGTTTGGCCTTAAATGACCATTATAAAAAAGAAAAAAAAAATCGGTGAATTTTTTGAGCACGTTTATAAACACAACTTTGGATATCTGGTTTATTTCAGGAGTTAGGTTAAATAGGAAAACAAAATAACATATTTACTAAGCCCAGCTGTTAGCAGAAGAGTAAGAGGTTACTCAAAAGGATCTACCATCCAAGTGGATACTTGCAGACTCAGCTATAAATCAGGCCTGTGTTTTTTTTTACACTAGGCAAACTGGACCTGTGTCTACCTTTTTTACTCTATGAGTAAACTGGACCTGTTTGTACCTTTTTGATTCAAGGTCAAACTGGATCCATGTCTACCTCTATGACTCTAGTGTAAACTGAACCTGTGTCTAACTTTTTGGCTCTTTGAGCAAATTGAATCTCTGTCTACCTTTTTTTTTCTTTTTTTTTTTTTTTTACTCAAGGTCAAACTGGACCTGTGTCTCCCTTTTTGACTAGAGCAACTTGGACCTGTGTCAAACTTTTTGACTGCATCCACCTTTTTGACTATGAGGAAACTGATTCTGTGTCTACAATTCTATTATTTCATAGTAATTTGTATTTGCCATTAAACAGCTCAACAAGTGTTGATATGTCATTAAATTAAGCAGTCTAACCTATGCTCTGCTGGGCTACAATAGAAGACCTTTTACTGAGGCTTGGTAACTATCACTATGGTAGACCCCATATATACCAAGAAAAGAAAATGTTTGCTTTACTGTATATTATATATAGAAAAAACAATTCCAGTCTTGCTACTTGGAAACACTACCTTCTGTTTGCAAGCTTTATGCTTCTTTGAAAAGTTATTCTGTTATTTTAATATTACAAAATAAGCTGCATGTACATACATAGATGTTCCAAGGCTTTTTTTACATTTACTGTGATGGTGTGGGGGTAACAAAAAAAATCAAGAGATTTTTTTTTTTTTTTTTCAAAATTGAGAATTTGGGGAAATTTTAATGAGGGCAGAAATTATTTTAATGAATAAAGGTATAAATAAACATAATCCGAAAATTTAATTGCCTTCATAATCAATTGGTAGGTAAGCAACAGCAATATAAATACTAAATTCCAGCTAAGAATAGTGAGCCCAGTTTGCATTTGCAGCTTTGCCAGTGTTTCAAATTCCCATAATTCAAAGTTATTACTTAAAAATTTGCAGCATTTTTGAAAATATTATCCACTAGCCTTGATATTAAGAGAGAACTTAAGTGTTTCACATTGAGAAATATATGATGACATAAACATGTACTTATTTTTTACCTTTTTTTTTTTTTTTTTTTTTTACTAATTCAGTACTTTTTGTTTTGTTTTCTTTTTTCATTTCTTTAAAAATTTCCCATTATTTGCCAGCTTTTATCTTTTAAAATTTGCTTTTCGTGTTTTGTTGCATCTAAATTAAAACAAAAGCTAATTTTTTTCCCTATCTTTCAATTTTGTTTGCAGACGTATCTTTAAAGTTTAATTTTTTGTTTCTTTCTCTTCATTCGTTGTTTTTTTATTTTAGTTCTGTTTCGGAAATAAAACTTCCTCAGAATTCACTTGTTATGAACATAAACAAAGCAGTAGGAATTTGGTAAGAATCTCAAATGGCGGTGCTCAATGTTTCCATTCGGTGCTATTTTTTTTTCTTCTTACTAACTTAACTACCCTCTGCTGATTGACCAAACATCAAATTGGCTACTTGGCTTACTGACTGCTTGACCACTTTCTGGTGTTGGATTTGAGATGTCTTAGTAATTCTCTTTCTTTCTTTAACAAAAAACGTTTCTTGTTTATGTCTAAACTCCAGTAGATTCATTTATTGCGTCTGTCTTTTCAAACTAATGACAAATGTTATCTATTTATTTTCAAAAGAAATAGAGAAAGAAAGATACATTTTATCTGACCAAGTTTGGTAAAAGGCAAGAAGACTCCCTTGTCTATTTTATTACTCTACCATAAAATAGACATTTTATATTTCTGATCATAAAAAGATAGATCTTCTATTCACAGATTCTATTAGTGGTTCTTGACCTTTTTCTATTTATGTCCCCTCCCCCATTTACACACACACATTTTGATTGATGAGCTTTTTCCATGGTCCAGTAATAGCCGTTTACTTTAACAATATTATTTGAAACTGAGGCTCAAAATGGCTTGAAAAATTAGGGAAGTAGAAATAAATGAAACAATATCTAACCATACTGCCCAGAACTGTTTTAAGTATTTTAAGAGAAGTGACTTGTACCTGGAAATAAAGGAAGTGGAAGGAAATTGTAGTGCTAAAAATTGGTTTATTTTAAGGCTGTTAATTTATTCCTTGAAATTTGTTCCTTGAAATAAGGCATAAAATTTGATGACCACTAGTTGACAATTATGTTTTAAAAGTAGAAGAGAACAAGTTCACCAGCATTTAGAAACTTTCCGAAAAGATACGAACATCAAAAGATACTATTATTTAGAGCAGTGGTCCTAAACCTTTTTCTATTCATGGCCCCCTTTTGAGTGATGATTTTTTTAATGACCAATCCTTTTGATTGATGATTTTTCTTTTTTAATGCACCCACATCCTTCTAGCCATTTGCTTTAAATAAAGCTCATTTTACAATTTCCAGAACAAAAAAAATGGTTATATTTCTCCATATTAACTTCAAAACTGCTTGTTTTAAAAGCCAAACCAGTTAAATGAAATAAACTTTTATTTTTTGACAAAAGAAAGTTCTGGATGTAATTGCACACACAAATTAAAAAAATTCTGCAAAATAAAAGAAATAAAATTATGTAAAATAAAAAAGTTCTACACATAAATGTTGCATAAATTCACACTTATAACATAAAAGACACTTGAAAATTATTCCATAATACATAGTTAATACATAAAGTAAACATAAGTAATTTTGTAAATAAAGCTCAAAAATACATTTGAGTTTCATAATTTAAGTTTATTAGAACTAAAATAGGGTTGTAGCACTGTAGCCCCTTTCATTGAACATGCCCCCAAATCTCCTATAATTTTCCATAAAATTTACCAGGGCCTTCTTGTGACTATGTGTCCCTCTGTTAAGAACAACTGCATTAGCTGCTCAATTTTATTAATGGGTTTGATCATTTGTAGGCCTTGATAAAGAGTGATCTTTTGTGATCTTGAATTTGTGTTTTAATTTAACCAGTAGCTGGAAGAGAATGGATCCATTCGTTTTCCAAAGGCATTAGTGCAAAGTGTATGAAACAGATTTTGTCATAATTTAAACATATATCCCAACCGTCTCAAAATCTTGTCCTTGGATCTTAGTTATTGTCATTGAGCAGTATAATTTTACGATTTCTACAAACAAAAAAAATTATTCTTTTATGTGTCTTGTCCTTTCAGGATTTAGGCGATCATGGCTCTCCACATCTTCTTGCCTTTTATTGCTCTAAGTAACTACTGACAGTATACCTTCCCTTTTTGTCCCTATTCTGCGATCCATTTACACAAACTTATTAAGTAGGTCACTCATGTTCCCCTTAGCTTCTCACTCACTCAACCAACTTGTCTAGTGACATTTCAGTCCAGAGGCACCTCTACATATTGAGGTTTTCTGTTAGTATAAATAATGAAATTGTATTCATTGCTGGCTTGCTAGGCCTGTTGCGTGGCTTACAGCACCTGGTATTCCTTAGCGGTCACCCATCTGAGTACTGAACAGGTTCAGTTTTGCTTAACTTTGGTGTTCAGATGAAAACCGCTGTTTCAACATATGGTCATAAGATCTTGCTTCTCTTGCTTTCAATATGCTCTCTTTCCTCATTAGAAACCTAATAAATTTCAGTTGTCTCATTCTGATTGTAAGTATAAGTGTCTTTTTAGTTACTATTTTCCTCCAAATTTCTATCTTACATGTTCTGTCCATAGTATTCAGTATTTGTCAGTAGAATCATTCTGTATTCAAGTCTCCTCTTTATCTGTGGGCAAATTTTCTAACATTCACTTCAGTATGGGAGGACTGATATTACATAGTAGTTAAGCACACTTTGCTTTGTTTCTAAGGATATTACTGACTCCATTAATGTGTTAGATTGATTGATTTGTTTATTACAGTTTATTGACATTTTACAGTTTATTTAAAGCCAGAAAATATTTTTAGATTGTTTTTGGGCGATAATAATGATTTACATTTCCACCCCCTATCAACAGAACAACGGGTCAAGCAATAACCGAGCAGTACTAAATAAGAACTAAATGGGATATCCCTAGACATGGGCAGTGGAATGAGAACAATCTACTACCATAAATTAAATAAAGGGTTCAGTTCGAAAATACATGTAGGTTACTCAGATCAACATGCACAGATGAAATGTTGTGATAACAACAACAACAACAGCAAGTAAATAATGTAAATAATTCAGACAGATGTCAATGTGTGTGTGTGTGTGTGTGTGTGTGTGTGTGTGTATATATATATATATATATATATATATATATATATATATATATATAATAAATGTAAAAATGTTGGTGTGTCACACTTTTTCAATTAAAGGGACACAACTTTATAACTTTCAACAGCTTTATCATCTTCTTTTATATAATAACAAGCTGAGGGCTCAATCAAGAACCCCCCCTCCCGCAGGAGCTAGCTTAAATGTTGCCTGATAGGGCAGGTTTTAAGCTAGTATATACATCAAATTTATCACTTAACTGATTGATGTTATTCTCAGCATCCTGACTCTAGAGTTTCATAAAGCCAGACTTCCAGCAATCACTCCATCCACTTGTCAGGATATATATGAACAGCAAAATTACTACCCACATTATAAAGGTTAGCAAAAAGACCACAGTAATTGCTATTAAAAAAAAATCATTTTGCTGCTGTTCAAACAAAAGGCTATAATTTTTATTGATTTGGTTTTTAAAATGGTGGCCTCTATTTGCCATACACTGTTGTAGACAATTTCTAAAGTATTCCATCACCTGGAAGTTTGAGCATTTCAAGTTCTTCCAGATGGCTTTCTTTAAGCACTGACTCTGGGGCCCTGAAATTTCCAACCCATTTCAGTATCAATTTCCTATCCAGAACAACATGCTTCTGATGTAACACAAAATGGCTACAAAAAGTTCTCTCTGTTGCAATTACAGATTCACGAGTCTTAAAAAAAGTTTCAACAGCAAATGCATGGTATGCACCAGTGCAAACTATGATGATATTGGAAAAAAAATGATAACACATAAAGATACCATTGCCTAAATTCACTAGCACACACCAGTGACTGTTTAAAATTTTAGAGGTATTTCTGCCACACTTTTATATATAAATAAATAATAGCTGGTCACTCATATTCGAGGATACCATTCTACTAGGGAGGCTAGCCAATGCAGATGCTCGCTCAGGCACACTTTTGTGTTTGCTCAACATGCACAGAGCCCACCTGTGGTTTATACTGCAACTATACTGAGCAGACCTTAGTTACAGTTTCTGGGAGAGAGTGTGTTATCTAGCATGATCAACAATTTGAACAAGGCCAAACATATCTATCTATCTCTCTTTCTCTCTTTCTATCTATCTATATATATATATATATATATATATATATATATATATATATATATGAAGAAATTTGGAAAAAACAAACAAAAATCCTTAATGTAATTATGTTGTTTAAAATGAATAAAATTTCATTCATTTTAAACAACATAATTGCATTTAAGGATTTTTGTTTTGTTTTTTCCAAATTTCTTCATTCTGTCGGATCTATATCCATTTACATTTGCTTACATATATATATATATATATATATATATATATATTATCAGTTTAAACATTATTTTAAGTGGATACTCATATATTTGAGTAGGTGCTTTGTTTATTTATTAAACAGGATATTTATTTATTTTTGTCTATTGGCCTTAATGTTCAGGAAATGTTATTAAAGACAAATTTTGTGCTCTCTGGCAAAAACTACCATTTAGCTCAGTACACCTTGCTAACTTGGCCATGAAGAACAGATCTCTTAAAGTTTTTCATATATGTAGTTTTTCACCCAAACATGAACAAAAATAATTTTTGAATGAGTTTTTCATTAATCTGACATATTTTTATCACTTTAAATGTTATTTTTAGTGGTTACTCATATTTATGTAAATGCTTCGTTTATTTATTAAACAGTATATTTATTTATTTTCCTCTATCAACCTGAATATTTGCAAAATTCTATTAAAAAAAATAAAAATTTGTGCTGTTCAACAGCAATCAAATCTGTATCCCTCAGGGCAGAGAGTATATATATATATATATATATATATATATATATATATATATATAATACAAGTAAAAGGTTTGTCACTTAGCTGATTGAGTTTATCTTTAGCATCTTAATTTGTCAATTCCAGACTTTCGTAGGACTCTCTGGGAATCACTCCTTAGGTGGTCTAATATATACTTATACATCTTCACAAAAATAACATTGCCTGTATGTGTGTATATATATATATATATATATATATATATATATATATATATATGGTTGTGTTTGTTTTTCAAGACATACTTATTTATCTTTATCAAACTTATATTGCTGGCTGTCAACTTTTACAAAACAATTTGAAATGTCGGCCCTTAGTGTGTGTGTTATAAACAAAATAGTGCTTCGTGCTATAGTAATGTATAACATGATCTGTTTTATAACATATTTTTATCATATTGTGTGTCGGTGATAACATTTAGCTTAGTTTGTACTGCAAAGTATCTGATCAAAACCAAAATGGCAGCTCTTATAAGAAATTGCCATTAGTCTCTTTATAGTCATTATTTCCAGTAAACAGCAATTTATCCCAAAATGGGCCCAGCCAGACAATAATGCTATAACAAAGCTGCAATGAAAGTGTTAATCTCCTGGCCTATTCCAAACAGGCCAGCATAGCCAGGCAATAATGCTATTAACAGTGCAGCAGGGAAAGGGTTAATCTCCCACCCTATTCTGTCAACAATTCTATAACAATGCAGCAGTGAAAGTGTTAAGTGTAGCATGCTATAAAATACAGATTCTTGCCCAGAAGAAATATAGAAACATTACAAAATAGAACAATGTTCTTTCTGCCTTGCAAAAATAAGCTACAGTTTAGCAAAAGGATAAGTCTTAGAGTGACTTTATACAAACAAAACACTGATATTTGAAACTGGCCTTTATTTTCTGGAAGGCTTCATAATCTCTTACTGATATTTTTGCTTCTTTGTTTCAAGTTCTTGTTTCTGTAACTTTTTTTTAAAACCTTTTTCTTTTGTTTGATTTTTTTTTTACCTGTACCCAACATGTTCTTGCACTATTCAAAACAAAAAAAAAAAAAAAGAAATCCCAATAGTTTAAACATTTCTCTTACTCTTCCTTCTTTTTGTTAATGTGTGTCCCACCCTCTGTTTTGTCTTTCTCTCTCTCTCTCTCTCACCAGTAGTCCCCTGGCCGTCCCTTCAGACTGGACCCTCCACCCCAGGTGCAGTATGCCCACCTTAAATGAACCTTCTCTTAGACCCTCTATCATTTATCTATTTATCTAGCAAAGCATGTAAACCGCTTATCTCTCTCTGTCTCTCTCTCTCTCTCTCTCTCATTTCGTATTCACAATCTCTTGTTACTTAGACAACATGCATGTTAGAACAAATTCAAAGTGCTCTCCAGATTTTGGGGGAATTTTCAGAAGAGATATTTATTTATTTCAAAACAATACAAAACATATTCTTGTATTATTTCGAACAATTGTTCTCATCTTGCTTGATATACATGTTATAGAACAACATGATAATAATTTTGATATCATAACCAAATATCCCAAACCGTCTGATATTGAATATAAAAGGCTCCAAAAAAACACACCCATGTCCTTCAAGATGGTGGATATAGGAGTTGTTTATACATGTGTTACTTCCATCTAGGGGTCCTGAGTTCAATACTTGGATCTGGTAGTGATGCACCAATTCAGCAGAAAAGGACCAAAAAAAAGGACAAAATATCACAGTAATCAACAGACATCCGATATCAGTCAACCAATGGACACCTGATAATGATGATGACTAGAGGGTACTTGGTTGAAACATTGTGTCTATAACAACATCTCTATCACCCAAGATGAGAAGAATAGTTTGAGATAATAAAAGAATATTGACAGTCACTCATCTCAGAAATGAAATAATAAATTAATACAAAGCATCTTCTAAGTATGACTGTCCGACTTCAATGCTCTTCTTGTAGTGCTACTGCGACTTCTTAAGGGTCCTTTTGTGGCCCCTCCAATGTGAAAGTGTCTCCTCCACATCCTCAAGCTTAACTTACAGCAACATCACATTGAAACATTGGTTCCTGTGCAATCACCAAAGTTAAGCAGTGCCAAGCCTGGTTAGTACCTAAATGAGTGACCTCTTGGGAATACCAGGTGCTGTAAGCACGGATTTGCAACTGATGTAATGGGTAATGGCTTGGAATTGTTAATCGAACAGCTGAGTTCCAATTTCAGTTGGGTTTGTTATATTCACTTACATGAAAATATCCTTAAAGAAAGGTATGAATCCACTTCTTCTCCCTCTAGCTATGGGTTAATTATTAAAACTTGTATCACTAGACCATTATTATCTTCAAAAATAAAATAAAATCACATACAAAATATTTAGATTTCAGCATTAAATAACCAATAGAGGTTGATCTACCATTAAACAAAAACGATCAAGGACACATGGCCCAGTGGTTAAAAGCATTGGTTTAAGTAATTCAAAAGTGACTTGACCCAAAGAGTTGTGAGTTCAATACCTGGGCACAGCAGAGGTGAACAAAAACTTGGAGAGTTGAGTTACTAAAGGGAATTAACTGAAACTGAGATATCCAGAAAAGGCATGGCATGTGGAACTAGAACAATCTATCCCCATGAACTAAATAAAGGATTCAATTTGAAATTCCGATGTAACACTTGAAGAAGGCTGAAGTGTATAATGGCCGAAACATTGTGAATATTGCAGTAAAGATGAGGACAACAGACCAAACCATGTAAATAGTGTAAATAAAAACAACCACATCCTCATGGTATAAGCAGTCTGGTTCATTTCATAGGTTTCTAATGAAGTTTTATGTTAGATCAAAAACACTGCAGATACTTATGAAAAGATCAAGATCACTTATTCGTTAGTGTTTTGAGAATGTGGAGCAGATTAAAGAGGCTGTGTCAAGAATCCTAGACACCTTCATTTGAGGAGGCTTTCAAGAAGTGACTGGAGCACTACAACAAGAACATTTAAGTGACAGCATCATACATTGAAGGAGAGAAAAAGTTTTGTATTAGCTTGAAATAAATAAATGTCTGTCCTGAAAAATTCTCAAACCTTCTGCATTGAATCTTTTATATAATTTTTTTTTTCTTTTTTTGAAGTTTGAATTATTCTCATCATCTGATTGGTCTATTTTTTGCATGCTTTCTCAATCACAGACATTGAATTTGGGGTTTTTTGGTTGTTGGCAATCTCTGACTTGCTTTCTTTATATAGCCTTGATAGACCATGAATATTAATTATTAATATTGCAGTCATTAATTTAAGAGGAAAATGATTATTTTTTCTGAAACGTCACCCATTTTTATTTCAGGCCCCAAATTACCTTAAACTATCATTTTTCTTGTGTGATGCTTTGAGCGCATTGGAAATCTATTATTCCAAAACATTTTTTCTATATTATATTTGTCTATTGGTACTGTAAAGACCATCTAGTTTTGAAGGCATTAAAATTAACAAGCCATCCTTTGCCCCAGTTAACAATACACTGAAGGTCTTTTTTTGACACCAGCCACCAATTTGACCATAACACACTAAGTTTTCAAATACACTCACCACCTGTGACATGGCACCTGCCATATCAGTAGTCCACCTCCTGCCAATCTTTTTGCCGTTCACAGACAGCCTTCCTCTTTGCATCTTTTTGTGCCATATTCAAAACTGCATTGCAGTTGGTGAATTTTAGCAAATTCTCTCACAATTGCATGCTGCACAGTTTTGTCCAACTGTGTTTGAGCATATTCTAACACACAAAACGCCTTTTCTTTTTCCAGTAAATGGCATTTTTCATACCTGAAAAGAAAAAAAAACAGAATTTTATGTTTCTACACATGCTGTTAAAATTTAAGACTCGTCAAGTTATTAGATTATGAAATTGTATCAATTTATGTGAAATACCCTGTACATAGTATCTCAATTGTTTTTTGTTTTTTTAATAATTTTTTTTTTTGTATATATTTTTTAAAATTGGCTAATATTGTAATTCTTGTCAAACATTGTTTTTTGAAAGAATGGTAGTTCTGATGATGGGACTTTAAGTCATTGATTATTATTATTAATGCAGAACATTTATTGAAATGATTCTGACTTGATTATAATTCTTTGCAAATGTCCAACTAATACAAGGCCCAAGAGCAACACAAGGCAGAAGGTTACTGTAACAGTAGAGAATATGACTTACCTCCAGAACGAAATGAATTCTGACATGTCTCACATGTAAAGTATCCAAAAAAGAAATTGGTAACTTCACAAGTCATACATTTAAAACAGACAGATCTTGAAGTCGGACCGACTCTTGTGAGAATCTCTTTTAACATATGTAAATTTTAATTATCAGTCATGCTATAAAAAAAGCATAAAGAGGTGACCGAGAGACAAGGTGTGAATGCTGTAGTGAACAGGAGTCATGTATTGTGGTCAGTGTTGGTGGATTGTTTGGCTAAAGTTTGTATTGCTACTCAGTTGAAGGAAAGTGACTACAGGAATTGCTTACAAACCATGACAAATTGACTACAAGAGGCAACCACAGTTACTGTGTGGTGACATATGTGTATAAGAAAGGGTAAAAAGTGAAGTTCATGGGGCTATGCAAGGAAGATAATGGATAACACTAGACTTGAAGAAAGAAAAGAAGCTGTCTGAGTGGAACTTCCTCCTTACTAATGGAATACAAAGGGAATGATGATGATTCATCCTTGTGTACATGGAGTGGTGGGTCTCAGTTGTAAAGGTCAGGGTTGGTGGGATTAAGGAATGTAGCTTGTTAGAATGCATGCCATGGAAATAATAAGAGAGCAGCAAGAAATGTTGATATCTCAGCACTTTCTCTCACCATCATTGGTTGTTTTTAAGGAAGGAAGATTGAAAGTCCAGAAATCGCCAGCCCTGTCTGTTCTGTTTAATAGAACATGTCTGAATGAAGGATTATTGCTTAAATGTACTGTGTTTAAACTAAAATATATAATTGTGCAAAATTTGCTATATTTATGACGAAAGAATACTCAATGCAAATAGTGATTGTTTTTTTTTTAAAACTAATGTTCATCCAAGGCCCAAGAGGCACTCAAGGTAGATGATTACTCTGTGGTGTTGTATGAGCATAAGAAAAGGCAAGAAGTGAAGTTCATGGACTATACAGGAAAGATAAAGTTTAACTCTAGACTTGAAGAGGTCAAGATTGTAGTGATTGAAATAGTGTCATGCTGGGAGTTTGTTCCACAAAGCGGCAGTTCTTGGGAAGAAGCTTACTAATAGAATATGAAAGAAATGGGGATGATCCACTCTTGTGTACATGGCATGATGGGTCCCAGTTGTAAAAGTCAGGGATGGTGTGACTAATGGAAGTAGTGATAGAGCAAGCAGATGGTTCATAATGTGGGAAAGAGTTTGTATAGTGGACAATAGTTAATCTTCCATAAGGTTGCATAGATACTATTGAACTCAATCAAGAGAGGCAAGTGAAGACTGGGTAGCTCCATATGATACTCCATTTTTGGTCTGACTTGGCTCTTGTAAAGATAGAGTATAGCAGGGGGATACTTACTGGAATGCTACAAGGAATTTACCATTTTTCAAACATCTTTAGCAATAGATCAGGTATATGCATTCCACATGAGTTCTGAGGAGAGCTTGAGTCCTAATAGATGTTCGAGACAAGGAAACTCTTTCCGGGAATATCCATCCATCACAATTGGTGAAAGCTTGGGGTCTGCTCGACAGTGGTGGAATTTTACTAGAGTTTTGGTTCAATCTCCATCCCAAAATTTGAACAAAAGATCAAACTTTTTTTTTTTTTTGAGGATAGATTTCTTGGTTGGACTGAGAACTTCATAATTGCTGCATTTCTATTGGCACCATACAGCATATTAACAGACATGGGGAATGTGCTACAAATCAAAAATCTTTACCATTACTTACATCAATAGACAGTGTTTATGTATTCAAACATTTTTGTCTGTCCATACAGACTCTTCAAAAGTTCTTAGATCAGTGAAATTCTATGGAGTAGGACATGGGCTGTAGAACAATTGAGTAAATTTGGTGGTGGACCTGCAGTTATTCGTATTCAATCAAGTGATATATTTTATATTAAAACAATAGCCCAAAATCAAAATTCACACAGCTATTTCCTTTGTTACTAGTGACTGATTTTGTTTTAGTTTTTAGTGACAATGGCAGAGATGTGCTTTCTTATTGAATATTTATCTATGCTCTGTTAAATAGTTTTACTGCATGTCATCTTCAAAGAGAAACCAAAGGTTATGTTTTACTCTCAGCCACAGAAGAATTTGTAATAGTGCTTATGCATGTTCATCTCATTGCAAGAAGGCAGGGGGGGGGCATTTACAGAGCCATGAACAAATAGAAAAGATCAACATCATAACATCAGCATTTAAGTAGCAATTGATAATTTTGCTATTGAATTTGGAAATTAGTTTAATGTTTTTTGTTTTTTTTTTGAGTGAACTTCAACAGTCTTTATGCTGTTCATTGCAAATCAGGATGGAAGGGATTGTCATTGGTCAGGAAATAATGCAAGCATTACTGATAAAATAGGGATATTATATGTATAAGGTAAAGGCTTTGATAATGATTTTATTATAGAAATGCATTGAAAATCAGGAAGAAAGGAATTGTCAGTGGTTACACATTGATACAAGCCTTACTGTATAATGGTATTAACAGAATAGGGCTATAATTATATCCATAATGTAAATACACTGGTAGGATTAAGAATGCATTGAAAATCAGTGAGAAAGGCATTGTCAGTGGTCATGAATGAATGCAAGTGTTACTGATGGAGACTAAATCGTGCTCTCATCATGTTGGCTTTTCTCCCAAATTATCTTTTTCTCTTCTTTCCATTTATTCAATTGATTGATTCTTCAGACAGTTTCTAATGATCCTTTCTCCATATGTCTTCATGTCCTTAGATTGGCTTTAAATAACCCATGAGGGGTTGATAAGCCATAAAACAATGTCCTTGGTTAGGATTTAAATGGACTATTCTATATTAATTGCATGAAACTGTAACGATTCCTCTTGCTTCAACTGCTAACAGCACTTTTTTTCTTTCTGTTTCATAACCACCAAGGTTTTCTTTGTTGAAAAAAAAAAGGTTATTTATGCATGTTTTGCCGTAATCAGTACTAAATTTGTACATATAACTCTTTCTAATAAAACATTCATGTTTCTTTTGGCGAAAGTAAATAAATTCCTTGATATGGTGATGAAAAAGCATAGCATTTCAGTTGACCGATTCATGGAAATGGTAAATAGGCATTCTTTTATGCTTTAATTGACATGTGTAGGCGGTGCAATGGGTAGTTGCTCAAGATGAGAAATTGGAGAGCTGAGTTCACATTCAAGTCGAGTTTCATTGCATCTACTTTTGTATTTTTTTACCATTGGAAAAATTTTGAATCCCCCCCAGCTATGGGGCAGACTGGACCTTTCAGCTTTGGATGGCATCCAATCAAAGAGAAAGACAACTCTGAATTCAAAAACCATATATAGCAAAGCATATACAGTGCAGCTAATGAAAGGATTGTGGAATTTACAATGACTCAATGATCCCAGACTTGATTGATTGATATACTTTAAATACTGCAAACTGTTATTCTAATCTTGATTATTATAGCTGTTATAATAGGCATGATGTTTCTGCCAAGTATGTGCTGGCCATCATCAGGTGTCCATTGTTTTTTCTTGGCTTATAGAAATATCTATTGATTATTGTTATTGTGTCCTTGTGATGCCAGTTATTGTTCATTCCTGCTGAACCAGTTTTAAGTACCTGATCCACTAGATGACAGTGACACATATTTAATCAACTCCTATATCCACTATGCTATCATCCTGGAAGACATCAGTGGTGCATCCGTACTGCTTTTTGATAATTTTGTATTTCATTTTATTATATCTACTCACCCCCAGATTAAATAGAGAGTTCAGTCTGAAATTCCCTAAAGTTTATCCAGATTGACAGACACCTGAAGAAGGCCAGAGGGTAAAACAGCTGAAACATTAAAGTAATAACAAGAAATAGTTGTCCAACTGTAAATAGTGTAGATAACAACTTACCAATTCCATTTTCTGCATTAGTAACCACTAGTCCAACCACACCTGGCTTACAGCCACATCACGTTGAAAGACATGTTCTGATACAATCACTGAAATTAAGCAACGTTGTGCCTGGTCCATACTTAGATGAGTGACCACTTGGAAATATCAGGTACTGCAAGCGTGGATGTGTGCATGGTATAATGGATAATGGTTTGGAATTGTTAATCAGAGAACCAAGTTCCAATTCCCATTGGGTTTGTTATATTTACTTACACACAAATACCCTTGGGGAAAGGTATGAATTCACCTCTTCTCCCTCAGCTATAGGTAAATTAGTAAGACTTGTGTAACTAAAACCATTAGTATCTCCCCCCACACACACACACCAAAAAAATGGGAACAAAATATTTACATTTTGGCATTAAATAACTCAGTTTGATATGCTGCTAATCAAAAACAACCATATCAACCACACCTCTTACGATAATTGTACAAGTATCTCTAAACTTACAACCAAAACATTGTGGAAAGCCTTTTTCTGCTGATGGCTGTGTACTGAGTTCGAAACACCATTCAGTTTTTTTCTCAGCTACAAGCATGCTGTCTTCACACTGTTCACATTTAAGTTTTAAAAAGCCAAGTCGATGAGTTACCTTTGGCATTTTTTGCTTAGTTTTGATATTTTTAAAAAATTTGTTTGGATTTTGTAAACTGTTTTTTTTTTTTGTTTTTTTTTCCTGTTTATTTTTCTTTATTATTTTTGCATGAGTACAGGTGCTCTTTTCAATAACCAGTCATCTTTGAATAACATTTCAATTCATTTGCTCGTCATGTGTGAACGCAAACTTTCTCGCTTGCAAAATGATTCACTTGAATGAAAACTTATATAACCAATCTTCTTTTTTCAGCTTCTCCTTAGAAACTTGATTCTATAATGAGCATTTTATCATGGTGCCGTGTACATAGATACACTTTATTCAAACTAATATCCTCATCTCTGTTTTTATTGTAAGGGGGTGCTGAAAAGTTCACAGTCTGACCCACTTTGCAAGATCTGATCAAATGACCAAACATCAGAATTTGTTTTTGCTAATTTAGTAAATACTAAACACTTCAGATACCTTGGCGTATGGATCAGATATATCAATAAGTATGGGAGAAAAAGAAATTGAACATAGAATAGGCTCTGCCAGAAATAGTTTTACTCAAAACCTGAAATTGCTACAAAACCAAAACATTAAACTGAAAACTTGAGTCATAATCTTAAATAGTCTTGTCTGATCAAGACTTTCATATGGATGGCAGGATGCCAAGCCTGTTCAGAAATATCTAAACTGTCAACCGTATACAACCACTTCCTAAGATCAGTAGTGAAAAAAAGCTTTGAGTAAGCAAAGCTTGATGGTTTTGGCAAAGATCATCCTTCTTTGGGCATTGTAGACTGGCGGATACAGAATCACAAATAACAGAAACCACATCACTTGAGGACTACCAACAGTGGCAACAAATAAAATGGATAGCACATGGAACTCAAAGAGAAAATAATGATATAATCAAGATGTTAACATTTCACACCACTTCAAAAAAAGATTAGGAAAGAAACACATATCAATACTGGAAAGTGTGATAAAAGCTACTAGACTTGAGAAGAGAAAATAATGACATAATCAAGATGTTGACATTCCACACTACTTCAAATAAAAAGTTAGGAAGGAAACTCCCATCAATACTTGAAAGTGTGATAAAAGCTACTAGACTTGAGAAACCTGTTTTCCTGAAAAGTGTTTTAAGAAAAGATTTTATAAATTTCAACTAAAAACAGTACTGGCTGCTCAGTCAATGAATGCCAAATGCCAAACATTACCATTTTTTTTTTTTTTTTTTTTTTTTTTTTTTTGTAGATTTCTAATTGCTTCTTGATTGGGTCAAGAATTCTTCCTCAGCACCCTCTCATATAATGTTTTGCTTAGTGCATTCTTTGACCTTTCTAATATACTTTTAATGCTATCTTGCTTGCTAATGGACCTACTTGGACTATCATTGCCTGAGGATAATGGATTGTGTTACTATATAAACTGTTTTTATTTTGTGAAACCATTATTCTAACCTAAAACCAACATACAGTGGCATGTTAAAAATAAAACTTGAATATGTCATGTAAATTTAATGCCATTTTTAACATGATAATTGTCATGCTGTTAATCTTTTTTTTCCTTTTCTTTTTTCTTCTTCTTTTCTTTTTCTTTTTCACTTACTATTTCATTTTCTTTATCTTTTTCAGCTCTTCTCCTGTCCATGCCAAATATGACCTACTGGTGTGGTTTGAGATTTGTGAACTGGCACCAAATGGAGAGTAAGTATGCATGCTTACATGATCATACCAAATCAAACTGTGTTTGTACAAGGGCTGCCTGTTATAGTCCCTTTATTAACAACATTGAACATTGTACACTTGTAGGGTAACATTGCTTACAACATAAGCATATTCAAAATGGTCTCCACCTGTTACAACATCTTTCTACTGCCTTTAAACCCGACTGTCAAATGTGCTTTGGAAAGAAAATTGTTCCAGGCAATCTGTTGTCCACCACTGGTCTTTCTCCTCCCATGCAGTTTGTCTTCAACACTGGTTTCATCTTCTCTAAACTGTTTCATTCATTTTTGCACTCTCATCAATTGTTGTCTTGCTACAAACATTTCTGGGCCTTCTGTAGATGTCAGTGGCTGTACATTCTTTTTTGGTCAAGAACTTATTAACGGCTCTCTGCTTCAGCTAATACAACACCTGAGAAAAACTCGCAGTAGCTATGTCAATTATGCAGTGATAATTACTCCATTTGCTGTCAAAGATGGCATTCAGACAAATAAAAGAGGAGGAACAGTGGGGAGAAAGGACAGCACCAGCACATGCAGCAATAACAAAAGAGCCTGCAATTTTAAGATCACCAAAGTTAAGCAATGTTGAGCCTGGTCAGTACCTAAATGGGTAACTGCTTGGGAATATCAGGTGCTGTAAATTTGGATGTGCAGGTGATGTAATGGATAATGGCTTGGAACTGGAAATTGGAGTGCCAAGTTCCAATTCCAGTCAAGTTCGTTATATTCATTTATATGCAAATACCCGTGGGAAAGATAGGAATCTATCTCTTCTCCCACCAGCTATGGGTTAAATAGTAGGACTTGTATCATTAAAATCATTATCTCAAAAAAAAAAAAAAGTTTTACAATCCAAAAATATTTTCTAACTTTAAATAACCTACAAAAGGTTGATAAGCTGTAAAAAGAACACAAAAAAAAAAACAAAGTAAAAAGTATCCATGAAAAGCATTTCTCAGGAATTAATATTTGGTTAAGAAACAAAAAAAATGTGGTTTATGTTTATAGTTTCCACTCTTCATATATTTAAATTAGACATTCACTACAGATAGAGAGTCATGTTCTTAAACAGCCTCATCTGTAAATCTTTATTATTGTCAAAAAAAAAATTCTTATAATTCAAAAATATCTTCTGGCTTTTAAATAACCTGCAAAAATTTGATAAGCCATAAAAAAATAAATTAATCAGTGTATCACTCACAAGTCTTAGATGCAAAAACATACTGTCACAAGATAAAATACCAGATCAAAAGATAATATTGGAGACTGTCGTCATCTTCTCAGTGGGAGACTAAATTAAAACTGACAGGACAAAGAATAGGGAATGCTATTTATTTAGGCAGATCAGTTCAGTGAGTAGAGAAGACAAACAGAAAAGTTGTGCCACATTCACCTAGGGCTAATCCTGTCATTTTCTTATTGTTTCCTTGTATTTTAAAAATAACCTGTAAAAGGTTGATCAAACATAAAATACAAATCAATCAATCAAAGATCATATGGTATAACCATCTCAGGTACTGCAATTCAACCACAGACCAGACAAATTACTGGAGCATTCTCCATTCTCTTAGGAGACAGAAGGAGGCCAACAAAGTGATTGAAAGTCCTTTTAATTTGTGGAGAAGTGCCAGAGGGTCTTACTAATATTTATCAGAAAATTTGGAACACTTTGAAATAAAGGAACAGAATCAGATATATAAACAAATAATATATGTTTATTTAGTCAACTTCAGTATGGCTTAGTCCTTTATAATTCTGGTTGACAAAATTTTGTTTGCCTTTGTAGCTGTTAGTTTATGAATCAGACTTTGATAGTAGTCATCATCTTGTTGGCAGCTGTCAGAAGTGTTGTTACTTTGGAAACATGTTGCGGTGCAAATCTGCTGATTATATCAGTCCTCAAAAGGGCGGAAAAATGTCTTAAGCAGATGACCGCTTAGTTCTTCACATGTCTTCAGACTACTTGGTGCAAAGCTTGATTACAGCTAACATCAAAAGTCTCTTTGTTCTTTTGAATGGACAAAATTTATTTATTTTCCAATGTACCTTTTTTTTCTTTTTTTTATAATGGAAGTTATGCATGAAGCCTCTTTTGTTTTGGTTGATTTCTAGTCACAACAACTAAACCCTAGACCAGCAAACTTCCATTTCTTAGCAGTTGTTCAGTCATTTTATCTTTTTACTCTTTTATATGAGAGTTGCCTTCTCATTAGTTGAGTGAGAAATATATAGATAGAGGGAGAGATGAGTTTTAAGGAAATCAAAGGCCTTATTTTAATTTTAATTTTTTTTTAATATTTTACTTACATATTTTATTTTTATATTTGGGCATCCCACAAATTTTATTATAAGCTGTATAAGTCTGAAACTTGGTGAAAGAAAACCAATGTATTTGGCATACAACCTGTGAAAGCTTAATTGTTCCAAATGCTGTAATATTTAAACAAGATGTTTAAGTATTTAAAAATAAATGTTTAAAATCTTATGGTATCAACACCATCAGCAAACTGTCTTGAGTCACAATTAGCATCACTACCAAGTTTAGAAATTTGAAAAAGTTCTTCAAAAGTATTCACATGATGTTTCATCATGGATGCCACCATTTTTAAAATACCAGAATTTTTTTTTGCAACATGTTGAAATCCTTACAATATTCAGTATTGTTAAAGTTATCACTAACATTTTTTGTTGAAATTTACAAACTCTGCATTCCATTCACCTTTGCAAACCAATCAATGAAATTTCAATAATTTGACTTGTTTTGAAATTTTCTTTGACAAAAAACCTACTTCATGGTTTAATAATTTCTTTAATTTAATTTTACAGGACTTCATGGTAAACAAAATTTCTCAAAACAAATTTCTTTTTTTCCTTTTTAACAGTGAAGAATAAATTCTTAGGATTTCTTACTCTTGAGTGTACAACATACAACTAACCATCCATAAATATTTCTTTCTGTAGCCAAATTCCAACTTTTTGAAGCATTTTGCCCTGTGATTTGTTTATAGTTCTTACATGGCATGATAAACTGGATTCTTGTATATAAAAACTTAAAGAAAAGTTATGTAAAAAACAATATTGCATTTTTATTAAATAAGTATTTGTTATTTTTTCATTAAACTGTTTTTAAAATGGTATATATATATATATATATATATATATATATATATGGTGTGATGAATAAATTGTTGTGTAAATTACACAAAAATGAAAATAACACTGACATCATATTTTAACAGATGTATTTACCAAAATTACTCAAAATATCTTGAAATACTAAAGAGTATTCAATAAAATCACCATTGGTTTCAACCATGGCCTCCAGATGACTTTGAAATCTCCTGCTTTTCATCTGGGTGGTCTTCTTGTTTAAGTTAGTGAATGCTGCCATAATCCTTGCATTCAGACATAGAATCTTCCAACAGCCACCCTCTTGACCCAGGGCAGTACTACCTCCTCATGGCACTCGATATGGGCCTCCATGCTGAGTTTGAAGCCCAATGGGAAGATGAATGGAAGCATAATGTCGCCATCACTAGTGATCACTCCAAACACCTTCATAATCACTGTTATTCTCATCCAACTTTTTCTAAATCCTCTGCACTATCCTCAGATTGACACCCAAAAACTCTTAAATATTCATATTGAGGCTTCCAGTGTGAATGCCAATCAGTACAGAATTCTGTTTCCAAATTACTGACAGAGTGAATTGCGTCATGGTGCTCTTTTTCTCACAGACAGTGCCTAGCTGAGCCTACTATACTATGCAGTTGACAAAATCAAGAACAAACAATGTACATGCATGAAATTAAAAATATAAAATGGTGACAAGTTATTCATTGCACCCTGTATATATGTTATTTTTAATCTTATATATATATATATATATATATATAAAATTAATACAAATAAAGTTTGTCACTTCACTAATTGATGATTATCTTCAGCAATATATATATGTTATATATGTTAAAAAGAAGAAAAAATTTAACATCATTATTTAAAATTGATGTTAACTAATATTGAACATAGAGAATACAATCAGTTCATAATTATAAAAATATAATCCTGTCTGCTGATTATCTCTAGCCAGAAGGAAAAAAAAACATTAAGTTACTAGATTATAAATATATATAGAGATTATATTTGGATGAAATCAGAAATTATGGCCCTTTGTATTCATACTAAAAAGTTCCTTTTGAGTTCATATGAAGTGGGATGAAAAGAAAGTATGTATATTACATTTAACCCCTCCACCAATACATTTCCAACACACTTGCTCTTCCCCTATTCCTCCTCCTTCCTCACTTTCTACCATACTTCACATCATGCACTCATTCATTTATTAATTTTTTAAAAATATAATGCTCATAAATTTTTTTCAAATTTTCTATTTTTGTTTTTTTTAAATAAAGCATTAGGAAATCAATTGACCAAATATTCCTGAAGATACTGAAAAGTTGAAACCATGGTAGTGGAACCAAATGATCTCTTAAATTTTTATACTTATATGTACATTTACTAAGGTTAGCTTAATGTGGCAAAATATCAAGAGTTCATGGCAGCCAGTTGTATTATACTGATTATCATAGTCATAACCCATTACTTTTTCAGTATGAACATCCATGGTGGGCACTAATCTATTCATATGAATTTTACATCTACCTTTTAAATACAATATCCCCTACATCTTCTTTTCAGATATGTACCCACAGTTGTGGACCACTCGGACGATCTTCCTTGTGCTGGCACCTATTTACTCCACCAAGGAATACAGCGACGTATTGCCATTACCATTGTCCATGAAAAAGGTCCAGACCTGATTTGGAGAGACATCAAAGAACTTGTAGTTGGTAAGCTTTTTTTTTTTTTTTTTTTTTTTTAATGCCATATCCCTTCAAGTGTAGACGATCATGGTTCTCCTTTGATTCCTTTTCTTTATTATCTCTGAATTACTATGCATTCTTGGGAAAGACAATGGTGTGGTTTCCTGTTGCCTTTTCTGTTATTTTTGAATTCCGTTTTCCTTCTCCTTTTAGAATGTTTGCAATCATGACTCTCCACAGATTCCTTTTCTTTATTATCTGTGAATTGCCATGCATTCTTTGGAAAGATAGTGGGGTGATTTCCCATTGCCTTACTCATGGTTTTGAATTCTGTTTTCCTTAGACTGGTTGCCAGCCACAGCTATAGAGCCCAGTCTACCCTGCGATTTAATTCATAGCTTGGGAGGAAAACAGATGGCCTCATATCTTTCCTAAGGTCATTAGTATGAAAGGTTTGAATAGCAGAGCAAACTGAGCCATCTATATCTGTGGTGGGCAACCATTTTTTTTATGATTTTATACTTGATACAACAAAATAAGCATTTTCTAATGAAACACACTTCAATGTCACCTTCAGTAACCTCTGTTTGATGTTAAGTTGCATCCTATTTGAAGAATATATAATTATTTGTAAGTGCTAATCATCACTAGATTTAATTATTAATCCCTTATTAACAATAAAGGAAACAACTCAGTAATTAACAGTTAGTATACTTAAAGTTATCTTCCTTGAACAAGGTTTTTTTTCCCCCATACTTGATTCAAAATTACTTGGAAACCAGTAGCTTAATTAAGTGTTGTGCTAAAAACATTACGCTATGATGTTTCATTCTTTCTCTATTTTAGTAACAAACATTATTTTATAGGTATTTACTGATGATAAAAACTGGATTTATTACAAAAATTCAAAATTTTAAAAAATTATCTGGGATTGAGTCACAGTCTTCAACCTTTTAATAATTCCTTTTGGGATAAGAAAATACTTACTTTGTGTTTTGTAAAATTCAAAGAGAATTTTTTTACTATGATTTGCTAGAACCTAAACTGGTACTACACTCTACTTTCACAAGCAGTCTTTTTATTTCCCCCAAAACTTATCATGACCCTTCCAAAAGTATTGTTGATTCTTTGAGAAAGACACCATGATTTTTCCAAAAGTCTTTTTGATTTATCTAGAAAATCATCATAAGCTTTCTAGATGACTTTTTGGTTTCTCCAAAATGTTATAACTTTTCAGAATTCCTCTTGATTTTGCACAATAGATATCATGAGCTTTTCAGATGTTTTTTTTATTTCTCCAGAAAGTTATCATGACTTTTCCAGAAGTCCTTTCGATTTCTCCAGAAAGTTATCATGACTTTTCCAGAAGTCCTTTCGATTTCTCCAGAAATTCATCATGATCTTTCCAGAGGTTCTTTAGATTTATCCAGAAATTCATCATGATCTTTCCAGAGGTTCTTTAGATTTATCCAGAAATTCATCATGATCTTTCCAGAGGTTCTTTAGATTTATCCAGAAATTCATCATGATCTTTCCAGAGGTTCTTTAGATTTATCCAGAATGTCATCATGACCTTTCCACAAGACTTTTTGATTTCTCCAGAAAGTCATCATGATCTTCCCAGAAGTCCTTTTGATTTCTCGAAAAAGATATGACCTTTCCAGATGTCTTTTTGATTTCTCGAGAAAGACACCATGACCTTTCCAGATGTCTTTTTGTTTTCTCCAGAAAGACACCATGACCTTTCCAGAAGACCTTTAGATTTTTCCAGAAAGTCATCATGACCTTTCCCCAAGTCTTTTTTTATTTCTAAGCCAAGTTCTGATTTACATGACCCTATAGATATGGATTTTATTATCTAAGAGTTTAGACAGTAACTTTTGTTTTCTCTGTAATTACAGGACGCATCAGAAATACGTTAGATTATCGGGATGTTGACAGTGAGAACACTGTTCTCTCTTTGAGTCTCTTCCCTGCACACTATGTACAGCAACCAAATGATGACAGGTAAGAAGGGGTTTTTTTGTCTTGTTTTCACAGGTGGGCGTAACCTTATACTTTGAAACAGTTTTTTATTTATATATTTCCTGTATTTATGTTTAAGCAATTTTTAGAAATTACTTTTTTTGTTTGTTTACATAATGTCTAGCCTTTTGTGAAATTTCATCAATTTTTTTAAATATATTTTAGAGAATCATCCTGTTTCAATTCTGCGAATTTAGATTTGAGTTAAACTGTTCATTTTTAAACATTTATCTGACTTCATATTATGAATAGACCTTTATTAAATACTAGGTTGTTTGTCTCCATTATATATTTATTGTAGTAACTTACAACCACATCAGATACCTTTTTTCTGTCCCATAATAATTGGTACATTTGCCTAGTTTTCTTTAGATTACTGGCCACACTTATAAATAAATATTACTACCTCTGTCCCATAATAGTTGGTACATTTGCCTAGTTTTCTTTAGAATACTGGTAACACTTAATAATAAATATTATTATATAATCCCATTGGTCTTCCTAAAATATATGGAAGATACTATGTTTTATTTTTTGTCTCTTTTTCTTCTAGAATATTCTTCAGATTTGAAGCTGCCTGGGACAGCTCTCTTCATAACTCTCCCCTCCTGAACAGGGTAACGCCATATGGTGAAAAGATCTTCATGACCCTGTCTGCATATTTGGAGGTAAGAACATTTTTCCTTGCAGATAATTAAACTAGTAAAACTGTTTTAAATTCTAACTGCTAAGCACTAATTTCATCCCATGTTAATGCTCTTGAGAAAGGCATGAACTCAAGAACTCCTGACATACAAGCACACACACACTAATGCCAGAATCCAGATTAAATGAATGGTTACTATAATTACTATCACTGTGGATGTTATCATGCTACCATACAATCAAAAATACAGAGTGAGTCAAAATTTGTTATCATATTTCTATAGGAGTACCTTTATCTGAGGATGTGTGAGTGTTGTAATGGATAGCAACTGGGAAAGAGACATTAGAGAGCCAATTTTGAATTCCAATTGTGTTCGATACATTCTTTTGTGCACAAACACCATGTATCCATCTGTTCTCTTCCTCCAACATGTATTGAATATTACTGCCATATCACATCTGGCACTTTTGCTATTATTTAGAGATGCTGGATAAAAATACAAGGAAGAATCTGCAGTGTTAATGGTCCTGACCTGGCATCTCAGCTCTGGGCACTTTCCATAACTTAGATTTCCAGTGCCTTTTCTATAAATATCTTCATGGCAATTGTTCAGATGAACACTTTCCATACAGTTCAGCTGGCTAGATGTAGCCATAAATTCTATGCTGACAGTTTCTTTTCTTGCACTTCTCGCTTGTGGAACTCCCTTCCAGCTCCATACTTTCCAGCCAACTTTAATCTCCAAAAATTTAAATGCAATGTCAATTGCAATCTACTGTCCTCTTGATTACTATTTTCTCTTCCTGCTCATTAGTAATGTTTCTGTTCCTAATTCTTCCACACCCTCTAACCTCTTGTGTCTTAATGGCTTTACTGCCTTGCTTGGGGTGAAATTGATTTAAAAATAAATAGCGATAAACTAGTGAGAGTCATGCAATATTTCTAACTAGCAGTAGAGCCCGGGGATGTAACAGTAAGAGATAGATCAAGTATCGACCATCATAAAGACTGAAAAATAAAATTAACAAAGATTATTGTTTAAGGTTGACGGACATGCATGTCTTAATTAGTTTTTTTTTTTTTTTTTTTTACGAATTGGTCAAACTCAAACAAAAACATTTTTTTCAATCGTTATGAGTCTACCGATTGAATAGAATTTTATTATAAACAATTGTCTTGTAAATGTAATTTTTAAAGCATTCTGAATGTAAAAATAAAGAAAAAAGTGTGCAAGACAATAAGAAACATTACCTGCCAAAAAAAAAGTGAAGTTTTGTTGAAATCGGTTGAAAAATGTAGGAAATCCGATCCCATATATAAAGGAACGCACACCAACAACCTGGGTTTTATAATAAGTATAACTCGATATGAGTTGTCCCCTTTTCATTCCGCAAAAGCGATGCCTCTTAATCATGTTTTCAAATTGATTTCATGCAAAAACAATTGTGTTTTTCCAATTTTTGGCATTGTCAGAACCACCGCAAGGTAATTTTACATAGTCCTGTGAAGTTTTGTTGAAATCGGTTGAAAAATGTAGGAAATCCGATCCAATATATAAACGTACAGACACACACAACCTGGGTTTTATAATAAGTATGATGTAGGGAAGAGGTTGTAGAGTGGAAAATAATTCATCACCCACAAGGATGTGGAGACACTTTTGAACTCTATCAAGACTGGAAAGTGAAAACTAGTCAGCTCCTGCCCATATATGGTAGCATTACTTCATTTTTAGCTTGATCTGGCTCTTCTAAAGGTAGAGGATAGCAGGAGCAGCTAAATACTTACTGGAGCAGTAGAGGGAACTGACCCTTTTCCCAACAGTGATGGATTGTATGTATAAGTTCCACTTGAAGCTAGGTTTAAGCTTAAGTCTTAATAGGCACTAAAAGCATAGGACTTCCCTGTTCATTACAATAGGCAAAAATTCAGGGTCTGCTTTGTGATGATAAAAGGTCACTAAGTTTAGTTTACGAGCCTTCTCTGCCAGTTATTATTTTGTTTTATCATTTCGCCCCAAGCAAGGTTCTAAACTCACTAAGATGCAAGGGGTTACTGATAGAGAAAGGAAACTGAGAAAACAATACTGAGGATATAGAACAATAAAAATGACAGGATTCAAGAAAAGAGATGACAATCCACGTTGCGTTTAAATTTTTAAAGATTGTAGTCGATAGGAAAGCTAGAAACCAGAGGAGATTTCCACAAGTGAAAAGTGCAAGAGAAGAAACCATTGATATAAAAATTACACTTACACCTAGTAATTTCAACAGTAAAATGAGACCTAGCTGCCAATCTAGTACTATGCTTAAATTCATGAACTTAAGGTACCAAAGAGGAAAGATCATCAAAATGATTGCCACGAGAGTATTCATAGAAAAGGCAAAGGGTGGTGGAAAAGTGACTGAAGCTTAGGTGCCATATCAGGACTGATAATATTGCAGATTCTTCTTTGGATTTTGTAAGAAATCTCTAGATACATATCAGAAGTAGTGGAGCAGATGTGACAACAATGCATAGACAAACAATAGACGTACAAATGTGCATGATAGATTCAGATGAGAAAAATTGTCTAGCTCAATACAGTGAACCAAGTTTCTTAGCAGCAGACTTAGTAATTGACTCAATATATTTGTTTTAGTTCATATCAGGGGAAATTGTTAGAGAAGGCACAATGATTTAATTCAGTGTTGTGATAATGCAACAACGCTTTCAGCTGGATATGGGAGTGGTGTAATGAATAGCAGGTCAGAATAAAAAATCATAGAGCCGAGTTCAAATTCCAGTTGGGTTCATACATTCACTTACATGCAAATAACCTTGAGAAAGGTATGAATCCATATTCTCCTCTCAGCTGTGGGTTAAATAGTAGAACTTGTATCTGGAAAAATCATTATTATTCTCAAAAAATTGTTAATGCAATATTCCCTCGAAAAAAAAAAAAAATTATTCTTAAAATCCAAAATATGTTTCAGGTTTAAATAATCCACAATTGGGTTGATAAACCATAAAAACTCTCTGAAAGTACAAGTCATATTAACTCAACTATAGACGACAATGATTGGCAATGACAATGTACAATGACATAAAATAAACTTAATAAAAATAATGCCTTTTGTTTCTTCTAGGTGGAGAACTGTGCCCAGCCTGCCTACATCACAAAAGACTTATGTTTGGTTATCCACGCCCGGGACGGAAAACTTACTGCTCCACGGTAAGTTCTATTGCTATTCTCCTTGCTGTTTACATTTATTTCTCCTTACTGACCTCTGTTTTTTTTGGTGTTTTGTATCCATCTCGAAATTGCCTAATTTATCACAAAAGTCTAATGTACCTGAAAGGTTACAATATTATAAAGAATCATGGACTTTTCATAACACTTTCTTACTGTCAATGCCTCAAAGCCTATCAAAAATAATTCATCAGATGAGGTCCAAGAGATGAAGGTTATTGAAAATTTGCTTAAGCACAATTGCAAAATTTATCCTGTTTCTTGTGCAAATTACTTTAATCACTTTAGTGGTTATACATTTTTTACATACAGAATATTTAATATTAGTAGTACTGACAAGAATTAATTCTTAATGGATCATCCCAAGTATTCTACACCTTAATGGATTATATCATATACTTAATCCTTAAATAGATTATCCTAAGTATTTAACTCTTACTGGAGTACACTAATGCATTATCCCAAATATTTAACTCTTTAATGGATTACATCATGTGCATTTAATCTCTTAATGGATTATCTCAAATATTTAATCCTTTAATGGATTATCCTAAGTATTTCACTCTTTAGTGGATTATGCTCAAATAGCTAAACCATTAATAGATTATCCCAAGTATTTAAACCCTTAATGAATTATGTCAGGTACTTAACCCCATAATGGATTATGTTGAGTACTTATAATCCTTAATGAATTATACATGAATTATCTCATCTCAACCCTTGAATGGGTTATGCTGAATATTTGTAACTCCTCAATAGATTATGCTGAGTACTTACAACCTTTAATGGAATATACTGAATATTTATAACCCGGTAAATAGAGGCATTTCTCAATACTTTATTCTTTTCAGAATATCAGAAGCTTATTTCTTAAGAAAATAACTTTTCATTTTGGATTGAATCAGCATTCTAAAGCAGGGGTTACCAACCTTTTTTGTGTCATCACCCACTTTCATATGGAAAAATTTTCCACTGTCCACCTGTATAGCAAATATTCAAAAACAGCAAAATTGTTTGGTAAAAGTTTGTTACTGGTTTATAAACTGACTTTATGATGTTGTAAAAAAATATTAAAGGGAGGTAACAAATAATACTGACTTACACAGGAGCTGTTACTACTACTGTATTAAAGCACAATCGAAAGCAAACTTGATCATTGAAAACTGTATAGAAAATACCAAAATATTGCTTGTTTTTAAGGATATTTATATCTTACCTAGGAATGTGACCAAGTCATTCCCATTTAGCCTTCTGTTATTTTTTTGTTCTTTTACATAGTTTCTTTGCATATCTCCTTTGAATAATCTTTTTAGGTAGCATATGTTGAAATATGTTTTTAATCTTCAAAATTGCCCACCATTTTCTGTTCAGTTGCTTATTGACCACCTAACAGTTGAAATTGTCTGCCAGTGGGTGAGATCATCCAGTTTGGGAAATCCTGTTTTAGAGCAAGAACAAGTCGATCTCACATTTTTTTATGTTCAGCAGCATCCCTTTATTTAGAACAGTGACAACAATCAGTTAAAATCTTAGCTCTTTCTGGGCTAAATGTTGAATTCTTATGGCTGTTAGAAATTAGAAACTTTTCCACATGCTAGAAAATATTTTAACTGTATAGGTAAACATATATATTGTATAGATACATGTTTCTTTGCAACAACATTCTAGCTTTAAGAATTAAATGCGACAAATAACAGATGCTTGACTCAAGAGTTTAGAGTTTTTTTTTATTTTTCAAAGTTGTATATGTTAAAGAAACTGACAAACAGTAAGAAAGAACATATTTTCATGCATCTTATATTATATACCATTAATCTATAAACAAAAAATATGCTCCAAAATGAAATATTGGGTGGAAATGATCTGTTAAGGGATTCAAAAAATTGATCTGTTAAGGGATTCAAAAATTGATCTGACAAGAGATTAAAAAATTGGAATTAAAAAACTCTTGTAGCTTATTATCTATATTATAAATGTTATTTATTTCTGCCAAAATCTTTTACAGTTTCAATTTGCTTACACTGGGCTAAAATTACAGTTGTATGTCTTTCAGTTCTCATTAGAAAAAATCATCTAATATTAACTAATGAATAATATTTATCAGAGTGTGAATTAATTTTATTTTTGAAGGTCACCTGATATCATAAACTTCATTATATTCAGATCTTTTTAAAGCTGATATTTAAATTTGCACCTTTTATTAAATAGGTTGTTCCATTGTAGATTACAAGAAACTATTTCAAAATATTTATGATATTGTGGTTATAACAATACTTAAAATTATAAAAACGTCATTGAAATTATTTGTATTCATTTCTTATTGTAAATGGAATCAAAATGCTTTTAGTATACTAATAAGAGTGTTAATATGTAATGCATCACTATTAGTTTCTCTGCTCTTTTGTGTTGATAGTTCCTTAAGGAAAGTAACTCTTGTTGCTGAATAGCATAGTAAATAACAATGTTTAAAGAAAAAAAATTCTTTACAATGCAGTACTATTTTAAAAATTGACCTAAAAAAGCTTGGCAAAAAGTAATTTTGTTCGAATATGAAGTTTTTTATCATTTAATAATTCTTTACCATCCTGATATTTGTTGTTTTTATCATGATATTCAGTTGGTCTATTCTCTGGCCTTTTTTTTGGTAAATATGGCATTCAGGAAATATTTATCTAGAAAGCTAATGTTGAAGAGCCAATTGCATCTAATCTTGATATACTTGCTGATGTTTATACAAAATTAGCAAAGTGGGTATTTGGGAAATCAATCATTTTTATTTAGTTTTATATATATATATATATATATAATGCAAGATTTTTTCCAATTGTCATTTGATACCATATATATATATATATATATATATATATATATTACTAATGTCCACCAAATGCAAGGCCCAAGAGCCACTTAAGGTAGAGGGTTACTGAATGAAGTTTGTGGTATGGACATCAGAGGAGGAAGTAGGAAATGAAAATTATGAGGATAATTGACCCTGGACTTGTAGAGGTTAAGATTGCAGTGTTCGAGGAAGCATCCATATAGGAGTCTGTTCCAAAAAGTAACAATTCTTGGGAAGAAGCATTCTGAGTGGATTATCCTTTTTACAAATGGAATATGAAGAGAATGAAGGTGACTCAACCCTTTGGCTCTAGCATGGCAGGTCATAACTGTAAAGGGTTGAACAGGTGGAACTAAATAATGTCATCACCTGGGTATCTGTTGCATATGGTGCTGCTGAAATTGGTCCAGTCAGTTTATTAAGGAGCATTTTTTGTTGCCATATTTTTACTTTTCTTTCTTTTTTTTTCCTCGTGAAATCCACCTGATCAAGGCTAGAGAATGGATTGGCTAAAACAAAGTGTTAACAACAGCGAGCTTATAAAAGAATTCAATTGTCCAAACTGTTCAGTGATCATTCATGAATCTAATAAAGTCAGTAGAGATCATGACATTAGCTGACTATAAAGCCACTACCATTCACAAGTTATCATTGGTAATTTCAGAACACATGAAATGAATAACAGTAAGTGTTCAACTGGGCTCAAAGAGAGATAAAAGATTTAACAAGCTAAGATCATTGGTAGTTGCAGAACACATTGCCAATCAATTAACCTTGAGAGATAGATGATTAACAACTATGGATCATTGTTTATTGCAGAGCATGTTGTTGGGCTTCAAGAGAGATAGAGAATTAATAAGCTTGGATGATTGGTAGTTGCAGAGCACGATGCTGACTGATTGGGCTTCAAGAGAGATAGAAGAGTAACAAGCCTCAATTATTGGTTATTGCAGAGCACATTGCTGAGTGATTGGGCTTGAAGAGAGATATAAGATTAACAAGCTTGGATCGTTGGTATTTACAGAGCATGTTACTGACTAATTGGGCTTGAAGACAAGTTAGATGATTAACAAGCTTGGATCATTGCTTATTGCTGACTGCTTGGGTTTGAAGAGAGGATTAACAAGCTTGGATCATTGCTTATTGCTGACCGCTTGGGTTTGAAGAGAGAGGATTAACAAGCTTGGATTATTGGTTATTGCAGAGCACATTGCTGAGCAATTGGTCTTGAAGAGAGATAGAAGATTAACAAGCTTGGATAATTGGTAATTGCAGGGCATGTGAGCAACTGTGGGTGACATATTGGGCTTGAGGTGAGAGGATTAACAAACTTGGACCATTGGTAGTTGCAGAGTGCATGAGCGATGGTGTATGAGCAAGTGGACTTAAAGAGTGAGGATTAATAATAAACTAGGAACAGAGTATAGTTGGGAAAAAATAATGTCACTGGAATATATTAATCCTCTACTGTTAGTACCAGAAAAGTATGTAACATCAAGGAAAGAAATGGTATATTGGAGATTTGGTATATTACAAAAGAAACAATTCTAAAAGATGAATGGGCACTGAGTCTGATTGGATGGGAAAGTTCTTGCAAAACATGGTGGCTCATATGCTGGAGTACACCCCTATCGCCTACAGAAATTTAATAAGAGTTCTGACACATCAAAAATTCTTATACAAACAATATCTGGGAGTTAATGACTCTTCTCAATGTTATAAACTAAAACATTTTTTTTTTAACTTCAAGATGGATGGAGAATTGATCCTCCAAAACATTAGGATAAAAACAAGAAGTATAAGTTAGCAAAAAAATTTCATGGAAGAACAATAAAAAATTTTGTTAAGTCAACCCCCTTACCCATCCCCCGTATTGGGAATTAAGCTTCTTTTTTTTTTTTTTTTTTGTCTGGTCAAAGGTGCTTCCTTCTTATGAAGTAAATGGCATTTTGAGAAAAAAAAAATTGAATCATTGGTGACATTTTTTTAAAACCGAAACTTGACAACTCAGTGGCTCATTGAATCATCTTTTTTTTTTTTTTTTTTTTTTTTTCACCCAGAGTTTTGACTCATATGCAAATAAATAGATAAACGATAGTACACAATAATTACCATTTAAGAGTTATTTCCCTTTAAAACGTTTTTTTTTTGTTTTTTTTCAACAGGGAATACAGACCTTAAATATTATCATTCAAATGAAAGTTTTATTATGTATTCAAATAAGATAACCTTAAGGGGTCAGTCAGTTAGGCTGATGTGTGATAAACACTTGGACGATCATGTCTCTTTCAATTCATGACTGACTAGGCAGAAGATTTTCCCACAGTAGGTTGCCATTTCTTTCTGCAGTAGACTAGTTGTCAACCATAGCACCCAGTTTGTCCTGCTATTCAACCCATAGATGGTGGAGAAAAGAGATGGATTCATACCTTTCTAAAGGTATTTCCATGTAAGTGAAAGTAACAAGCCTGACTGGAATTCGAAATTGTTTCTCCAATTTCTCATTCCCAGCCAATATCCATTACACCATAATGCACATCCCCTTAATCCATTTAGCTACAATGCACCATTTTGATGCAATATAGAAATATATATTTAAATATTATTAGTGATAAATATTTAAATCTCAAGAAACTTGTTTGTATTAGTATATTGATTGCTTAAAAATCTAAGCTGCCATAAATAATTGTACTTATAAATTCTTTTCTTGGCCTTGACCTCTTTCTGCAGTGTTTTTTTTTTCTGACTTTTTATTTATTTTTTTTCTTTATTTACACTTTTTCCTTGTTTGTCTACCTGTTTGCTTGTCTACTTAGCAAGTGTCTTCCTGAGAATGTGCAAATTTAGCAACTTTCAAGACACCTTTACCTTTCAGCTCTTGACACCAGTTCAATTTTTTTTTTTTTTTTTTACTGACAGCTTGATTTACAAGAAATGTGGGTGGAGTTAGGTTCATAATAAGGGGATCTAATCTGGATACTTGTTTAAGATTATTGTTTACTTTATTTCTATCTCTCTCGTTTTTACAATTTTGTTCAGCATTTTTATTTCCCCGAATACATCAAGCTTATATGAGAAAGAGCTATAACAGTTATCATTGAATTCGCTCCCTCAAAGATTATGCTTCCTTTTGTGTATTATGCAGAAAAAAGAGCATTTTTTTTTTTCCTCTACAGTGATGTGTCTTGGGCAAGATGGCCTGACACTCTCCAGGTTGGTTTGAATTCAGGTTTCCTTCTCCTGGAGGGAGAAGAGGTGAATTCATACCTTACTCAAGTGTACCTGCACATAATTGAATTTAAAAAACTCTACTGGAAGTTGAACTCAAATTTAATAGTTAAAAAAATTATTTTTTTTTTAACTGACTGAATTTATTATGCATTCTTTAAATTACTGCATAAAAAATAAAATAACCTTAAGAGTGGTTGATTGATTTTTTATGGATTATCAACCCTTTGTGCATTATTTAAAACAAAATATATTTTGGATTGTAGGAGTTTGCTTTCATATCCGAGGTTCCAATGTGGCCCTCCATTTAAATACTGACCATAGCCTTATAAAGGGTTAGCTTAATTTAATCTCACTGGCTACAATGTTCTACATTTATATCTCCACAAATATAGAAAGCTTATGCTAGAAAGAGCAATAACAGTTACTGGACTTGAGAAATATATTTTCCTGAAAAACTGTTTTAAGAGAAAGATTTTATAAATTTCAAATGACAGTAATGCTGTTTAGTCAGTGAATGCCAAATGTTTCTTTATAAGGAAACATCTCTTTTCAGCATTGCCATTATTATTATATCATGTTCCAAACATTGATACTGCTATTCTTTAATATGTCAGCAAGAAATTTGTTTTCAATAAGCAGACCTTTCAATGGAGAAATATCAGATTCTGTTCACAAAAGTCAAGAATATGACCATCCGGCAATAGAAATAGCCTTTTCCTTTGTACATCAGGTGCCAAGAATAGAATAATAATTCTCTCTTTCCAAACCTTGTATCGATGAAATGCAAAAGAACTGAACCAGGAACCCTGATGCTTTCAAGAATAATTCATTATTTTTAATGTCATGCCCATTCAAGACCATTACAGCATGAGAAGTCTCTTGACTTATCAAAAGCGTTTACCTTAAGAAAGCCACTGACCCAGACAAAATTTCAGTGGTTGTCCTTAAGAATGTCAACCCAGAATTATCTCCAACACTAATGAAGTTATTCAACTGTTGCTTGAAGGAGAAATCCTTCCCAAACCTGTAGAAGGTGTCAAGCGTATGCTTGGTTTTCAAGAACATGGGTGTGTGATCCTCCCCCTCTCAGTTCAAACCCATCAGTCTCAGGCATAAGCATTTCTAGGCCATAATCAACAAGAAGGTCATGGAGCACCTAGAAAAGGACAACCTCTTCAGCAATGAGCAGTATGGGTTTTGATCGGCCCAATCCACTGCCAACATCCTGACTAACATCACTCACAGAATTAGTGAGTCTCTTGATGAAAAACACACCTTGAGGGCCATACCATTAAATATCTTGAAAGCCTTTACAAGGTGTAGCATAAAAGTTTACTACACAAGTTATGAAATCACTGGAAGGGTCTTCTTCATCATAAAATCTTTCCTAACAGGCAGGTCCCTGAAGGTAGTTATTGATGCCAGTCCTTCAGAGCCTTAATGGTCAATGCAGGCGTCCTCCAGGTGTCACTTATTAAACCAATTCTCTTTTTGATTTACATAAATGATTTGCTTAAGAATATACTTTATACTGATGATACGATTATATACAGGCGCATCTCCAAAACTCTTGATGGTTAGAGATTGGCAAATGATATCTTCCAATCTAGCACAAACTACCCATTGGAGTAAAAACTGGCTGGTTACATTCAATGCCTCGAAAGCCAGACTAGTTACATTTCATCATTGCCGATCAGAGCCTGAACCACCACTAGTCATGATGAACAGATGTTTCTTCGGGGAGGCACTTGAAAGACTATTGGGCCTCAAACTCGCACCTGACCTCAAGTGGAACTCATGCCTGTGATCCATTGCTAAGGATGCAGGTAAAATGGTCAGTCCCCTCTGCCACTCCAGTAAGTACCTGACTCTACTTTTACAAGAGCCAGATTGAGCCAAAAATGAAGTACAGTTGTCATATTTGGGCAGGATCTACCCAGACCTCACTCCTTCAAACTTGATAGAGTCCAAAGTGTCTCCGAGCTACTGTGTGTGACAAAATATTCTCCACCCTCCAACCTTTCTCTCACAGGTCGAATGTGGCAAGCCTCTCAGTGCTCTATCACTACTTCCATGGAAAGTGCTCAGGCAAACTCCATTCCCTGGTCCTGCCAGTTCAAACCTTCACTGCAAGAACCTGTCATGTTACTTATATAGTAGCAAACCACCCACATTCCATTTATATTCCATCTGTAAGTTCCACTTGAACAGCTTCTTCCCATAAACTACTGCTATGTGGAACTGACTCCCAAGAGAATGTTTCCCTGATCACTGAACCTGTTCAATTAATCATTTAATTAACCATTATCTTCCCTTCCTATCTACACAAATTGCTTCTTAACATAGCGGCAATCTATCTCTAGTGAATTTTACTCTAAAAAATAAAAAAGGCAATCATGGTTCTCTACAGATTTCATTTCTTTATTATCTGTGAATTTTCATTACTTCTTCAGAAAAAAATAGTGGAGTGTTTTCCTGTTATCTTCTTCACGGTTTGGAATTCAGTGTTGTTGTTCTTCTAGACTGGCAGCCACTCAAGGTTAAAGAGCCTCATTTACTCTGCTGTTTAATCCATAGCTAGCATAAATGTGAATTATCATGACTTTATGGGGAAAATAGTAGAGTAGTTTTCACCACTCATCCAATAACAAAGAATAGTGAACATTAATAATAATTTCATAATCCTTGTTGTGCCAGTTTTTGGTGATGAATATTCATTAGCTATGGTTTTGGTGATGAATATTCATTAGCTATGGTTTTGGTGATGAATATTCATTAGCTATGGTTTTGGTGATCAATATTCATTAGCTATGGTTTTGGTGATCAATATTCATTAGCTATGGTTTCTGCTGAGAAAAGAATTTTCAACATTAATTTTCTAATGCGTCTAAGAGATAAAGGATGGAAAGAGCTCCAAAGAAACGTGCTTGGATGTCATTTTGATATCAGATTTGTATTTCTATGACTATTTGCATCATCTCCAGAAAGATATGACTGGTAATGATTCACACTACTTATTTATAGAAAACAAACACAAACATCACAAAGAAAGATAAAACAGATATAGATAAAATATGAGAAGACTAATAATAATGAGATCATAATGTAGACATTCCAAAAGCTGGGTGGAGTATTGCGAGACAGGAGGATTTGGTAACAAAGAAAAAAATACTAAGCTGTTACATGACATCTGTCATTCTTTACAGCAGCAAATGTTGGATGATTTCCTCAAAGATGAAGAAGAGACTCAAGGCAACAGAGATGTGGTTCTACAGAAGGATGTTAAGGATATCATGGACTGAGCGTGTGAGCAACAATGAGGTCTTAGAGAGGTTGCAAACAAGGAGGAGGCTTATACTTAACAGGAAGAGGCAGCTGAAGTTTCTGGGACACATAATGAGAAAGGAAGGCCTGGAGAATCTGATACTCACTAGTCGAATAGAGGGAAAGAGAAATGAGGTAAAACAACGCGTGACAGACTTAAGCAAGTGGATAACAGAATATGATCTGGGGGAGGAAGCAGAGGGAAAAAACTTGTTGAGAGCTGCGAGGGATAGAGGGAGGTGGAGAGCCATGATCCCTTATGTCCTGAAAGGACATGGCACATAAAAAAGAAAGAATGTAACAATAGGTTTTAACCCTTCCAAAATCTGTTAGAAAATTCCAAAATATAAGGGTAAAAAAAAATAAAAAATTACAGATCTATCAGAGGTTTTTAAAAAAAAAAAAAAAAAAAAGAAAAAAAATGTGTCATCTCAAATTTTGAGAAGAGTCATTCTAAGATTTGTTTGGACAGTTGAATTCATTCTTTGAGTTGCTGGTGTTATTACTGAAATGTTTCAGCCATTCTATTCTATGGTCTTTTTCAGTTATACAATCCATAATGAGAAAATCACTTTTTTTCTTTTTTTTTTAAAGACTTTCACTGCTGCATTGTTGCCTGTCTGTGCAGGCCCATCTTGGAAAAAATAGGAAATTGTTATTTTTTGGAAGTAAATGACCATAAAAATGCTGACAGCAGTCTCTCATCAACACTTATATTTTGGTTTTAATTAGATACTCTGTATTACAGACTATGCTAAACAACACCTCCAATACACAATAAAAATACATCAGAAAACAGGTTGTATTTTATGTTGCTTTATGTTTACACAGGTTGCAAAATCGCAAGTGCAAATTAGTTTATGATACTCAAATATGGTATGCACTAAAAATAACATTCTGTCAAATTCATATCCATATTTGATCCCAATTCATCATAATTCATATTTGAGCAGCAACCTTTCTTTCAAACATGTTTTGTCGAATATTTTGAAAATTTTATTAATTTTTTATTTATTTTTTACAACATTCTTACATTT
The DNA here is from genome assembly GCA_903632075.3 of Acanthosepion pharaonis. Taxonomy (NCBI): domain Eukaryota; kingdom Metazoa; phylum Mollusca; class Cephalopoda; order Sepiida; family Sepiidae; genus Acanthosepion; species Acanthosepion pharaonis. The sequence continues at coordinate 2,256,636 of CAHIKZ030002236.1, read as the reverse complement.
TTCTATTTGATGGGAGTGCAAAAATTGTTCATATTGTTGATTGTCCCAAGCACTTTTGTCCACTTCTTTAGCTGTTTTCAAGGAGGTTTATTTTTGTTATATATATATATTTGGTTGGATAGATGTGAGTTTGTGACCCTGGGTTTCACGATTTAAAGCGTCAAACCCAGGGTCACAAACTCACATCTATCCAACCAAATATGTTAGCTCTATCTCTGATATTGAGCGCTTTCTAATAAGTACCGTGCATAAAATATATAAATTATTATACATATATATATTTATTTATATTTATATACACACACACATATATATATATATATATATATATATATATATATATATATTTAAAATTTTATAAATTAAAAATCTTTAAACCTAAAGCTTTCTAGTTGTGGTTGGCAACTAGTATATGACAACTCTGAATTCACTAGCTTGAACTGTAACTACGGTTCTCTAAGTATAGTTGCTATATAGACCATAGGTTGGCTCTGAGTGTTGAAGGAATACAAATGGGCCTGAGCAGATGACCCTGCTTAGAAATGAACAACCATGCTGAAGATGAGAAATTGCATTATTGAAATGAATGAAGATTCACATTTGTTTGGGTTTTGTTCTTATTGTTTAAGGAAAAAAAAAAAAAAAAAAGAGTCTTCTTGTTTGTTACAGATTATAGACCTAAAGAAGGTTGGAGATGAATTGGCTGAAATATTATACTATCAACATCAGTAACACCAAGAATATCAATTATCCAAACAAATCCTGTAATGGAAACAATCTTTTCTGACAAATGAACCAGTCAACACCAATCAGTACGAAACCCATTTGGTTTATTGGCTGTCCTCTGACATGTCTCGTCAGTTCCCAACAAAGGACATTATCAAAAGAATATATAAGAAACCTTATTTTCTTTTGTCGTCTTCAGTGGAGTTTGTACAATAGGTACCGTGACCAGAAAAAAATCGTTTCTTTCAATTTGTTTTTTTTCTCATATCACTATAAATAAAGTATGGGCAACATTTTTTTTGAGCTGCAGAGATATGTTTCATCATAACACAAATTGCTCTACTAACAAATTCAATCTGATTTTTTTTTTTTATTGATCGTACCACAGCCATTACCTCCACAGAAGATCATATACATAAGCACCTGACTTAGAAATGGGGAAAATTCATTTTTTTTGTCTTTGGAGAAAAGATTATTTTTATAATAAAAATATAAAAAAAATAATTAAATAGCTGTTATACATTAAGCATTCCAGATCATGAATAAAAAAAAAATAAAAATAAAAAAAAAAGATGATTTTTCTTATTAAATTTTATAGAATTTAATACAGTGTAACCTGGATATGAGAGAGTTGTCGTGACCGGAGAAGAAGTCTCTTATATCCGGGTTTGGTCTATTTTGTTTAGGTAAGTATGGGCTCTAATTTGGGACCAGAGAAAATCTCTCTTATATTTAGGTTTCTCTTATATCCGGGTTACACTGTAGATAGATTCAGTTTGCTATGTAAATTCATTTCCCTATTGAAGCCAAAACAAAATATGTTCATATGATGTGATTTAATCTGGAGTTGTTTCTCCATGCATTTTTATTAATTAAGCTTCCAGATTCTTCTTCTATCTGCCATGTCCTTTCAGGATTTTGGTGATCATGGCTCTCCACAATTTCCTGTACTTTGTAGCTCTTAATAAATTTTGCCTTTTTGACATCTCTCCTAAACCTTGCTCCGCCATCCATTTACTCAAGCAAGCTTGAGTAAATGGATGGCAGAGTAAATGGATGTTTCCTTTGCCTTCAATCTGTCCTGTAAGTATCAAATTTTCCAAGCCTTCTTTCCTCATTGTGTGACCTAGAAATTTCAACTGTCTCTTCCTGATGCTAAGTATGTCTTTTTTAATTTAAAATTTTTTTTTTTCATGTTTTTTTAGAAAACATGTCATAGGAGCATGTTTGTTTTGGCTTTCATAGGGGGGAATCAATTTACAATGACGTTAACATAACAAACTGGACTCTCTACCCATTAACTTCTATAAAAGTAAATTTTTTTAATTTTTTTTTTTTCATATTTGTAATCTGGAGTGAATTTACAATGAAGTTTAACATAACAAACTGCCCGTCCCTCAAGTTAACTTTTATAAGATTAAATTTTTTTTTTTTAGATATTTGTACTCTGGAGTACTTAATTTATAGTGATATAAAAAAAAAAAATTGTAAATGTGATTATTTCTGGTTGCTGTTTTTTCTGGTACAATTCCATCTTTTGTTCTACTAAGACAGTAACCAAGGCTATGAAGTGAAAAGAGAGAGTGAGGGAGAGAAACACAAAGCCAGCAGTAACGATTGATTCTATTTTTTAAGTTTCAGGTGGAGACATTTCTTCCGATTGTGAGTATAGTTTTTTTAGAGCTAGGAAACAAATAACTCAAAGACCAAACTTTTATTTATTTATTTTTTTTTTTTTTTTCTTTTGCCTGCCTTTTTTTGCCTGTCAAACTGCCCGTCAATCTGTCGAGGGGTGCCATCTGAAGCAGGGTTAGCAGCTTTCTTAACCTACTATTTCTTCACTCTGCTTGATCTTTTTAGTCACCATGTTGGCAATACGAGTGGTATCATCAAACATACATATATAAACTTGACTAGATCATTCCAGGTCCACTGTAACTTGCACTCATGTGCTTTTAAAATCTACAACCTGAAAAGTTGTCTCAAAAGGCAACAACAAAATGTAGAAAAGGGTAATCTGGGATTAACAATAAAAAAACTGCATCTCAGAGTTCGAATAATTTAAATTTACTCAATAATAAAAAGAAAATTGTTTCGAGTTTCAATCAAAGATGCTCCTTATTGGGTTGGTTAATTAATATTTTATCTGTTGCTCTTAATTTCAACTTTATTATGCAGCAAACATTTTTTTCTCTTAGTGTTGACATTTGACAAAGACTTCTTTCATTTTAATTTCATTTGGGTTTTCTTGCAGCTCTCAGTTCCTTATTCTATGACTGGTGCTAAGCCGTGTGGAGCAGAATTTAAAAATATCAGGCATTATAGCCTAATCAGTAAGAAAGCTGTCTTGTGAAGACAGGCCTTCAACAATAACAAATGCTTGTTCAAATCTTCTCGGTGACTTATTCTTTATTTTTGAGTCATGCTGCTTGATAACGACCGTAGAATGACAGACCAAAAGTTGTGATAAAAAGCAAACAAAATTAAGATGAAAGAAGTACTAGTAAAAAAAATAAATTACTATTCACCTAAAGATGAATTCAAAAAATAATATCACTCTATTTAGTTAGGTAAGGTACCGAAGCTATAAAAAATCTCAAAGAAATCCTGCCCCTGTCTGTCTCTTGTTAGTATGATATCGAGTTTTAGAACAAAACTTTGGCTATTTGGTTATAGATTATAAAATTCAATTTTGACAACTCTTCAGCATTTGAAAAACAGTAACAATCTGTTTAAGAAATACAATATACAATATGACTACTATATAAGGTTTGCTCCCAAAATAATGCCTATATATATATATATATATATTTTTGAATAAAAGACAGACCATGTAATAAGCTATTTCACCATAACCCCTTTAACAGGGTTCTGGATCATCAGACTTTACTTCCAAAAGCTGAAATGAAGAATGAAAAGAAAATTCACACGTTTTTTACGGACCTCATCAAGTATACGCAGTTAACGAAGTGAGGAAGTGAGGTGGGAGAGGGATATGAGTGTGTCATATGTATCATTTTAGTTTCCTATTTTAACCCCAGTGTGTCGGCTGGATGTTGCTCAAATCTAACGCTCTCGTCTCTAGATAAAGGTGGTTAAGGGTGGGCGATAAGGGCTACAACAGCCCCAATAAATTACACAACAGGTTTCATTCAAATTCCTAGACGCTGTCAGTTCAAGTTACTTTAACGTGCATATTTGGGAGGTTAAGGTTTGATAAATATCTAAAATTTTAAAAACAATCTACGAAGAAATTAATTTGAAATTCGGTGGAGTTTTGGGTATTTCCTATGAAGCAGTCGATTGGAAAGATCTATAGACAGAACATTGAAAGAGTATTTTATCAGTTATATATCTATATAATAAACACTAATGTCAGTGTATCACTGTGTCACACTTTTTCAACTTTACTCCTAGAGGCCGTAGCCCAACATATCATACCATTTTGGAATCAGGCCGACTCCGTGAGCAAATTAAAAACATTCTGGGCTGGATCCAGACCCACAGTCCTGAAATTTTTGATTCCCAAGTTTTCATTACTGCGATTGTTTTCATAATTTTTTTACATGATTTTTGGCACCAAATTTTTTATATGATAACAATCTTTATAATTTGGAAATAAATTTGGGAATAATCAAAATTAATTGTGAATATCACCCATGAAATAAAAAATAATTGTTTGTACAGAAAGTAAGGACCTACATACATCAAATTGTCTTTAAATTAAGTAGCTGCAGAAAAATTATCATCCAACTTTTAAAAGCTTAAATATTAATACAATACTTAAATGTAGTGATCAATTTTTAGTTCTTTTATAGTTTTTTGTTGTCTACTCCTCCCTACCAATTGTGATGAAGTCCCAATCAAGAGCCCTTCACAGGAGTTAGCTTAAATGCTGCCCGATAGGGTGGTTTTTAAGTTTATATATATATATATATATATATATATATATATATATAACCAATAATTTATCTATTCAATTTATTTATGTGTGTGTGTGTGTGTGTGAAGAGATAGATTACCTAAATTTTTTTTTGTTTGTTTGTTTTTTAATGGATACTCATATTTGAGTAAATACTCTGTTTATTTATTAAACAGTATAATTATTTATTTTCATCTACCACCCTGAGTATTCGAGAAATCTTATTAGGCAGGATTTGAACATGCATTCCTCTAAGGGGAACTGTCATTAGATCTGATGTGCTTTGGCCTCTCGGCTACAGAGTGCATCAATGACCAAGCAAAGTTGAATAATGCCTTTAAATACAGATTTTTCTATGATTCTGGAAATATACATCTCCGCTCAGTTTCAGAATTTCTACTCAAATATGAGTATGCACTAAAAATAATATTATATATATATATATATATATATATATATATATATATATATATATATATGTGTGTGTGTGTGTGAAAAATTTCAGATAGAATATATCAGTGAAAAGACAATATGAATAAAGACAAAAAAACTTATCTTAGCCAACATGTTTCATCCTCTGAGGGATTTATCAAGGCAAATGTAAAGATTTTATTTTGTGACAAGTATTTATATACAAGAGCAAAAATGTTATTATTTTTTCAAAATTTTTTGTATGGTGTGCTCATGAGTATTCATCAGGTTAGCGAAAATGTCAGGCAAGTTCATGTACATGAGGTGATACAATTCAATGTTTAATAAATGAATTTTTCAGACTTATATATATATATATATATATATATATATATATATAAATGGGGGGCTAATATGCCATAAATCTACACTCATAAGTATTAAAATCAGAAGATTAAATTCTTTAAAATTCATTTTAAGAATTTTAAGATTTCCAATAACTTTGTTCTTAGTTCAAATCAGACATTTTTTTTAAAATTCTGAATTCTGTATTTTAAGAAAAAGTATTGGAAGGTTTAGGTCAGATTCCTACAATTATATTTATGAATCCTTCAATTGAACCAAACATCAAGCAATGTAAAACCAGCGTACTATTGATATTTGGAACTGGTTTCTAAGCCTTCAAGAAATCTTGCGTAGTTTTAAATTTGTGAAAAGGGTTCTGTCAGTATTAGTTGATTTACTTTTAATTTCTCCCCAAATTCACCAATCACCAACACATCAAATGCTGATGAGAAATACTGTCATTCTTTGGACTAATCTGAAGACACATTTTCAGGATGCTCATTGGTGATGGCTTCAAGATTCTTAGAAGGATTAAATTTTTTGACCAACTGCTAAATTCCTTTTCTTTGGAGAAAAAAAAATCAATCATTTTTTTTTTTTCCCAACCAATAGGAAGCTCTAAATCTGGTGCAATCAATTCACCATTCAGCTGCTATAAAAATTGGTCTTATTATTTGCTTGCTACTGACCATATTTCTGATAATATTCCCTGAATTCTTTTATAGATTATAAACAAATAAAACTTTAAAATGTATAAAAACAGTTTATTTTTCAGTAAGAGAATTTTAGGAAAATTAATGACAAAGTGGAAATTTTTTTTTTGTGTGATGCATTTCATCCTTTAGGATTTCAACAAACTGAATTGATGTTTACAATGATGTGATTGTGTATGCGCATGAAGGAGAGTGGAAACTGCAATTTTAAATTTAACCCTTTTGCATTCAACACACTCAAATCCTCCCCGTAAATATTGACCCTCAAAATCTCACTGTTTGCCTGACTTCCTGTTTTATTTGCAATGATGTCATCATATATTACGGCAGAGTATATATAGGGCAGGTTATGGTGGGTTGAACAATAAACATGAGGCAGGTTACAATGTGTTGAAATTTTTTTTTTAAATATGTGTTTGTGTATATAGTCGAGTCGATATTTAGTTTATTTTTCTTTTTGTTTATATTTTGATCACTTTTGTTATCACAATATGGGACATTTAATAATAGAAGATCTGCCAAGAATATTGAAACATTATAAGTTAAAGAATATAATAGAATAGGTACCTCCAAAGAAACGCAATACCTAAATGAATTTTTTAAAATGAAACATCTTGACGCTTTTATTTTAGTTTTAATTTCAAGCTAATAGATTAAATTTAATATTTTCAATAAACAAAATACTTTGCTGTATTTAAAAACTAATTAAAATTGACTGGAAGGGATTTTATTTTTTTATAGCTAAAAATCACTAATTTTAGTACCATTTTTAGCCATCTGTCAGCACAATGTAATTCTCTTTATTAAAAAAAAATCTTCCAAAAATAAAACTTTTCTGCAACTTTATTTGTAGAATATTAGATGATTTAAAGTTTAATTAATTTGATTTGAAGCAAATATTACTTTTTAGTTTAAAATATGGTAGAAATACATTTTTTATTATTGTAGTAAGCGTTTCCATTTATGATTAGTAAATATAGTTTTTACTTAATAACAATGTCATCTAACCAGTACAAATTAATACAGAAATTTTAAAGATTTAAAACTTTATAAAGTATTACAATTAAAATTTTTAAAAAAATGAAAATAATTCTTGTAAAAATTCATCAAAAAACATTTTTCATAAGAGTGTCCATAATATATCTTATTCATAAAAGCAATTAAAAGCTTTTCTAATTAAATAATGTCTTAGCTTTTTATTTTATTTTTATGTCATGATTCAGAGCAGACTTTCAGTTATTTTGAGTCCTGTTTTACAAAAAAAAATGATAATTTCAACTTTCCAGGGAGTTCTGTACATGACTAATATAAAAATTAAGCAGTAGAAAAATTAATTTCTTAAAATTTCTTAAAATTAAATAAATGGTGAGGTAACATGTAAAAAAAAATGTTTTTACCAAGATTTTCTAAAAATAAACATTTCTAAAATAATTTCATTCATTTGTGAATAAGTTCTGAAAGTTTCATTAATGTCTGACAATTATTTGATTTTTAAAAGAATTTCCAAATCAATGTTTTTCTCTGCAAAAAAGACACTAAAATTTCCTGTACTAATCTTTAGTCTCTATGCTGACGAAAAAAAACAAACAAAATTTTAACCAAAATTTAAAATATTCTAAACAGGATCAAAAAATATAATTTAATAACCAAAACATCCTTTAGCCTTTCCTCTTAATAATAATAAAGATTTCAACGATAAAACTTTGTTTTTAAATTTGGGGCATTTTTCATCATAGTATGCTAATTTTTTAGTGAATCTGTAGAGGTTCCTGCAATAAAAGGATACAACCAAAAATGTTTCTTTTGCTTCTAAGAGACTAGCATTGGTGTACAAGAAAATCATCATTTGCAGTCAATGTTCAGCCATGGTTCAAAGTTTAAATATTATCTCATAGTTTTCGACCTCTTAAATTTCATGCAGCAACATTTAAAATATTTTATTAATGCTCAAGTAAAGCAGAGGGAATATGTAATCTAGGCTATATTTAAGAAAAAAAATTGAATCCTCTTAATTGGGTCAAACCATAATGTACAAAGAAGTTCTGTAAAGTTCTTAGCCGGTCTAAGAACCCCTTAAAAAAAAAAAAAAATCTGATACTTGATCAGTGGATTAAACCGACAACTTTTCAGTATCCCTTCATAATTATCATAAACAAGAATTAAATATTTATTTCAAGTTCTTTTATTTTTATTATTATTTGGATATATTTTTTGCTTCTTTTTAAATAAAATATTATTTTGCTTTTTAAATTATAGTCATCTGATAGTGAAATATCAACAGATTACATTTATTATTGACTAGGTCTGCATAAGAAACTGAAATGCTTTTCTTTAAGCATTTTTTTTTCTTAGGGAACTTTAAAACAGAAATGATTTTGATAAATTTCTTTTTATTCATATTAGAAATATTTCAAGGATTCTTTTTTTTTTCTTTTCTATGGTGTTCTTTATTTTGTTCAAAGGTGTCTTATTTTCTTGCCAGTAAAACTATGCCAGCATTTTTTTTTTATCTCATCTCATATTTCAGATAGTGGCCCAAAATTCAGGCTGTAATTGGAAAAGAATGGTCACTTGCAATATGATAGCTGGAAAAAAATGTGCATCTTTCATAGACCAATAAAATTCACAAATGATTTTCATAGGCATAAACATTTCTTTTAGCAAATAAATTTAAAAGTTCAAATGGTTTTACTGATTGTGCGACTTTTGGCCCAACCTGTACATCCTTAAAAAAAAATTGATAACAATGTCGTCATTTCAGATGCACAGAAAAATGTCGTCATTTCAGATGCACAGAAAATCTTAAATATTTCTCCCCAGTATGACAGTCACAAGTGTATATTTAAATAATTTATCTTAAATTAACTGATTAAAAAGATCTGTCCATACTAATGGTAAATTGACCAATTAAAAAGATCTGCCCATACTAATGGTAAATAACCAAGTTCTAATTTAATCTATTATTTGCGCACATATTATTACCCTCATCTTTTGTTGTTGTTATCTAAATAGTTCATGTGTAAATAATATAAAAATAATGATGACTCGGCAAACTTGGACCTTTGTGCCTGTAAAAAGAAAAAAAAAGAAGGAATGTCAAAAAGACGTTTTTTTTTCCCTTGATGCCACTATTATTTTAACTACCTTCACTCCTCAGCAATGTTTATTGTCTGAAAAAGCAATGTTTAGAATTTTAATAAAACTTAAACATATGAAAGTGAATTCATACATTTCCTGCTGGCTATTAAACAAAAACACTTGTGTTAAGATTTTCTACATGGATGTCCATAGTATCACAAGTCTATTTCAGCATCAAGAACTAAAAAATGATTCAGTTGTGAATATTTCTTTGAGACAATGTGTAAAGGTAACCAAGGCAAACCACTGTGATTGTGCAAATACTATCTTCCATGTTCCATTCCATATTTGATTGTCTTTGAATCTATTGCCATTTTTATTCCTGACAATCTGCCACACCAAGTACTGAATGATTTGCACCTCTGACTTAGTTTTGCAACCGGTAGTAATAAATTGCCTTGTTTTCTGAAATTTACCAAAAGATTTAAGACAACAATGAGATTTTTTTATTATCACTTTATTTAATCTATTATTAAATAATGCATTATTTATCATTCAAAGGTCTATACCTAATAAACAATTTTCAAAATTTATTTAAAAATAAGAAACAAAAATGTACAAGTTTTTTTGCTGCTTGTGATATGTGGCAATTGTTTTTAAATGAACATGCACTTTTTATGCCTTTTCCATTATGAAACCAGGAAAAAATAATGCCCTCTAAAAGTTTTCACATGAAACCAGGAAAGAAATATAAGGTACTAAAAAGAATTTTGAGATTATGAAACCAGGAAAAAAAGTAATGCACTAAAAAAAATTATGAAACCAGATAAAAATTATGAAACCAGATAAAAAATGTTTTTCAAAAGTTTTCACATTATAAAGCCAAGAGAAAAAGTTATGCACAAAAATAAAAGAAATTAAATGTATAAAAATATGAGTGGAATATGAGATTTGATAAATTTTATTTTTTTTATTTTATTTTTTCACTTCTGCTTTCTAACCGCATGCAACTAACGCCTTGAATGCTTTGGATGGGGGTGGGGATGATTTCTTGCCACCCACCTATGGTAAAAGTTTTTTTACTTTATCATTGTACATAGCTAATCACAAGTAACAGGTCTATGATTCTTGGACACTAAATGAAGTTTTTGTGGAACTATTACTATTGCTATAAAACAAAGATGGACATAGATCCGTTGATTTAATTCTAAGACGTTCTTTTGCATTATGTACTGTTTATTCTATTTTTAATTTAATTCGCTTCATCTCCAGACCACAGCTTAACAGGCATCAAGATAAAAAAACAAAAATAAACAAAGTTAATTCGCAACACAATATTACTTCTGATGTGAAACACATCTGTTTTACCTTCCATTCTATGTCATTGGTAACAGTCGCTATAAGAACATTGTGTGTTTAACTATGAAAAGCAAACGTTCAAAATCTGGTTTGCAGTTGCATAAAAATTGCAGAGACTGACATGTCTACACAAAAAACAATACCTCATTTGGTGGCAAAAGCTGCTGGTGGCACCAGGGGTGGCAGTTACGCTTTAGCATTGAAACTATGTTACCTCCCCTGGTTGGCAGCTGACATGCTTTCATGTGTATGTAGAAAATTATTATTCACCAATTTACTTGAATTAGTGTCCTTATCTTGGTTATTATACTTACAAATTTTTCTACTTTTCAAAAGAAAAAAAAAATTTCTGTAATCTCCCTTCTTAGTAATAATATATGCTGTTGTTATAAGTCACAGGAGGCATTACTTCATGCAATCTATGAACATACTTTGTATAGCCATAACAATGGAATATTTCATTAGTAAGTAAGGGTGATTCGGCTGCTAATACATTGTTTTTATGTCTTGTTTCACATGAGCTTTCTTGGAATATTTTTACTTTTTTTAAGTCTGCCAATAGGTTTAAATCTCTAGATTAAAATCCTAAATTACTTATGCACTAAACAGTCTTTTATGGACCATGTCTCTTCAGGATCATGGCTCTCCACAACTTCCTATCTTTTGTAGCTCTAAGCAATGCTTTTCCGCTTACTATCCCTTCCATTTACACAAGCTCATTATGTGGATTACACAGTTTCCTTCTGTCCCTCACTATGTCCTGTGAGTGTTAAAATGTCCGACCTCTCTTTCCACATTGCATGTCCTGGAAATTTCAACTTTGTCCTTTTGATTCTAAGTAAAAGTATCCATTTTGTTTCCATTTTCCTTAAAACTTCCTTATTGCTCCCATGTTCAGTCCATGGTATTCTTAGCCTCCTTCTGTAAAATCATACCTCTGTTGTCTCAAGTCTCCTCTACATCTGTGAAATTATTCCAGTATTGACTGCCATATAGGATGATTGATATTACATAGCAGGTCAGCACTCTCTTCTTTTAAGTGCCTTTTTCGTTAAAACTTCCTTATTGCTCCCATGTTCAGTCCATGTTATTCTTAGCCACTATCTGTTGAATCATAAAATAGTACCAGTAATCTTGTGAAATAAGTTTTATTTTTTTCAACTGTTACTCCAACAGGACATTTGAAGCTATATATATATATATATATATATATATATATATATATATATATTCTACTTCAGTTATATACCTATACTTTGAAACTTTTTTGAGGAAATCCTTGAGTATGAATTCATGGAGATGGGGGGAAAAATAAAGGGTTGCTCTTATTTATTTTTTATATTTTCTTTTTTCTTAATACTCTAAAATATCCAGTTGCTACATTGCTTTTCTTTGAATGGCTATAGCTCTACAATCTCTCTTCTGCTTGTTTTAGCCTTGCTGTGTGCTTACAGGGAGGCAGGGTGACCAAACCCGACCCCCTAAACTCTTAGCCTGTTATATTCTTTGCAATGTTTTTTTTTGTTTTGTTTTTTTATGCATTTTGTGTTTTGTTTGTAATTTATTTAACTTAGAATCCAAGAAATATAATTTTAGATGATCAAATCATTTAGATCACCCAACAAGATTGAATGTATTACAATTTGAAATATTAACATAAAAAGAAATTTTTAAATATCTGAAGACAAGAAGATGAGAAATACAATTTTAAAAAATTATCATATAGTATAGGTCTTGCAGCAACTTGTAAGTTGTGGGAGAGTAGTACTCACTCAATCAATCTCTTCATGATGTGCCAGTGACATGACATTGTATTAAGATAGCTGATGATGAAATAGCATAAAGGAAGAAGTGTCCTTCCAATGAACACAATTTCAAATTGAACATAAACAGCTATAGCCAAAATTTGAGCAAAATTGTGCCAGGTCCAATTTTCATTGGCCTTTGTTTGACCAGGTCCAATTTTTCATTGGCCTTGGTTTAGCCAGGTCCAATTTTTCATTGGCCTTGGTTTAGCCAGGTCCAATTTTTCATTGGCCTTGGTTTGGCCAGGTCCAATTTTTCATTGATCTTTGTTTCTTTCAGATCCAATTTTAATCTACCTTGGTTTTGCCAGGTCCAGTTTCCATTGACCTTGGTCTTGCCAGGTTTACTTTTTATTGACCTTGCTTTTGCCAGATCTAGACTTCATCCTGATCACTGCAAAATCAGGTCCCACTTCATGTATTCATTGTTACACCATAAAACAATGAAAATTCTTTAGGAAATTTGTGTTCAAATATTTATGTTAATTTGCTTATAATATGTGAAACCAATGATGAAATTTTAGAATGTAATTAATGATTTCACTTTTATTTTATCAACCATCTTTTTGTTGAACTTCTCATATACACATTCAGCTTTAAAAAATGGTGATTGGGTCAAAGATTTCCTGCATCTTATCTCCTTAGCACAATAATCTATAATAATCTCTTGGGGTTTATTTTGTTTTTGGAAATAGGGATACAAAATAGGCATATCTTAAATACTGGAAAAAAAAAATTGGACTTGTTTTCATTGTCACCTTGGATCTATTTTTTCATTTAATGCTGATGATGATGTAACTATTACATCGAAATTGTCATTTTAATCCAATGTTTCAATTAAATTGATATCTTCCAACTGCAAAGATGATATTTTTTTCTCTCTGTTCCTTTTTGTTATTACTTGAACAGCTTCATCCCAAGAACCACTATATGGAACAGACTCCTGAGAGGCTGCTTTCCCAACCACTTTAACCTCTCCAAGTCTAGTGTTAACCGTTAAATACCCACATATCCAATTAAACTGCATTTCTTACCTCCTACACTTACCGCTCATGCAACAACTTCCTCAGTAACCCTTTACCTTGAGTAGCTCTTGGGCCTTATATTAGGTGAATTTTAGTAATAAAAGAAAAACCAGAAGCAACACATATCTATCCTGGATTCAAAGTTTAAAAGAAAACTTATTCATACCCCATTGAACATGTATTCAGAATGCATCATTGATTTGGTCTTTAAGTAGCTTTTCAACTAATATAACTTGCATGTTAATATTAAAAGAACTGCTTGGCTCAAGCTGTTTTATATTTTACCTATCTCATTACACATTACAGATATGCATAATAGCAATGCATACCTTTACTGATGGCTGGAACCACCATAGTCTCTTATTTCATTCTCCACACGAGAAACAACTCATTAATAAAGAAAAACAGACAACTTTTTAACTTGAGGTTTGAAAATAAATAATTGTCGTAAAAAGCCTTCAAAATCTCAATTAGTCAAAGAAAAAAATTATTGCAGATTAACATTTTTTTTTGTTTTAATAATTTCATTCCAAGCAAGACTATTGCCACTAAGATGCAATAGGTTATTAAGAGTGAAAGAAAATGAGAAGCCATTGCCATAAAGACAAGAGTAAATAGTTGTATCATCAGCAGAGATACCAAGTCAGGAACTGATGACATTGGAAAGGTCAGTAATGAAAATAAGGAACAAACTTGGTTCAAGAAGACAGCCCTAGGGCACACCCACATTAATGTTAAAAGATCTAGATGAGTGGCCATTCAAGACAACTTTTATTATGCATTTTTTTTTAATCATCTCCCTATAAGCAAGGCAATAAAGCCATTAAAACAGAAGGGGTTACTGAGTGAAAGAATATGAGAAAAAAGAAAAATATTATTAAAGAAAGTGAACAATAAAAGAACAAGAATTAAGAAGACAGAAGATAACAATTGACATTGCATTTAAATTTTTGAAGATCAAATTCAAAATTTGATTTGAATGTTTTATATTATTTTGCTGTTTCTCTTTGTAGTTCCCTGCGTAATTTGTTTAGCAGCGGATACGCTCGCAAGGACACAAACAGGCTGAGCGGAGTGTATGAATTGTTTCTTCGCCGCTGCAATAACTCTGGAAGCCCAGGTAAGTCAGATTTAATATATCACCAGAGAATGTGTCTATATGCCCTTTTATTTTGGGCTTCCTGTGTGCTGTGCATTTTTTGGCCAAAATTTGAAATGAAATAGGCTTAACTGAAATAGTCCAAAATTGATGATATTGATTAACATTGTAATTTTCTTTGGCTTGGCTATGATGGAGTATTTTATACAAAGGTATTTTTTTTTTTTTTTTTTTTTTTTTTTTTTTTTTTTTTTTTTTTTTTTTTTTGTTGTTGTTGTTGTTTTGGGGTTTTTTTCCAAATCAAAGAATTTTGATATCTCTACATTTACTGCAAGATATGATTTTCATTTTACTCTAAGAGTTTCTAACAGAAATCTTGACACAAATTAATGGCTGAATACCTGACTCTACCATACAAAATCCCATCTTAGAATTTTTTTCTAGAGTTGTGGAAATTCTGGATGATTTATGGTGTACCTGTATTTAGTATTTTAATGATTTGACATCATAGTATTAGGAATACAACTCATTGAAGGTCCCTTTTTTATTTTTATTTTTTTATTGATCCTTTATAACTCTATTAATCTTTTTAGATTTCTGACCACCAAATTAACAATATAAGCTGAATATACACACATGTGCACATATATATATATATATATATATATATATATATATATATAAAAAATGTGTGTGTGTGTGCATGTGTGTACACATATGACAGATTACTTCTTATCCCTTCTTATAGTTAACTGCCCCAAGAGTTATTCTGTTCGTGGGGATCTCCAGCGGGTGTTGCTTGCCCGCGGTAAGTAATTTGGCACAACATGTGGGCCTCCCCCCCTCTCCCCCCTTGCCTCTCTAGAGCACTGTAGTTGGTGGTCAGTTCAGATCATGCTCCTTCCCTTCCCCTTCCCCTTTTACAAATTTGTTTCTTCCATAGGGTTTCTTATAGAATTCCTGGCCAACACTTGTTCACACACACCTCTTCGAAGTCTGTCTTTGGCTTTACGTACATGCAGTAGAAGTCACTAGTTTTTGTTTCTTTCACAATTGTCTTGTTCTCTGCATATGTCAATCAATGGTTACCCAACAAGAAAGGTAGCACTTATAAAATACTGGAATTCATATACGGTTCAAATGTTTTCAATTACCAATATGAAGAAAAAACTGGAGGTAACAGAAATGTGGTTCTACAGAAGGATACTAGGAATTTCATGGATGGAGTGAGTAAGCAATGAGGAAGATTTAAAAAAATGGCAACAAAAAAACTTATCCTCAGAATCAGAAAGTGAGAGCTGAAATTTCTTGAACACAGGGCTTGGAGAATTTGACACCCACAGGACAAGAGAGATAGGAAATAATGAGTAAGCAACAAGGAAGTCTTAAAGAAAATGTCAACAAAAATAAAACTTATCCTCAGAATCTGAAAGTGAGGGCTGAAATTTTTCTTGGTCACAAATTGAAGGAGGAGGACTTGGAGAATTTGACACCAACAGGGCAAGAGAGATAGGAAATAATGAGTAAGCAACAAGGAAATTTTAAAGAAAATGGCAACAAAAAGAAAACTTATCCTCAGAATCTACTTCTGTTATTTCTGTCTGAATTTCTCGGATGAGAAATTTATTCACACTTTATTCAGGCTATTGTCCTCATCTTTGTTGTTGCAGGATTCATCAGGTGTATATCAACCTGGGAAACCTGCAGAGAACTCTGAACTAAGTGCAAACAAAGCAAGCTATAAATGAGCTTAAGTAAAAATAAGAACTAGACAAGATATCCCTAGACATGGATAGTGGAATGAGAAAAGTCTACTCACCTCTCCGTAGATTATGTAATGGGTTCAGTTCGGAATTCCCTGTAGATTACCTGGCTCAATATATACCAGATGAAGGCCAGATACAAAAATGAAGACAACAGTTCACATGTAAATAGTGTAAATAATGATAACTCCTCATCCCAGAAATTCAGTGATAACAACAACAAAGATGAGGACAGTAGTCTGAATGTAAATAGTGTAAATAATGATAACTCCTCATCCCAGAAATTCAGTGATAACAACAACAAAGATGAGGACAATAGTGTAAATAATGATAACTCCTCATCCCAGAAATTCAGTGATAACAACAACAAAGATGAGGACAATAGTGTAAATAATGATAACTCCTCATCCCAGAAATTCAGTGATAACAACAACAAAGATGAGGACAATAGTCTGAATGTAAATAGTGTAAATAATGTTGACTCCTCATCCCAGAAATTCAGTGATAACAACAACAAAGATGAGGACAATAGTCTGAATGTAAATAGTGTAAATAATGTTGACTCCTCATCCCAGAAATTCAGTGATAACAACAACAAAGATGAGGACAATAGTCTGAATGTAAATAGTGTAAATAATGATGACTCCTCATCCCAGAAATTCAGTGATAACAACAACAAAGATGAGGACAATAGTCTGAATGTAAATAGTGTAAATAATGTTGACTCCTCATCCAAGAAATTCAGTGATAACAACAACAAAGATGAGGACAATAGTCTGAATGTAAATAGTGTAAATAATGATAACTTCTCATCCTAGATAACTGAACAGTACTAAAAATAAGAACTAGACAAGATATACCTAGACATGGGCAGTGGAACGAGAAGTAAAGGCTTCAGTTCAGAATTCCCTGAAGACCAGAGGGCACAACAGACAAAACATTGTGATAACAGAAATGAGGACAATAGTCCGCATGTAAATAGTGTAAATAATGATAACTCCTGCTTCTGTTATTGTATATTAAATTTCTTGGCAGACAAAACCCAGCCACCATTCAAGACTCATGTCTGAGTACCAATTAAATCTTTTATCTCAACATCACTTATCTGTGTGCTTTCATCTTGCTTCAATTGTCTAGCATACAAATTTTTGGGCATAATAGGCTTGGCTGTGTCAAATTAGAATTTTAAAATGTAAGCTTGATTCCAAGAGAGGGAATAAAAAAAATCTCAATTTGGTTCCACTCCACTCTGCTCTGATATGTTTTTTAATCAATTCACCCCAAGCAAGGTGATAATGCTACTAAGAAGCAAGGGTTTACTGGGAGTGAAAGAGAATGAGAAGAATTTAGAAGTAACAAGAAATCCAATCCTAAACAGAAAACAAGGAATAAACCTTCTACTCCTGTTCAAAATACCAGAAAGGAGTGTGAACTGGGCAATAGGTGAACCTATCTACTCCTATTGAAGAGAAAACATAATAAATAAAATTTCATAATTTAGGCAGAGATATTAGAAGTATAGAGATGAAGTAGACTTTAGAAGCAACTGCAAAACCAATCCTAAACAGGAAAAAAAGGATAAAATTCTACTTCTTTCAAAAGACCAGGGAGGAGTGTGAAGTGAATGATAGGTGGAACAAGGGATAAACCTCTACTCCTGTTCAAAAGACATATCAGACCAATAGAAAGAATGAAAGACAATGTATGATTTGATTAAAATGCCACTCTATTTATTTTTTTAATTATTTATTCTATATATAAAGTCAAATAATTATCATTACAGGTGTGCAAAGACGGCAACGTCGTGTCCTGGACACTTCCTCTACCTATGTTCGTGGAGAAGAAAACCTGAATGGCTGGAGACCCCGTGGTGACTCCCTCATTATTGAACACCAGTGGGAGCTGGAAAAACTCACCCGTCTGGAAATGGTAAAGTATCTGATTTCCGAACCTCCTTTTGTAGTCACCATTTTGTCTGGAAGCTTAGCAAGACAAGGATAATTGTCTTTGCTTTTTGTTTTATATTTTGCATTTTGCAGCCTAGATTTTTTCTAGACTCTTTCCCCTTTCAACCATGAAATTGGAACAGAACACTAGGGTTTGGAAAAGATGAAGATTCTGGCCTTAAAAAAATTTGGTAAAATTCCTTATTTCGTAGAGATGCAGATAATCTGAAGAACTGCAAGAAAGAAGGTATTGGCCTATAATTTGGATTGAAGAGTCATTAATATTCAAAGAGATTTTTGGGCAATTATTCTCTTTTTTTTTCTTTTTATGATTTTCATTGTCTTCACTGTACTTCAGCTAATTCACAGAACTTTGTATAGTAAGAGATAATTTCTGTTTGCTAACATTTTTTTTGTTCAGTACTAGCAAAAGAAAAACTGTTTCTTTTTATTCAAGTAGTTCACTTAACAAAGTGAGACAAGGATGTGTCTTCTCTTCAGATTTATTCAACTGAAAAGGATTTATTATTAGTAGTGGTAATCTTAATAATATAAGATAAGCAGATGACAGAGTTGATGCCTGACACAGAAAGAAAATGACAGGGCCTCTTGGACAGGCTAGAGAAAAAAAGAAAAAAAAGGAATAACCATCGACTGCAAGAAGACAAAAAGTCTGGTCATCCACAAGAGAAAAAGCCCAACATGTGTGTTATAAATTGGAGATGTCAACATCAAACAAATACAGAAGTTTAAATATCTGGGAAGCATTTTAACAGAGGATGGAAAATGTGACACTGAAATCCAAACATGCATTGAGCTTGCAAAAGAGGTATTCCAAAAGGTAAGCAAGGTGCTGATAAATAGAAAAATCCTGCCAGAAACAAAGAAATGAGTGCTAGATTGTTATGTCATATCTATTCTCTTATATGGCAGTAAATGCATGGATGAAGAGAAAACTGAAGGGAACAGAAATTTGGTTCTACAGAAGGATACTGAGAATTCTATGAACAGAGTGAGTAAGCCACAAGAAAATCTTAAAAGAAACAAAGAGAAGTGTACTGAACTGTTACGTAATATCAGTCCTCCTATATGGCAGTGAATGCTGGACTATCTCCTCACAGATGAAGAAGAGATTTGAAGCAACAGAAACAAAGAAAAAATACTGATCCGTAATGTAATCTCAGTCCTCCTATATGGGAGTAAATGCTGTACAAACAGATAAAGAAGATACTTGAAGCAAAACAAAGAAAAGAGTACTGAAATGTTACGTAATATCAGACCTCCTATATGGCAATGAATGCTGGACAATCTCCTCACAGATGAAGAAGAGACTTGAAGCAACAGAAACAAAGAAAAGAGTACTTAACTGTTACATAATATCAGTCCTCCTATATGGCAATGAATGCTGGACAATCTCCTCACAGATGAAGAAGAGACTTGAAGCAACAGAAACAAAGAAAAGAGTACTGAACTGTTACGTAATATCAGTCCTCCTATATGGCAGTGAATGCTGGACAATCTCCTCACAGATGAAAAAGAGACTTGAAGCAACAGAAACAAAGAAAAGAGTACTGAACTGTTACGTAATATCAGTCCTCCTTTATGGCAGTGAATGCTGGACAATCTCCTCACAGATGAAGAAGGGACTAGAAGCAACAAAAATGTGGTTATACAGAAGTATGCTGAGAATACCATGGACTGAACATATGAGCAATGACAAGGTTTTAAAGAAAATAGAAACAAAAACATCCTTCTGGCCAAATTTATATATAAATACAGATGCATGCTGGGATTTCTTCCTAGCCAATAAGATAGAACACTTCTCAGTCCGATCCACCATTTTTCTTGTTCTTTCTTTTCTTGAAGTTAGACTGCCATAATCACTTGTCTGCATTCCTTTTGTGTGTTAATACCATTCTAACTTTTAGCACTTTTTGCCTTATTACTGTTGCTTTGACTAATTTTGTCTTGCATATATATTGTTCGCGTAGTATTATTTTGCCCTGTTCTTTTTCTTTCTTTTTTTTATTGTTTATTGGAAAGTTCTCTTTGTTGGTAATTTCTGCTAATTATACTTAATCATGGCCAATTACTCTACAAAGTTCATGGAAAGATAATGGTTAACCCTTGACTTGAAGAGGTCAAGATTGTAGTGATTGAAAAAACTTCTTGCCGGGAGTCTGTTCCACAAATAGGTGTGAGTGAATCAGATGGGAGGCAGATGTGATTCCACAACCTCACTTAGAAACATAGGCCTTGTAATAGTTTTATACTAATGTTCACCCAATACAAGACCCAAAAGCAACTCAAGGTAGAGGTTGATTATGTGATGTAAGAAAAGGCAAAAAGAGAAATTCATTGGGTTTTATGCAGGAAAGATAATAGTTAACCCTAGACTTGAAGAGGTCAATATTGTAGTGATTGAAAAAATGTCCTGCCAGGAGTGTGTTCCACAAAGCAGCAGTTCTTCAAAAGAAGCTGTCTGAATGGAACTCACTCCTTACTAATGGAATATAAAGAAAATGTGGATGATTGATTTCTTATGCTATTTCTTGATTTGTTTCAGGTCGAGAAAGCTCGACACATCCTCTTGCTACGCGAGAAGCTTGGTGAACAGAATAAAACACAGGAGCTTAGCAAGCTGGATAAAGACGCCTCCAATATGTACGCCAAAGAAAAATCACAGCGTGCCAAGGAAGAAGAGCTGAAGGAGGATGAAGAAAAAGACCTGCTGACTGATGGCGCTGACAAGAAATTAAAATCATCCTCAGTGGGAGGTGTAGTGCCCGGGGCACTAGACTTTCAGACTAATGGCGACCCCAGCAAAGAACTTACAGCCAAGTGTCTCAGACTTATATTACAAGGCCGCTTACCCCTCAGCTCTCAAAACAAGGTTGGTATACAAAGCTTTGTTTGTTCAAGAATTTTTTTTTTTATTTATATTTCATTAATCACCTAATGAAGCAGTTGAGCTCATTAATTTGTTTGTAGTAACAGAGCTTTATCAAAAAACGTTTTAATCTTCTCTTGTTATTGATGTAAAATCACATGCTGACAATGTACGACCGAGACAAAGAATCACCCCTTCTTTTATATTATAGATTTTATTTTTAATCATTTCACCCCAAACAAGGCAATCATCATCCTTTGACCTCCTTATGGTTGGTTGGAACTCCATTGACAATCCCTTTCCGCACTATTCCATCCTATATTGCTGTCCCCAGATCCCCAATGTCTAACCCTGAGTCTCGAGCTATGGTGTGTGTGGGGAAAGTCAGTTTTCAAGAGAAGACACTTCCAAAAGGATGCCATAGGAGTAAGGATGAGATAATTTCCTTGTTCATTCGATGGCAGTGACTGGCAAACTGTAATCATTTTTGTTTGCGCTCAAGAGATATTGGTCTCAATTCTTCGTAAATTGTGTTAAGTGTTGAATGGGATCTCCAACCAATAAAACCACTAAGACACAAAGTCTTACTGAATGTTAAAGAATAAAGGAGAGAAGACAATAAAAGAACAAGAATTTAAAAGACGGAAGATAATGACTGACATTACATTTAAATTTTTGAAGATCAAACTTGACTGGAAAGCAAGAAACCATAAGAGAGTTTCATAGTCAAGAAGTATGAGAGAAGAAACTGTTAGCATAGAACTTAGTTACCTCTAGCCATTTTAACTGTAAAATGATGAGACTTTGTCACTAATCTAGTACTTCGACTTAATTCATAGATTTTAGGTACCATAGAGGAAAGTTCATCAGAACAATTACCATGAAAGTATTTATAGAAAAGGCACAGAGAGGCTATGTTACAGCGGTAGGGAAAAAAGACTGAAACTGAGATGCCAGGTCAGGACCAATAACATTGCAGATCCTTCTTTGAATTTTATCAAGAATCTCTAAATATATAGCAAGAACAGTAGTCTCAGAAGTAGCAGCAGTATTCAAAACAAGAACGAATGGTAGACTTATAAATATGTAAAATAGATTCTTGTGAAAAGAATTGTCGAGCTCAACACGAGTCACTCTTTTGAAGGTTAGCATCAGCCATACTGATGGAAGGTAAGAAGGGTTCCCTCAGATAATTAAAAGAGAGCAGTTGCATTTTGGAGGCATTAAAATTAACAAGTCACTCCTTGCCCCATTTAACAAGGATTAGAAAGGAAAACAATATATAAATTTTTATACAGGGTGCAGCAGAAACATCTCCCATATTTTAAAAGCTGATCAAAAAAATTTATTTCACTGTTGTTTAAACAAAGGGTTACAGTTTTTATTCATTTGATTTTAAAAATGACATCCTCCAAATGTTGGACTCTACTCATCATACATTGTTATAGACAATTTCTAAAGCATTTTCTGGAGTTTGAGGTCTTTCAGGTGGCTTTCTTTTAAGCACTGATCCTGTGACCCTGAAATTTTCCACACATAGCAGTATCAATTTTCTATCTGGAACAGAATCATTACAATGTAACATAAAATGAGCACAAAAAGTTCTCTAATGTTGCAATTACAGATTCACACAATGTGCATCAGTCCAAGCCATGATGGTATCTAAAAAAAAAAAAAAAAAAAATGGGAAGACATTAGCTAGATAAAGACTCCCTTGCCACTTGCCTAAGTTCATTAGCACCACACAGGTGACAATATAAAATATGGGAGGTATTTCTGCCGCACCCTGTACATCAGAACAATTTCAAAACAGAGCTGGTCATTGACTTAAGAATCCTTTTCTTTGATGTTCTACCAGTTCAAAATTCAATCAGTTGCTTAGAACAGTATATTTGTTGTATTAAAGAATATTGGTTGATATCTATGATGACATTTCTCTGTTATCACTCACTTCTACTTTGGTGACATCATATTTCTGTCAGCCTTTTCTACTCAGAACATTCAAGATATGCAAAGATGAGGACATTAGTCTCCATGTAAATAACATGAGTGACTGTTTTGTGATTACACCAATTTTTTTTTTTTTTTTTTTGCATTTATTAAAATGACTTGTCTATTCCAGCCCAATCCAGTACTCAATGAAAGCACGCTAAGCAGTATCTCTGATGAAGATGAGACCGCAACCATGGGCGGGGACAACGTGATGCAGGCAAGCACCAGTAGCACTGGTCTCAACACGAGCGTACATAGTAGCAATATGAACAGCAGCACCACATCAGACATCTTCAGGTGAGTTTTTGGCACTTTTCCTCAAAGTAGAAACTTGTTTCCGCAGAAAATGTTAGGAGAGCGGAAGTAACAACTATTTCATCCTCAGCATCTTTCTTCAAGCAAAGGAAGTTATCTGGTTGCCAAAATGACATTGTGAGCTGAGGGGAATTTGTTTTTTTTGTTTGTTTTTTTTTTCAACTGTCTCCTAAAAATTGAGGATCTCAATGGAAATCAGTCGGTCAAGTGACATACATAATACGCACTTGGATGATCATGTCTCTTTTTATTTGTGACTGACTAGGCAGAATATTTCCTGCAGAAGAAAGTAATTTCTGCAGTCAACTGGTTGCCAATCAAGGCTATAGGATCCAGTCTGTCCTGCTATTCAACCCATGACTTGGCAGGAGAAGAGATGGATTCGTACCTTTTCAAGGGTACTTGCATGTAAGTGAATGTAACAAGCCCAACTGGAATTGGATCTCTACTCTTAGATTTCTCATTCTGAGCCATTATCCATTATGCCATGCCAGTACATACTTTAATGGAAGGGTGAGATTAAAATTATGTGCTCTTTTATTTTAAGAGAGAGCTGGGCATTAATTTGAGAATCATTTTCTTTAATGTTCCGCTGGTTAAAAATTCAATCAATTACTTAGAATGGTATATTTGTTGCATTAAAAAATATTGGTTGATAATCTACAGTGACATTTCTCTCTGTCATCAGTCACTTCTGTTTGGAGACATCATCATTCTGTCAGTACATTCAAGACATCTATAAATTCCTTGTGCAGTTAAAGCACTTTTGATTGTCACACTCATCATTAGAATTATTCTTTTATTATCAATATTAGGTGTGCACAAAACATTTGCAAAATCCATTAATAAAAATTATAAACCTTTTTTTAATAAAGAAAAATTGCTGGAAATTATTTGCACACACTTAATAATTTTATTCCAACACTCTGGGTCAATACAATCTTCATGATTACTATTATTTTATTACTAATTTACATTATCTTAGTGTTGTGATAAAAGGCAATAATAATAAGATTGAATAAAACTAGTAATAAAATAATAGTAATAATGAAGATTGTATTGAGCCAGAGTGTTGGGATAAAAAGCAACAATAATAAGATGGAATCAAACTAGTAATAAAGTGACAATAATACTGAAGAGTTTATTGACTCAGTGTTGGGTTAAAAAGCCAAAATAAATAAAAAGAGAACTTAAAAACATATCCACATCTTAATTTTGAATGCAAAGATTAATATGTTGAATATATATATATATATATATGTGTGTGTGTGTGTGTGTGTGAAAAGTGTGTGTATATAAATATATATATATGTGTGAAAAGTGTGTGTGTGTATATATATATATATATATATATATATAATTATTTATATATTATATGCAGTACTTATTAGAAAGCACTCAATATCAGGGATAGAGCTATTTTTGTTGGATTGATGTGAGTTTCACCCTGGGTTTCACGCTTTTGTGATGGCCAGACAAACTGATTTATCGCAAAAGCGTGAAACCCAGTGTCACAAACTCACATCAATCCAACCAAATAAATATATATATATATATATATATATATATATATATATTATTGACAAATATTTTAAAAGTGTATCTTTCAACTGCACTTTGTTTTATATTTACTTATTTTTTAGGGCTCATTGAAAATCTAAACTGCAAAAGGATTTCATTGGCATCTTGTATTTCACAATAAATGATATAATTTAACAATCTAACAAAAGTAATGCGGTTATTTTTTTTCTTACCATTTTTTTATGATAATATGCCTATTCACAACATTTTTTTTCTTTCTTTCTATCATATAAATTTCGACAATTGTCTCTCTTATCTTAACACAGTGTATCAGTACCTACGGAAGCACAACAGGCTGGACATTCAGACAAGTGGCAAGTGTCTTTTCTGTCCACATAATTTTCTTTCCTTTTCTTTTTCTTTTCCTTCTTTTGTTCTTCGTCATTGTTGTTGTCTTCAGCAGATCTCAATAGACATTGCCCATCTCGCTCTACCACCCCAGAGTTTTCC
This sequence comes from Acanthosepion pharaonis, assembly GCA_903632075.3. NCBI lineage: Eukaryota > Metazoa > Mollusca > Cephalopoda > Sepiida > Sepiidae > Acanthosepion > Acanthosepion pharaonis. The sequence continues at coordinate 2,231,216 of CAHIKZ030002236.1, read as the reverse complement.
TTCTTCGTTCATGAGGACATCTTTACAATTAGAAAAAAGTCTCTTATTTGAATCATTCTCAACTAATAATTGTGCATCGATGGCATATGAGATCCCTCTTTTTTTTCCATTCCCTACTCCAAAAAAATGGCATAGAAAGTATTTTCAGAGATTTTTGGCAAAGCTGAAGTATTTGCTAGGCTAATGTTTATACACAATAGAGAATATTTGCATGTGTACTAAACCTGAGTACATAAGATTTAAAATGCAATGTTGTGTGCAGACCAGCCAGGGTATCAACTTGCCTGATGCCGAGTGGGCCCCCAATATCAAATAAAAATGTAATAAAGAAACAAACACAGACAACTTTTTGAGTAATGAAAAGGAATAAGAACTTTACAAAGTTATCTGCACACTATCAGTTATTCAAGTCAAGTGTGAGAGGACATTTTCAAAACTAAAGATCATAAAAACAAGGTTAAGAAATTTGCTGCCTGAGGAGAATTTGGAATCATACATGTTCCTAGCCATTGAAAAGGAATTGTTAGATGAATGAATTGGATGCAGAAGCAATCATTGGCAGATTCGCACAATCATCTAGTGAACACCAATAATTGCTCTTAATTTGGTGAAATGCATGCAATGCTCTGTTGCACTTTTGAACTCTCTGTTAATGTGTAAACTGTGCGGTAAATTATTTAAAAATATCAACCAATTACTTAAAATTAAAAATTAAATTATATCAGCTATGTTACACTGTAATTACTATGAAATACACATTTTTTCCTAAAAGATTTTAATTGTATATTTTTTCCTTATGTATTTTTTGAAAATTTTATTTATTCGCAATGAAAATTAAATGATAACATTGTGGTTGTGGGTATATCTCCTTTGACTCCTGGCAACCAATATTTTTAAACCCAGGCCACCATTGTGTGTGCATATATATATATATATATATATATATATATATACATATATATATATATACATATACACTACAGTTCAAAAGTTTGAGGAACCCCAGGTAATTTTTTAAATTGGTCCAAAAGTAGTTATTTTGTACTTTAAATAAGAGAAAATTATTATATATGATTAAAAAAAGTCAGGCATGACTTTTTATTAGAAATTTTATTATGACTAAAAGAAAAAAAAGCATTTTATGATTAAATTTTGCTCTTGTCAAAGTATCCGCCTTTAGCCTTAATTACTGCAGCACAAATTTCTGGTGTTCTTTGCAAAAGTTTCTCAAAGTATAAGTTTCATAATTGATTTCATTCCTTTTTCAATGACTTTAAGAGCTCTTTCTCATATATTTTTTTTTCACTAATGGTAGTAAATTTATGAGTGATTACTTCCCCTCATCATTTTCATAATCTATACAAATAAAATATTTATCTGCATTTAGTCAAGATTACTTCTCGAGCAAGATGAACCATTTACTTAATCAGTTCATTTACTCCAATGTTTCTTAGATTGCAGTCTTATCTTTCATGTGAGGTGCTCGGATATCTTTGTTTATTAAGTGATCATCTTGCTTCAATTTGGTCTTGAAAGAGGCTTGTAATTTTATTGATAATCTTTTATTCTAAGAGATATTTTCCATTTTTCTGTTATATTAAACAAAATTTTTAACATGAAAAGATATTGAGCAAAAAGCGATTCATATAATGCTGCAAGTAATCAATGAAGAATCACAGATACAGTTAAAAACTGTAAAATTATAAAGGGAACAGATTAATTAAACTGTCCATTGGCGTCTATTATGAATTCTTTATCTCCACTTCATTGAATCTCAATGAATTCTTTCAGGACTTTTGCATCTCACTATTAAAACTTTCTAATAATTGCCGTCATTTTTGATGGCATGAGTACACTAGTATTAAATATAAATGGGGAGGAATTCTTATATGCCATCTGAAAACCATTTATTTTACCTGGTGTTTTCTATATTCAAAATATTGTAATATTTTGAATAGATTTTTTAGATTTACAAAAACCCGAAATAAATAGCCACAACATTAAAGACATTTTAAATTGAATAGTTCAGTTATCTTCTCTGTGATCCAATGAAATATAATTCTATAAATTTAGTATTACTAAAAAGTTTCTTACTAATCTTGTTAATGCAGACACCCTCCCACTAAATTTACTATTATTTACAAATTCTAATGTTGACCAATTCTGATTTATTCTTTACTCAATATTTTCTTTCTTTTTTTCTTTTTTTTTTTTCTGGGTTTTGTCTTTTCTAATTGCATGATTCAACATTTTTCTAGTCTGCCTCGATTTAAGCTCATTTGTTGTTTTTTTTTTTTTTTATTTTCTTTTTCTTACTTTCTGACCAAGTTTGAAATATAAATGAATGGCTTAGTCCTGATTCTGTAGACTTAGTTTGTCATTCTTATTTAAGCAAATTCCTTGTTCTGGCTGCATTTGTTGACAGGAAACGTGGGTCAGATTCTGGCAAATTGTCACAGATTACATTGTATCAGGGGATGAGGAAGTGTCTGCAGATGTTGACCACGTTAAAAAATAATGAAAAATTTGCTGTTTTATGAATTTGAGAACCAAGATCATAGTAAATGCTTTGAGGTAATTTACAAGCCTAACAATGGCTACATTATCATCATTATAGCTGTGTTTTTTGGGGGGAGGGGGGTGCTGGATGACTGGGATTAATCTTGCACAAAGCAAGCTGGGCCCTACCTGACAGAGAATCTCTTTTTTTCAAAATGACTTAGGCTGGATACTCTTCCTGACACCCAACACAGACACACACAGTAGTCCAAGTACACCAAAGGCTTTTATCGAGATACCATCTCCAAGAAGGTCCTCATTCAAACCTTGAAACTCCATCCAAGCCTTTATATATATATATATATATATATATATATATATGTGTGTGTGTGTGTAAATATAGAAAAACAGGAAAGAACTATTAAGTTAATAATCCAAAGTTCTTTAGTATTTTTGTTTTTATTTTTAAAAAACAGTGCTCCATACATAAGTGGCTCTTTGAGTGGCTCTTCAAGCCAGTAGCTGATTTGCAAGACCTATAGCACAAATGACAGATGTGCTCCAGAGTCTTCACAGAGTTAAACAGATGTTGCTGTGGTAGGTCATCCTTGTGCACCACCATATGCTTCTTCAATGCAGATGTCGATTCACACACACACACACACACATCTATATATATATATATATATATATTGGTCATCAGCTTCTTTAAGAAGCTCATTTGCCAGATTTTATTTTTCATCCTGTAGGGTGACGTGCCACCCTGCTCACTAAGGGACAAGCTAGTCAGGGAGCTGTTTTAGATACCAACCACCCATTTGTGTGGCAGTTTAAAGTGGGTTACATGTTACTGGTAACCAGACCTGTCCATGCTCTTGAAAATATTTATATAATACTTAAGCATCTTAATTATATAATATCTTAATTATTTGTGATAACTTTAAAAAAAAAAAAAATGAAAAGATTTGAATCAATAAATGTTAAACTCAACATTTTTCTTTTATGTTCCCTGTAAGCCAACTTCTGGTCCTTATCTAGCAGAATTTTAAGTGTGGGCCTAAGTTAAATTTTTTATCAATTTTGATATTCTCTTCCCAAAATTTAATTTTTCTCCTTTATATTTGAACAAAATAAAGGATTTTATTTGTATAAGCCAGATGACTTTGTAGTATTTCTAAGTACTTGTAAAATCCAAATTAGTTAGATCAGTCAATCTTTCACATTAAACTTTCAAGGTTAACTCCTTTCCAACCAGTCACCAATTTTTAAATATCACTTGCTTGTAAAATCCTTTTTACATTTGGAGGTGCAATTATTTAACCCTCACTGTGATAGATATTCTTTATACACATGGAAAATCTACAGTATCTTTCATTTCAGATAATGAATTTAAAAAAAAAGAAATCTGCAGACCACAAATATATAAAATAAATAAATACAATATATATGTAAATAATTTAATTTTACTTTTCGGTATAAATAGTAATATGAAGAGTTAAGAACCCTAAGTTACTTACTGTTTTTTATACAAGACTCTAGCCATTACTTTCTGTCACAAATGCTGTCAGCACATTCATATACTTGTAAAGTTTACAAAATTATAGAATTATCAATACCAGAATGATTCCAAATAGTAAATAGGTAGATATTTTTTAGCTTTTTTTTTATAGCTGTTTTTGGCAGTTTTGCATTTTTCATGTTTTCCATTTTTCAGCTTTGCTCAATTTTGAAGCTTTTTTTTTTAATTTTATTTTAAAGCCATTTTGATGGAATTATGTAATAAGCAATGCAACCAGAAATAATCTTTTTTTTTTTTGATCATATCACTATAGATTAAGATTTATACATAAAATTTAAGAAAAAAATTTTTTTTTAATTTTTATAAAAGTTTAATAGAGATGGGTGTCTAGTTTTCTATGTAAATTCATTGTGTAAATTGATCACCTACAGAAATCAAAACAAGATATGTTTATAGTCCATGATTTCTTAAAATTAAAAAAAAAAAAAATCAAAGAAAAATTTTTTAATTCATAATTTGGATTGCTTTGTTTTAGATATCACTATTGATTAAGCTACTCCAGATTATGAATTTCAAAAAAAATTTCTTATTCATTTACATTTCAAGAAATCCTGTGGTAGGAGCATATTTTGTTTTGCCTTCCATAGGGTGGATTTATTTGCAATGAATTTATATAGCAAAACCTCCTCACCACCCGACTGGCAATTAACTTTTATAAAATTTAATAAAAGAAAATTTGTTTTTTATTTTCAACAAATTTAAAATGGTGCAAATTCAACAGAGGACTGCAAGAATTTTGAAGCGTCGCCACACTTCCCATGTCCAGGTTCAAGAGACGAGCAGGCATTGCCAACAAGTGACATGCATTTCTGTGATGTCATTCCTTCTGCTGTATCTTAGAATTGAAGCTGCCACATTGGTCCCTCTCCCCTAATAAAAACAAGAAAAAAGAAATCGTCCTTTTTGTTAATACCATTTAGGCAGTAGCGTTGGGACCCAGAGATGACACGGAACACAAGTGCTTAATCTATAGTAATATGAAGAAAACATTTTGCAAAAAAATGATTATTTCTGTTTGTAGCGCTTATTGTGCAACTCTATCAACTGTTTTTCTTTAGCCTTTTCTCGTGTCTTCTTTTATCTACTTCAGTGCTAGCCAGAAATAGTTTTGTTTTCATGCGTCATGGTTTCAACTTACCCATTCAAAGCTCTGCTCTCTGTCTTATAGTTTTCCTTTTTTTTCCTTTTTTCCCCTTTTAGCTTTCATGCATCGCCTCTTCTTCTCCCCCTTACCAAATGCACTCCCATTCTTTTCAGCAAGTTGCAGTATTGATTGCTATTGCTTTTCTCATCCATTTCTCTCTCTTCAAAAAAGATTGAAGCATTTCTTCTTTTCCTATTGCAAAGACGGAACAGAATTTCCGCTTCCAACAAATACTGTTTGCTTGCCAAAAAGGTTTTTGTGATTCCATGATGTCTTCTCTTTCAGTTTGCAAAGTTATTTCTGTTCTTTCTCTGGAAAAACAATTTTTGTCTCATTTTGTTTGATCTTTTTCAGCTATTTAGATAGGCAAAACAAGCAAAAAAAAGAGGCAAATGTTTATGTGTGTGTACATATGTGTGTGTCATCATATATATATATATATATATATATATATATATATATAATATATATATAAAATGTTGATCTGAGGAATTAGAATCAAATTTGATTCTAAGGAAATAGATTATAATCACCATGAATCCTTAAAGTTGTTTGTTTCTTAATATAATTAATATTTACTCTGTTTTTACATTGAGCTCTCTGGATTATCTCCTCCCTGGAATTATCCATATGGATTACCAAACACATCTTTTATATATATATATATATATATATATATATATATATATATATTTTAGTATAATGAGTTTGATTCTCACTCTAAACTCCATTACTGTGGCCTTATGCCAGACTTTATGCATAAGTGCCTATCCTCATAGAATAATCAAGAAGTTTGTCTTCCATTTGGAAAAGAAAAATTGAAGCCATCATCTTTGAAGCCTGTCAATTTACCTACTATATGATAGAGAGCACTTAATAACAAACAATGTCATTAAATGTTGTTATTGATGAATTTTTTAACAACAATAATAGCAACATTTACTCACTTTCGTTTATTAGACATTAAATTATATCACTTAGCATCTTCCATAATTTACCTTGACTTTCAGTTAGCCTGATTTATATTTTAAAATTCTGAAAAAAATAAGGATATCTTTACTTCTGTTTATAAATACTTGTTGCAAAATAATGCCTTGATAAAGTCCATGAGATGACGAAAAAAATTGACTAAATAAGTTTTCTTTTTGTCATATATAGTTTTTTATATATAATGTGGACATTGAAGTCAACACTGCTTAAATGCAATTGTCCTGCTATTTGCATTGTTTTTGCTCAAGTATTATTATATTTACTGGTCAGTGATGCATTATGGGTAAACCTATTGTATTATTCTAATGGTTATTTAGATGTGCAGTAATGGTTATGTTTCAAATTATTTTAGTGGCTATTGAGTGGAAATGATTGTGGATCCAGGTGGATATATGGCTATTTTATAGTGTTGTTTGTTAATGTTATAGCTTTTGATTTTTATGTAACATAGTAAAAATTTGTTTTTGTGTCTGCATTTTGAACACATAAACACAAGTAAACATAATAAAAACAACCAACAATAGAATAATTAATAATAATTTTCCCTCCAAGATGAGCTTAAAAAAAGTCTTCAAGATTTTGATTTGGTTGGATGATTTTGTTTAGTGGCATATTAACCTCTATAGTTTATTTAATGCTGTAATCTAAATGTTTTGAATGCAATTGTATGCCTTCAACTACAGATAAAATGTAATGTAATTCTACATTAAAATGTATTGCTGTTCATTTTGCTTTAAAAATGTTTTGTAATTTTTTTTATATAAAAATGTATTGCTGATATTTTTTACTATAAAAAATGTCTTTATACTTTCCTAGTGTTTTGGGGGTTTCACTATTTGCCCATAGCTGAAACCCTAAAAGGTGTTACCACCTAGTGTCAGGGTGGATCTTGGAAAAACAGTTCTACAGTCCTCAAAACTGCTAATCTCCCAATCAGAGGCCTTTGTTTTTGGATGTAGTTTATCATTGTACTCAGGACTATTCAAGATTTTGAGTATAAAAGAAAAAAAATTGAATGCTCTCCCAAAAAGAGGCACTTTCCTTTAAGCCTCCTCTGCTCACTCTTTCTGTCTCTAATGAAGTTTTTTTTTGTCTTCTTCCTTCTAGGCCCATTTCCCCAGACATAAAGACACAGTCCAAATCATGTGAAAGCATATCCGCCATGGCTGAGAATTCAGAACGTAAATTTTCCCTACCCTTAAAACCCATAAAGCCAGATGCCGACCGGCAAGTCTATGTTCCAGACATTGAAGAAGTGAGAGTCAGTCCTGTTGTATCGAGGAAGGGGTACCTCAATTTCTTGGAGGAGAAAACAAATGGATGGGTGAAGCGTTGGGTGGTAAGTATGACCTTTTGACTTCACTTTTTTTTTTCTTTTTTTTTTTGACATATTGCAACATCTTCTGGTAATGGCTGATTGCTTTTGCTAAGAATATTGTGAAACCAAAGATTGGATAACACGTTTTTTTTTCATGGGGGATCAGTTGATAACAAGTTTTGTTTGCACTAGTACATCAAACATTATATGAGGTGTTGACATACAACAGTATCAGATATAATATAAGGTTAAAGGAAAGATGGTTGTCAACAAAAAAAGGAGTTCAAGATACAAACTGTTTTAATAGGATTAGATATGCTCGCCTATCGTCCGGTTCATACTCTTCCCCAATTTTTTGAACAGGAGTAGAGTTTGATGCCTTGTTTTCTGTTTAGGATTGGGTTTCCAGTTCCTTCAACTCTGTATTTCTGACGTCTTCACCTGAAATCTGAAATTTTATTCAGTAATTATATTTTTCCTTTCCCAATAGGAATTCATAGGTTTGCCTATTGTCCTGTTCACATTCCTCCCAGGTCTGTTGAACAGGAGTAGAGGTTCATCCTTTGTTTTCTGTTTAGAATTGGGTTTCCAGTTCTTTCCAAAGTGTGCTTCAACTCTATACTTCTAACGTCTCCGCCTGAACTTTGAAATTTTATTTACTAATTAAATCTTGACCTCCTCAAGTCTAAAATTAGCTGTCTATCTTTCCTATTATTTTGCCCTTTCTTATGCTAATACAACTCCATACAGTAACCCTCTACCTTGAGTAGCCCTTGGGCCTTGTATTGGGGGAACATTAGTAATAAAAAAAACAGAATTAAATATGCAACACAAAAATCTGAAGGTTCATTGGAATTGCAAAAGATTCCTTCCAAAAGCTAAGCTTTATTAGAAACAAAAAAATTATGTTAGAAACAAAGAGTGCTGAATTGTTATATAATATCAATCCTCCTCTACAACAGTGAATGTTGGACAATCATTTCACAGATCAAGAAGTAACTTGAGGCAACAGAAAAGTGCTTTTACAGAAGGATGTTGAGAATACCATCAACCGAACATGTGTGTAATAAGGAAGTATTGGATAAAATGGAAATTATAAGTAGAATCAGAAAGTGACAGTTGAAATTTTTAGGGCACCTAATGAGGAAAGAGGGCTTCGAGAATTTGTCACTCACAGGATATGCTGAAGATAAGAGGGACAGAGGAAAGCAGCCTATAACCTACCTAACATGCTTGTGTAAATGGTATAACAGGGACTAGGAAAGATATTTTACTAATAGCTACAAAGGACAAGAATGTGTGGAGAGCCATGATTGCCCACGTCTTGAAGAGACAAGGCACATAGAAGAATGGGCTTGTGTAAACAGCTGGCAGAACAGCACAAAGATAAAACTTACTAAGAGCTACAAAGGACAGGAAAGTGTGGAGTACCATGATAGGACAAGGCACATGATATTCCAATTATATCATTCAGAGTTCCAAAATTTTCCTCCATTATCCTGGAAGTGCCCCAAATAACAACTTTTTTTTTTTTTAAACTTTGTGATTATTAATAGTTGTTCACAATTATGATTAGAAATCCCATAAGCAAGGCCACCCTCATACTGTGAAGATGATTATGATTAGAAATCCCATGAGCAAAGCCATCCTCATACCGTGAAGATGATTATGATTAGAAATGCCATGAGCAAGGCCATCCTCATACCGTGAAGATGATTATGATTAGAAATGCCATGAGCAAGGCCATCCTCATACCGTGAAGATGATTATGATTAGAAATCCTATAGGCAAGGCCATCATGAGCATACTAAATATAGTGCAGCCATAGCAGTGGTGGGGTGTCTTGGACATAATGGTTTTTCGTAGTGAAATAAAAACACCATTAAAATATTTTGTGAATAAATTAAAAAAGCTAGTGTTAAAGTTTCAAAAATGAATAAATACAAAAACAAATTAGTTAAATTTTGCTTCATTTTTATTTAAACATTTTGGTTAAATCACCTTGAATAATTTTATACAAAAAGGTTCTTGTTAATTAATTTTCATGCTCAGAGTAACTTTTATCAGACTTTAATTTATGAACTGTAACCTACACATTGATCTTCTATATAAAGACTCTTAGTGTCTTCCAAATATCCACAATGAAAGAGATTTGTAGTTTTTATCAAATAATTTGCATTTACAATTACCTGTCTCACATTGTGGCTATCTTGTTTATCTTTCTTTTTCTTTTCTCCTTTGTTTCAATTTAGTTATAATTATTTAGTTTAATAAGCAGAAAACATTGGATATCCAAATGAATTAAGACAGATCTACTAAAGATCATTTCAGATTTTATATCAAAAAGATTTTAGTTACTCAAAATATTTCATATGAAGAACTTAAATTCTATTTCTTTCTTAGAATTCTCTCCTGTTTGTTAGGGACTTTGCATTTTTGAAATGCAGTCATGTGGTTTGGATTTCTTTCCTTAAATGTATTTCTAGTACATCAGATATAATTTACAGGTTTTGCCCCCCTGGGAACATCAAATATCATTTAAGGATTTTTTTTCCTTGGAACATCAAATATAATTTGGGGGTTTTGTTCCTCAGGAATATAAAATATAATTTAGGTGTTTTATTCCCTTGGAACATCAAATATAATTCAGAGGTTTTGTTCTTTTGGAATATCAGATTTAAATAAGATTTTATCCTTTTGGACTTTTTAAAAATAAATGAAGAAATTCAAAAGTAGGTGATTTTTTTTTTTCCTTGGTTCAATGTGTCTTTTCTTGACTTTGTTTAGGTTGTCCGTCGCCCATACGTCTACATCTATAATAATGAGCGTGATCCAGTTGAGAGGGGCTTAATCAACCTTGCCACAGCACAGATTGAATATAGTGAGGACCAGCAGGCCATGCTCAAGGTAAGCAATTGTTATTCACACTGGATACTTTATAGTCTGTGTCTTATTTTGTCATAAAGCATCTTGTCTGCATTGACAAATATGGGGAAAAGCTCTATGACAGATACATGAACACCCAATAGAAAAACGAGTCATTAATATCCTAGCTAGAATGTCAAGTCTCTGATTGGAGAAGGGCCCCAAAGCTGCACACCCATTGACTAACAGTAACTGACAAAACCTGATGTAAAATAAATGGTAATATTATGCATAAGAAATTCAGTCTTGTGTCTTCATTTGTCGATGATACATTTGTATATCATTTATACATTTGATAAGTCTAGAAGAATATCAGCCCTTAAAAGATTTCAGTTGTTAAGTCCCCGGAGTCCTGACCAAATTGTTGAAAAATCTGAATATGTTGTTAGTAGAATTAAACAGATATAAGTCAAAAACTGTTGAAAATCAATTATGACAAGTAGAAATGATACCAAATTTAACCTTTTTGGTATGTGATTTGGTTTTGGAAATCTATCAATTATAGATTTCTGATGACACTAGTTGATCATGTGACAGGTGTTCATGCAATATACTGTTATACAGTGCTAGCCAATTGCGGTCACATACAGGCACTCCCGAATTATAAATGTATAAAAACACACAGTGTCATTTATACATTTGATAAGTCTAAAAACTATCAACATTTAAGAGACTTCAATTATTAAATGCCTTGACTCCTGACCAAATTTTTGAAAAGTATGAATATGTAATGTGAGAGTACTTAAACTGATATATCTCAAAAGCTACTGAAAGTCAATTATGATGAGTTCATTTTATATAAAAAAGCAAATATTTTTTCTTAAATGATACCAAATTTAGCCTGCTTTTTCTAATGTTTGAGTGGATTTTTAGATAAATGGCTTCTTCTTGAAAACCTTACAAAAGCTGGACTATTTTTAGTTTTGAGTCATATCTACACATTGGAACTGGATTTTTCAGTCTTGGGCCACATTCCAGCTGGGTTGGTGTTCAGATAAATAGCTTCTTCTTGAAAATCTTACAAAAGAATATTCTGGTCTGATTTCTTAACCTTCTTTTCAAACACACAAATCAGATTATGGGAAATTGAATTGTGTATCTATAGCAGAAAATCTGGATATTGCAATGATCCTGCAAGAGAAACGAGTAAATGTAGAATTGTGGCTGAAATGTAATTGTGAGATTCCAGTATTCCTAAAAGTTTAATATGGGCTTTTATTTATTAACATTAATTGTAGGGATCATTAATGGGTATGAGAGTAATAAGGGAATAGTAAGAGATGTCAATATCTGCCTTTTATTTATTAACATTAAAACCTATTAGCCCTTAACAAATTTCAGTTGTTAAGTTACTGGAGTCCCAAGTATATTGTTGAAAAAGGTGAATATGTGTTGTTAGTACAATTAATCTGATATATCTCAAAGGCCATTGAAAATCAATTCTGACAAGTTTATTTTATATAAAATCAAATTAGTTTCTCTTTTAAATGATACCAAATTTAACCTCTTTGGTATGTGATTTGGTTTTGGAAATCTATCGATTATAGATTTCTGATGACACTAGTTGATCATGTGACAGGTGTACTGAAATACTATAGTACCTAATTGTGGGCACATTCAAGCACTCCTGGACTGTAAGTGTGTGAAACTTGCAGCTGCATTTGGATACTTCCCACCTTAAGGAGTCAAGATGAATTTTTCTTCATTAGGAAGATATGCTTTTTCTGAAAGCTTTTGCTTTATAAACACGGGCCTAGAAATTAACAGCATGAGGAACAAAACGGGTAAACCAAATTCATACCTGCTGCTAACAAAGATTAGGTCTCTATTGATCATTTTAGAAATGGAAACAAATGTCATTGACTTATGTGTCGTACAAATGCAGGAGCTGATTTTGCTCTGCTTTATAAACAATGCCTTCCTTTTTTGATAAACTGACTTCCTTTTTCTTTTTCTCTAGACCCGCAATACATTCTCTGTTATGACCAAGCACCGGGGATTTTTCCTGCAAACACTTGATGACAAAGACTTCCATGATTGGCTATATGCTATTAACCCTCTTCTGGCTGGACAAATCAGGTAAGTTTCTTTCAAAATTAATCTGGACTGTATATACATGCAGCCATGGGTTAAATAGCAGGAAAGATTGGGTTCTCTAGCCTTGGGTGGCAACCAGTCTAGAAGATGGTCAACTCTGAATTCAAAACCAGTCAGAATGGAGATAGCTTCAGTACATGTGGATATAACCCAAATGGGTTGGTTAGTTGCTTTTTGTTTAGCGACATATCATCATCTATGGGTTATTTAATGCCAAAATTGAAATAATTTGCCACGCAATCTTTTTTTTTAGATAATAATGGCTTCAGTGATAACAAGTCTTATTAATTAACCCATAGCTGAGGGGAGAAGAGGTGGATTCAGGCCTAATCAGAATTTGATAAACAAACAAGAAATTATAATGTGGATATAAAGTGGGGGATCAATTCTATATTACAATCAATATATAAATTGATCCTTCACTTTGTGGCCATGGTATTTTCTATACATTTATATTCCAAAGAATGGAAATAAATCTAAAAGACATGCCTGCATAGCCAATCAGTATTCAATTGATTCATTCATTTTTCATGGTTTATCAACCCTTTGCAGGTTATTTAAAGCCAGAAAATAATTTATTTTTGGAGATAATAGTGGTTTAGTGTTACAAATTTTACTAATTAACATACGGCTGGGGGGGGAGAGAAGTGGTGGATTCATCATACCTTTCCCAAGGGTATTTGTGCATAAGTGAATATAACAAACCTAACCGGAATTGGAACTTGGCTCTCTGATTAATAATTCTGAGTCGTTATCCATTTCACCAATCTCATATCCAAACTTACAGCACCTGGTATTCTCAAAATGGTCACGCATTTAGGTACTGACCAGGCTCAACGTTGCTTAACTTCAGTGATCGTACAGGAACTGGTGTTTCAACATGATGTGGTCTGCTATTGTGTGGAATGTCAACATCTCAATTGGAATTCTAGCCTGGCTCTCCGATTCCTCAATCCAAGCTGTTATTACTTCACAAGGCTGGGAGGACCGTGTACAAAAGCTTCAAGATGGATTCATACCTTTCCCAAAGGTATTTGCACATAAGTAAATGTAACAAACCCAACTGGGATTTGAACTCAGCTCTCTGATTTCCCATTCCAAGCCACTATCCATTACACCACCTGCACCTCCTTAATAAATAGGAATGTATCATTTTGATATTTTGGAATCAAATTCTAATATTTTCCTCTTTTATTTCTACAGGTCCAAACTGTCACGAAGAAAACAGTCCGTGAAAATATGACCAGCAAACATTTCTAACCCAGCAGTGAGTGACACAACACTTGCTGCTGTGGTGAGCAAAAAGCCTGTCTTGCAGTGGACGACATCTCTATGGCCAATATAAGACTCTATTCAAAACAGGACAAAAAGAAAAACAAAAAAAAGACAATTAACAAACAGGAAAATCAAGTTACAAAAAGAAAAACAAAAAACATTTTTAAACTCTCAACCCCTTCCCCTTTCCCCAGGAAAAAATGTGTAATAACAATTAATAATAATAATAATCATGGTTAATTATAACAGCAAGAAGAGAACTTAATGATTTAAAATGAAACTGATTTCTCAAATCAAAAAAAAACGCTAATGACTGCTTTAATATGTTTGGACTGAGTTTTCATTCTCTGCCCATTTCCTCTTTATTTGTCTGTCTGAATCCTGGCCCCTCATGGTGACTGCACCCCTGAATCAGCCCAGTGGCTGTCAGTCACTCCTGTTTGTTGAGGGGCCAGATACCTATACAGGCACACATACCACATATCTAGATACTCAGATCTCTGGCCAGCATACTGTCTCACATATTCAGTATATGTATATAGCTAAATATTGATGTGTTTATTATATATATATATATATATATATATATATATATATATGCACACACACACACAGACATACACAAATATGTATGAATATATGTATATCCCATGTATGCATAAGTGGGTTGGTATATATGTACACACACATGCATATATATATATATATATATATATATATATATATATATACATACACACATAGGTATTATATATTTGCATACCTATACACACTCAAGCATGTTTATAGGTGTGCAAAAGTATGTGTGTGTGTGTATGTATATATATATATATATATATATATATATATATATATATATATATATAGTGTGTGCATATATAGACATATATGTATACTGATACATACTTGTTGGTGTCTGTAGATATGAAATAATTACACATATATATATATATATATATATATATATATATATATATATATATCACATCACATGTATATATACATATATAAATGTATGTATATATTTCATTATCATCTTAGTGTTAATATATTACTCTCCTCCCCATCCTTCGTCCCTAGCCCCTCCCTCTTTCCCTCTTTGTTTTTCTCTGTCTTTCTTTCTATTGTTTTGTCTAAAAGGTGACAACCACAATTTTCGGACGATAATTGTATTTACAATATTAATGATACCTGTAATAATTATGCGAATAGTAAAATAGTTGATAGGAGACGTTTTGAAAACAAAATGATTGTTTGCTGCATTTAAGAATCGTCCTGCTGGTTCCCAAATTGTAACCAGGAAGGAGTTTTTCTTTTTTTTTTTTAGTTTTTTTTTTATCTCTCTTTGTTTTCAAAGGAAATACGTGGTAGGAATACAAATTTGGGAGATCAAAGTTTTGAGAAAAATATTTTTTCCCTTTTGTCTAAATGCAAATCTGGAACATAAAAAAAAATGTTCTAAATTTAGCTTTTAACTATTTTTAACACCAAACTTTTAGTAACAATCACAAAAAATAAAAGACAAGGAAATTTTCAAAATTTTAAGAAACCAATCACCATCTTCACCAAAACAACAAAAAAAAAATCATATATATATATATATATATATATATATATAACACATCTATATTTATATTTTTGTTGATGTAACAGCTTGTTTTGTGTATCGGTCTCCAGATGAATAGAAATTTCCATAGATGTTCAAGTTGAAATATCTAGAATTATTTGGAAAAAAAAAATGATCTTTTCAGAATGTCTTACATAATTTTTGATTCCTTCTTTCTCAGAATTTTTTCTTTTTTTTTTTTTTTTTAACCAATATCAATCACCAAACTGTGTGATTTATTTATTTATATTTTTTCTGGTCAAATACGGTTGTTATTATTATTCTCTCGATCCTGGGTGATAAGAAAAAAAAAATGATTACCTCCCTTGATAAACATAAAAAAATTACAAAAAGAATAAAATAAAACGAAGTGAAATGAAAAAAAACAAGCAAGCAGTACCTTGTTTTATGCTTTATGTATTAAATGTATCTTCGGAATTTTTGACCAGTTATGAAATCCCAACAAAAAGAGAAAACAAAAAAAAAAAAAAACTTGTACATATAAGTAATTATATTAGTTTTTCTTGTGCCAGAAGAGAAACCTTCATCTCACCCAAATATTAGATAAACACAAGATGTATTTAGACCAAAAAAATCTCTGTTTATCTTTGCTTTACGTCTACTGGATCCCCTCCCATCAAATGTTTTTTGACCTAAAGGTGACTATTAATTTAAAATTTTTATTTTAGCAGGAAAATACTTTCTTCCTGTCATTAACCCCTCCCCTATACCCTATCTTTGTAAGTACAAAAGTATACGACAACCACCAAATCCTGCACCAACACAGAAGATGACTAACTGTAGAGACTATCTTAGCCACTTGCTGGCTGTTCCAAAACAGGGGAATATTATATATATATATATATATATATATAAAAAAAAAATGGTTTTAATGCTACGCCAAGGTCACATTTGTCAGGACTTCAGTCTAAACCCCTATTCATCATCTTAGTGGATCAAGCCTCACCTGTATCTAATATAAACGAATAAAATGTGATATGAAATTAGAAGAATATTTTTGCTAGGTGCAACCTTTAATTTACATTCTTATGTGATTTGATGTCAATACCTGGCACAGGGTTTCAAAAAAGAGAAGTATTTAATGTTAAGCCTAAAATCCTGATTGTTGGAGGTTTTTTTTTTGTGGGGGAGGGGATAATTTTGAGAAAGAAGGATGTTTGTTAATTTAATTATGAGTGAGCAACTGATAAGCTATTTCACGAATATTTTTGTCTTCAGTCTTCTTTCTCTGACAGTGAATCGGAGAAATGATCCAAGACAGTTTTGTATATGGCGATGAAGTTGATTGTAGAATGACTGTTGAAATAGTTTGTTGATATGACATCACATAGTGACATTTGATAGCATATTAATTCATTTTAAAAAGAATTAAAAAAAAAAAAAATGAATTCCTTTTTGGGTAGAATTAAAAAAAATATTAATTATAAATAGGTTAAGAAAAAAGTTTTCATTTCGATTTTTTCTCTTCAATTCACTACTGAAAAAAATAGGATTGTTTCGTTTTCTCTCCATCCAATTATATATATATATATATATATATATATATATATATATATATATATATATATATATATAATTCTATTTTTCAAATTCACCTTTTACTTCATGCACACACACATTTTTGACATTAACTTTCTCACTAACATGGAGATTATTCTTGTCTTCTTTAATTTCATAGAAGTTATTTTAAAAAAAAATGTATTTCAAAAATCAGAAAAAAATATCTTCCCTAAAAGCTTGTTTTTTTTTTGTTTTGTTTTTTTTTTTAATTTGAATCCCAAACCTTAAAAAAAAAATTAAAGGTTTGGAATTCAAATTTGAAAATTTATAACTCTCAACTAAAAAGTCTATAAACTAATTGGTATTTTTATGTTATGCTTGTTAGTTTACTCTTGTTTTTTTTTTTGTGTTTTTTTTTTTGTTTGTTTTATTATTATACCTAAATGGCTTTATTGATTATTTATTGACTTCCTCATCCTTGTTTGCTTTGTCACACAATTAAGATACCTCTAAATTACTCAAACCCAATCCAAAAGTCAATCAGTTACTTAAAATGTGATATTGTATGGTTTAAAAGCCTCATTTGACACTTGTCTTTTTTCTTGGAGTTTCGGTAAAGTCAAACATTTGGAATTGGTTTATCTGTCTTTCAGACAGTTTTCAGTGCATTGAAATCAAGAGCCACTCTAACCTTGCCTGATTGGTACCTGCCAAAAAACTAAATCTGTCCACTGTCAGAACACACACACACACACACACACACACACACACTAAATATGGTACCACCAACATTCAAACCTTTAAGCATGACTTTCATGTCCAAAAAGTGGTTTGAATATCCACAGTGTCTAAATTAATTCTGATATCTCCCAGAAAGGTATTTCATTTTGCTGGATATTGACATCATCCATTCGCCTGTGTAGCCCGGTGTCTTGACTTTGTATTGTTTTTATTCTGGTGTCTGTTATATTTTGTACACTGATCGTACCAAAGTGGATTTGGAGCTGAATACATACTCACAGAGTGTTCTTAGCTTATTGCCAATTAGCACCTACAGGGGGTGTTCCTCTATCAAAATAGGTCTCCCACCCAGGGGGATTGTGAACATCTTGTATCCTTCATAATGTTAACTGATGTCATCACCATCAGCAAGATTATGTCCCAGAATAAAACTTTTTGCGCCTATCATGTCATTTGTTTCACTTAATAAGAGATGGTCAGTAAATGCTTTCTAAACCAAAAAAAAAAAAAACAACAAAGGAAAAAGTCAGTTGTTTTAAATGCAGGACAAATCTACTAAATGCTTTGAATTCTTGTGCTGCTTGTGTAATTTTTGCTGTAACCATAGATCTTTTAATGATAGTGCCTCCGTGCTCAAGTGTGTGCTCTGGTCTACACCCCCCCACCTGCTGCCCCCCCTCATTAGCATAAAGATCTAGACTATACAACGGTACCTATCTTCAAGTCTTGATGACATCCTCTTGTCATTCTATTACACGTTAATGTATTTGGTTTTTATATCATAGTCTGTAGGGCAAACAGCCATATCACGTTGAAGCACTGGTTCTTGTACATTCACCAAAGTTAAGTAATATCGAGCCTGGTCAGTACCTGTATGGGTGACCACTTGAAAAAATCAAGTTCTACAAGCTTGGATGTGTGGGTGGTGTAATAAATAATGGCTTGAAATTGGAACTCGGAGTTTCATTTCCAGCCAGGTTCATTATATTTATTTACCTGTAAATACCCTTGAGAAAGGTATGAATCCACCTCTTCTCCTCCCAGCTATGGGTTAATTAGTTAAATCATTATTATCTCCAAAAAATTCTTACATTCTAAAGATGTTTTCTGGCATTAAATAATCTTTGAAAGCTTGGTAAGCTGTAAAAAAACAAATCAATCAATAGACTGTATATTTTACTGCCAACTCTTGTGGTTAGACTATGAGTGGTTAGAATTTCTTTGAAGAATATAGCTATAAATTCTTTCCCAATATTAATTAGAATCTTACTATCTTGCTTAATACTGTTATATAACCTGGATGTAAGAGATTTCTCAAGAAGCACACACTGCAAGAAGCACATTGATCTAATATTTCTTATAAATTCATTCTGAATCAAATTTTTTGTTTTGAAGCTGGTCTAATGGGAGAGAATTGTTTGTGCATTTCTGAAATTGAATCCTCATTAGTAGCACTATTGAAAAAACTGGTTTGGGGCTTTTTATCTCAGCAAATTTTTTTACCTGAGAATGTGACAATGGTAACTCTATGAACAAGGATTGGGAGAGAAGGAGGTGTTGGTTTGATAGATGTTATGAAAATAAAATCTGCCTTTATTCTAGGTTAGGAGAGGAGATATCTGTTATTTTTGATGTGGTTGTCTATCTTTTTATCTTTCTTTTTTTTTCTCTTTCTTTTCTTACCTCATTTTTCATTATATAATTTTAATATTTTTATGGTACAGATATGCTGGCTTTTCTCCCCTTTCTGTCCCATCCCTACCAAAAATTTTTAAAAAAATGCTGAAATGTTCCTTATATGTTCATGTCAGTTTGCTACACCTTCTTGTTCGTATTTTTATTAAAATGCTTAGTCATTTAGCAAATTCAAAATCAGTTCTCTTGAAAAAGGTAATGTACCGTACTTACCAAACTGATCTGTTTGTGATATATAGTTAGAAAAAGAAAAGCAAAAAAAAACAAAAAAGCTACCATCAAGTGGGGACCATCTTCACACTAATAAGTCATTGGTATTTTCTTTTTTTTTGTCTCTTTTTCCTCTAAGTTTCGTTTCTCATTTGGCCAATTTCTGTGCAATACTTTTTTTTTTTGTTTCGTGCTCTGGTATTTAAAAAAAAAATAAACAACAAACTTAAAATTCTCCTTGTAAATAAAAGAAAATGGTGGAATCCTTTTTCCAAGAATTGTGAAAACAAGAAAGATTAGGAGACCCCCCCAAAAAAAAAAACAACCTCATTCCCTACCCCCACAAAAAATGATTGATTTTTCTCTAGATATTCTCTTTATATCAATCTATTGACACCCCACCCATCCCCCATACCCAAAACTCAAATTGTGTGCTTACCTATTTTTTTGGCTTCAGGTCAGAAGCAAGGACCAAGAAAGACCAACACCCAAATGAATTCCTGTTGGTATGTCCTTCAACGCTTTCCCTTCCACTTGTCTTTTAAAACAACAGTGGTCTTTGTTTAGTTTTGGCCAAGTAATGCATACAATGTAGGTAGGCATACTCTCTCGTGCCCACACGTTGGTGTATGTGTGACTAATAACTTGCCTCCAATTTCAGAAGAAAAAAAAAAAGAAAAAAGAACTGCTCTTCTTAAAGAATCTGGCTTTATGGTGGCAGGGAGTTTTACGATAGAAGAGACAAGAAACAGCTGAAAGAAGTCTTGGTTTGTGATCAGGATTAATTGTGTGCCCCCCCTCCTATTTCTTTTTGGGCTGGTCCCAGAAAAATGGAAAAAAAAAACAAGCCAAGATATCCAGCCAAGAAGAACACATACAAATTTTTCAACGTGTGTACAGAGAAAGTATGGGCATATTTTTGTATTTATCAAGCTAAAGATGAAATGTGTAAAATTAAAATATGCATTTTTTTTTTCTGTTGAATATATTATTATTATTATTATTATTATTTCTGAGAAAAAAAAAAAAAGAAGCAAAATTTAAAAAAAAAAAAATTTTTTTTTGTCTTAATGACTTAAAAGGATTATTTAAAAGTCCACTTACAAGTTACTCATATTCAATACACTCTGTGATTCAAGATATTTACATTTTAAGCAGGTTGTTATAGTTTCGTTTATGTCCCTGGCCATGTTTCTTTGTTTAGTGGAAACGTCCCAACCCCCACCACCAAACTATTTCCAAACCCATCCCCATGCCAGTTTTCTCTTTCCCGCCTTTCTGAATGCCTGGAAAAGTTGCCAGTTATTGTGTGTTTGTGAACCGATTCCTCCTAAACATATCGGGTGTATCCGAGGAAATCTCCTTACAAGGGGAAATGTCAAAGTCTTATTTAAAAAAAAAACACATCAGCAAATGTAAAAGGATTTATAATTTGGGTTTTTCAAGATAAATGAATAAAATTTTGGGACCTTTTGTCTCTCTTAAAGCAACATTCATGGAATAATGTCATGGGTTTCTCCACTTCTTCAATTAATCTCTTTTAACTTTGATGCCCCCCCCCCTCCAAACTTCACAACCTCCTCAGCCCCAACTTCACATCTAGAGGAAGTTGGCAACCTTTCGACTGACAGGGGAGGTGTTGTCTTGAGGTCAGCGAAGGTATTTACATTTGAAAATGGACAACTCGAACAAGAGTAGTCAGTTTCGATTCTCAGGCTGTTGTAAACAGTTTGGGCTCATGCCTCCAGTCTATCACCTTGGCCTATGACCTCATCTAACAGAGATGATGGTTATTTAACCTGACACATCAAAAAAAAAAAAAAAAAAATCTGTCTCAGGTTTGAAACAGATTTTTCATGCCTAATATCATCTTCAATCAGTGTAATTGTAAACTTCAATTACATATATATAATATTACATACAAATCACTAATAGCTATGGAAAATTTAAAATTATGAGAATTTAACATATTTCAATACAAGCAAGCAGAATTTTGATCAAGAATATACTCAATAGAGAACTAGAAGAATAGTTAATAAACTGATAAAAGTGCAATTGACTTATTTTTGACAGTCTTCAGAGTTTCATGGGCACACAGCTTATCAGTCAGATTTATGTAATCCTTTAACCCTAATGAACAATGTGCCTGCAAAACTTTGATTTATCTTCTGACCACTTTCAATCAAATTTATATCAATTTATTGACTTTGTTTCACTAACCACTGAATAGTGAGTTTGATTCTCACTGGGTTCCCCATACTTTCGGCCTTGTGCCACATCTAAGCTATGCTTAGAAAATCACCATACACACACAAGGATGGATAACCTGACATTATCATCTTCTTTTAAACTGAAATTTTCCCTGTATAAAGCTACATGATTGATATTCACCCCCTGAAGCAAGTGCATTGATGAGGAAGGAGATTATGTTGAAAAGTACCAGTTGTACAAATTCATTATTAGACTAAAGACTTATTGACTTACCTATATATATATATATATATATATATATACACAAACATTTAAATTGTTCTGTATATATTTGCTTGTAGGCTTTTGCACTGCTATTTGGATTGTTTTGATCAGAGATGTTATGGTGTGGTGTGGTGCAGTTGCTGGGACAACTTCGGTCACATGACCATACATTGTTAAAGGGGAAACTCTAGACATAAAGAGAGAAAAACAATAAACAAAAAAACTAAATAAGCAATAAAAATTTTACAAAATTTTAATTTTTTCATTGCTTGTATTAATTAATATCTCAATTTTTCTGATTTGTTGAACACCAATCTTGAAAACCAGACAGCAATTCTAAAAAAAAAAAAAAGATAGATGAATTTCTGAAAATGCAATTCATGAAGACATTTCCAGAAATTCTGATGATTTCTGACTTTCTCCTTGTTTTTCTAAACATGCAAAGCTGGTAATTTTTTTTTCATCTTTATTTTCTATTCTTTCTTTTATTTAATCCTTCCATACCATTCAGTGGAAATTGCTCTGAGCCTTTCTGTAATTAACAACACAGTTTTATTTTTTAAGCAATGATTATTTTCATGAATGTTTCTAACAGCTTTTTATTTAAAAGACAAAAAAAGAATAAAGTAAACATTAAAAATTTACTGTAAATATTTATACCCCCACTTTTAAGGTTTGATGACGACATGAAAATACCGTTACGAAAGAACATATTTATTTTTAATGTGGCTAACTCATTTAGGCTTTAATATTCACTTAATACCCGTGCATTAAAAATGAAAATATCAAGCTGCCACAAAATACAACTTAGATAATTTATTGATATGATAATCTTACAGCTACAAAATGGATTTAGCTGTTCTGCTATTTGCTTCCTATTCTTTACTCCCTTGTTTAATTCTTTTTGTTTTCTTTGCTGTGCTAATCTTAGCTCACACTCCTTCTGCAATGTTTCTATTTCCTGTTTATTTTTCAGCTAAGGCATTAATCTAAAAACTTCTGCCATTTTGAACAACTTTGATCATACACATACACATACATTTCTTATAATTTTTTCAAATTAAATCCTAACACCCCTCCTCCAGCCAACAATCAGTTTCAACTAACAAGTGTACTGTTGGAATTATTAAATATTCATCTATAAAATAGATTCTTTTAAACTTAAAAAAAAAAAGAAAAAGAATTTTGTTTTTTTTTTTTCTTGGGGGTGGAAATATAAAAAAAAAAAGAAAGTAATTGTATCTCATATTGCTTATAAATGATTAGGTTGGTGAGAATTTGACAAAAAAATAATTTACTCTAAGAATAATTACAATATTTTTTTCTCTCTCATTTCAAATTTCTTTTCAAATAAATTAAAAGTAAAACAATCCAGTATGTCCAAACCAAAAATTATACACACACACACACACACACACACACACACACACACACACATACAAAGAAAATGCTGCATTTAAACCTGAAGAGTTGAAATCACTAAATCTGATCTTTAAAAAAAACAAAAGATTTTAAAAGTAAAAAAAAAAAAAAAAAAAAAAAATGACAATTATTTAATAGTAAAAATAACAAAAAAAAATTTCAAAAACAAAAAAAAAAATTTTCCTTAAAAAAAAAACATTCAAGTAAGTAGGAAAAAGAATCGGTATGCCTGTATTTCATGCAACAAAAAAAAATAAATATATATATATTGAGCAGTAAAAATAATTTAAAAGATTTTTTTTGTTCTTTACCATTTGACTTCATTAATAAAAATAAAAATAAAAAAAATACTTATTCTCCACCCCACAACTTCTTTGTCTTTCCTGATAGATTTACCTCCAGTCTGCTATCAGATTTTAATTTCAGATTTATCTGAAATTTTTTTTTTTTTTTCTTTTTTTGGCAGTCATGGACAATCCCCCTCTTTGTCTGTCAGACATGGATCCCTCTCAAGCCTCTCCCATTCCCCCACCTACTCTTGCCCCTTCTCCCCCTCAACCAATTAACCTTTGGCTGATTATCATTTTCTTTTGATCTGTTTTAGTGAAATGCCATGTTTGAATGCCTCTTCTATGTTAAATGACAATGTTGTTGTTGTTGTTCTTCTTGTTGTTGTACGCAAATTTAAATTAATAAAGTCAGTGAAGGTCCTGCTTCCAAATGTCTTTTTATTTCACCTACTTAAAAAAAAAAAAAAAAAAAAGATACACTGGACTCAAAAGCAGACATTTAGCATTTTTCAAACATTTCCCAAATGATATCGGTCTAAAAGTAGACAGTCTCAGGATTTAAAAATTGGTCTAACTTCGCCCTAACTCCAACTATTTGTCAAGTTATGATTGTTTAACGTTAATTAAAACTTACACGTGTTTAATAATTCATCTTTAGATGATCAGTTCCGGATGACTGCTTTTTGGTTCTAAGACAGTTATGTCCCTAGACAATTGTGTACCTCTGATAATTTCTTGAAGCTTTTAAAGGCAATTAACACAAATTTTGAAAAAAAGCAAAGGTAGTAATCAAATCTTTAAAAAAGGAATAAATAAATAAAAAATTAAAAGTTTATTTTTGTTTAAAATGCAATGACAATTGCAAGATTGTTCTACACATCACCATTTTTCTTATGATAATGGTAGCTGTAATTTTCCTCATCCACAAATATTTTTCCACCAGTGTTTGATTTTCGGAACTTAGCCATAGGTTCCAAATAAAAATATAATCTATAAAATCCAGAATCTGTTAGAGGTTTGTGGTACGCACTGCTGGAATGAAATGAAATTAATTTTCTCTTGCTTTTAAAAAAGCAATTTTTCTCTCTATTTTTTATTTATGGTAACTACCTTTCTGCTTGTTTAGAGTAATTAAAGGTATTGGTGTTCAAATTTCTATATTAAACAACTCTTTAAAAAAAATGGTAACTTCAAAAGATTATCAGAGGGAGACATCTGTCTAGGGACACAATTGTCTGGTACGCAAATGTCCAGTATGCAACTGTCCATCCACTCTGTTTTTTGCAGGGAAAGTCATCAGAATCTTGTTGAATGTTATAAGTGACAGACAGTTTTAACTCTTTTTCAATAATGATCTAGATCAAATGGATTTGGCGACACTGCAACACAAAATTCAGTCAAATTAACATAATTCTTTTTGTCATATTTTGTCTGCTTTTTCTCTGACTGAGACTTTGATAATCCTAACAAAAAATGACTAAGACATTTTTTTTCTCCTTTTTAATGTAAGTTCCCAAATATTAAAACAATTTAAATCAGCAAAATGCAAAAAAATGAATCTTACAAAGATACTGAAAATATAACCAAGTTCCTTTCTTGCATTAAGTTAATCATTACCCACTTTTAACATGTGCCAGTCTCCAAATACCAGTTTTTTGACAAAACTTTTCTTGTATTCATCAGAAAATCATGATCTAGACTTTTATTCCTATATTCTTGGGGTACTGAATTCATTTTTTGGCATTGAAAATATGGACAAAAAAAAAAAAAACTGGTGATGAGAAGGGGGGGGGGGTCACGAAGTGCAGTGCCTACTTCAACTGTCAATCTGCACGTCCAACTCTATTGCACGTTGTTCGCCGAATGACTTTGATTCCCCTGTGCTGCCAGCACCCTGCTTTTTATGCTATGGCCAAAATTTGTATGTTTGCAAATATCGTCCCGTTTTGGACGAGATAGACATGCATAAATTGCGTTTTCAACAGCGGCTATATTTCTTTTTCATCATCACTTTACAAGCAAGACACATTCATGCTCATTTCAAATTCTGAGGTAAGTCATGTCTTTTGTCACAGAAAATCTCCTAAAAGAAATCTAAACAAGTTAATGGCAAAATTTAAGCCCTTCTCAGGAATTTTGGCTATTCACTACAAGCCAAGGTTTCAAACTTAAACCCCAATTTTTTTTTTTTTTTTTTAATTAGAAATGTGAAAGTTGTTTTAATCATCCTCTTAAGTTCAAATAACATTAATACTTCCAATATTGAGCTGAAAAATCATTAATGGGACTCAGAAAACCATAAATGTCTGCTTGATTCTATTGTGAAAGCCTATTGTGTAAGATGGAGGAGGCACAGTTGATTGATGCTGTGGCACTACTCTACTGTCTTGAGAGAGTTACTAAACAAGCAATGATCCCCATGTTATGTTTCATTGTTTTTTTGTTTTTAAGATGACTTGTCAGTGTTGGCCAAAGCTGCGAAGGTTGGGTTATGCCCACAAAAGGATGAAGTCGGGGGAAAAGATTTACTTGGACACACTGAAGATAACAACAACTAGTGTTTGCGGAGAGAATCCACTTTTATTTTCCCAACAGCAGTTCTGGTGGAATGGCAGTGAATATAACACTGGCTCTACAGTTTTATCTCAATGTTCATGGACATCAACAAAGAATAACAACAAATGCATTTCAAAACACTTGTTTGGTTGGGAAGTAGCAAAAAAATATGATTTCTCAATTAACAATGATTTCCTTCTGCTTCTAGAAAAGAAACTTCTTTTCTATCTGACTTCTCATTAAGTTCTGGCCACAGAAAACAGACCCCTACACACACACACACATATAAACACACTACCTGGCCACTTCACTCACTGCTCATCCTTTCACTGACTACTCATTATATGGATATTGGCAGGAGCACCTACCACCCCTTTCTGTCCACTTGTGTTCCACCAACGTGAAAAGGGGGACCACCCAGACAGTTTTTGGGTGGTCAGTTTTTTCAAAGGACCCTACTTTTATGGCTATCTGAAATCACTAACAAAATTTTATGTTTGTCAATTCAAAGGTGGGCTGAAAAATTTGGTTATTAAATTAACTCAAAAGGAAAATGAATCTATCTATCTATCAAGGATATGGGGGAGATTATATTGCTACAGAAGCATAATCAATTATTAATTTTTTGTTACTTGTTCACATGTTACTTGTCTATTCTATTATAATTGTGCTTGTCTCTCCTGCCAATAACTCCTAAATAATGGACTATTCCTTTCTGATCATGTGGAAAGAGGAGAAAAGACACTACTTGGTTTCAGTGAGAAAATAAAAGAAAGAAGGGAAGATAGGAGCAGAGAGGAGAGAGAATCAGATTAAGCTGATAAGAACAGATACTACACTTTGATCTTAGAAAAAATGCCGAGTACCAATGGTAGCCGATAAATGCACCATTTTTCAGGCACAGAGTATCGGAACCACAGAAACCAAGTAATGAGGCAAATGCCAAAAATCCAGTCACCATAAATAAAATAACATTGCTGAATTATTCTTAAATTATTAAGAGAAATGTTTGGAACACAGGGATTTGGCTAGTCCTATTATAATTAAGAAAGCACGGTGGAGTAATGGATAGCGGCTCGGATTGAGGAATCGGAGAGCCGAGTTCGAATTGCATTCGAATCCATTACATTCACTTACATGCTAATACCCTTGGAAAAGGTATGAACCATCTTCTCCTCCCTCCAGCTATGGGTAAATAGCAGGACAGACCAGGTTATATAGCCTTGGATGGCAACTAGTCTACCGCAGAAAGAAATGGCAACCTACTGCAGGGGAAAAACATCTGCCTCGTCAGTTATGTATTGAAAGATACATGATCGCCGAAGCGTGTATCACACATGGCACATAACTGCCTGACTATTATAATTCTGCTTGGTTTTTTCATTCTTTATTTAGTAAGTATTTACTCTGCCTCCCCCACTAAGACGAGATGTGACACAAGGTTTATTTTTAGGTGGGGACCCGAGCGTGTACACCCGGGACAGGAACAAAAATTCCCCTCAGTCCCCGCAACCATCAGTTGCGCTGGCCTCAATGCGAGCACCGATCCCTCCCTCTGGTGCAATGGGAGGACGTGGCCTTGGGCAGCTGTTCCCCAGGGCTGGGCACCTCTCTGTATGATTTTCTCAGTTGCCCTTCTGTTCTTTGAGAAGCCCCTGAGCGCACTCTGTCCAAAGACAGAGACGCAACTGAGAGATGATAAGTAGATGTGTACCTACTCAAAAAGAGTAAGGTACACACATTCCTTATTTAGTATATATGTTATGCTCTGCCATTACTTCAAATAAACAATGGACCATTCCTGTCATAGCTTGTCTGTCTCCTGCCCACAAAACAGAAGAAAAGATGTATCAAAAGCATTGTTTGGCTTTAGTGGGGGAATAAAGAAAGAAAAAAGTTGGAGGAGGTGATAACACTCAAGTGTTCAACATCT
Source organism: Acanthosepion pharaonis (assembly GCA_903632075.3). Lineage (NCBI taxonomy): Eukaryota > Metazoa > Mollusca > Cephalopoda > Sepiida > Sepiidae > Acanthosepion > Acanthosepion pharaonis. The sequence goes on along the minus strand of CAHIKZ030002236.1, from coordinate 2,202,940 downwards.
GCCTCTGATTTATACTGCCAGTATGCTGAGTGGACCTTAGTTGGAATTACGAGTGTGGGGAGGGCACTTAATCTGGCATGATCAGCAGTTTGAACAATACCAGTACACTCAAACCCTCGGTCACAATGACTTGTGACTTTTTGCTAGCACAACCATGGATGACTTCCGAATAGTTCTGTCTTCCCAATTCCACTCACAGCCTTGGGTCAACTCGTGATATGGTTTTCAGACACTTTCCAAAGGTACCATACACTGGGATCGCCACCTCAGATTGATTATATCAAGAAGTCATCTTCCTGACAAATTGACCATGGTGAGATTTTGAATTTTAAATACATACATGTTACGTATTTAAAATTCAAAATCTTTGGACAATTTCCTCAAAGATGAAGAAGAGACTCGAGACGAAGGAGATGTAGTTCTACAGAAGGATGCTAAGGATATCATGGTCTAAGCATGTGAGCAACGATGAGGTCTTAGAGAAGTTGCAAACAAGGAGGAGGCTTATACTTGATATCAGGAAGAGGCAGCTGAAGGTTCTGGGACACATAATGAGGAAGGAGGGCTTGGAGAATCTGATACTCACGGATCAAATAGAGGGAAAGGGAGACAAGGGAAAACAACACATGACATACCTGGCAGACTTAAGCAAGTGGATGACAGAACTTGTTGAGAGCTGCAAGGGATAGAGGAAGGTAGAGATCCATGATTGCTTAAGTCCTGAAAGGACATCATATTTATTATAAAACCCAGGTTGTGTGTGTCTGTTCGTTTATATATTGGATCAGATTTCCTACATTTTTCAACCGATTTCAACAAAACTTCACAGGACTACATAAAATTACCTTGTGGTGGTTCTGAGAGTGCCAAAAATTGGAAAACACAATTGTTTTTGCACGAAATCAATTTGAAAACACGATTAAGAGGCATCACTGTCAAGAATGAAAGGGAGACAACTCATATCAAGTTATACTTATTATAAAACCCAAGTTGTTTGTGTGTGTGTCTGTGTTCATTTATATATGGGATTGGATTTCCTACATTTTTCAACCGATTTCAACAAAACTTCACTTTTATTTTTTTTTTGGCAGATAGTGTTTCTTATTGTCTTGCACACTTTTTTCTTTATTTTTACATTTAGAATGCTTTAAAAATTCCATTTACAACACAATTGTTTATAATAAAATTCCATTCAATCGGTAGACTCATAACGATTGAAAACAATGTTTTTGTTTGAGTTTGGGTTTGACCAATTCATAAAAAAAAAAAACTAATTAAGACATGCGTGTCCGTCAACCTTAAACAATAATCTTTGTCAATTTAATTTTTCAGTCTTTATGATGGTCGATACTTGATCTATCTCTTACTGTTACATCCCCAGGCAATGCCAGGCTCTCCTGCTAGTGGCATATAAAAAGAAAGAAGAGATTTAGAACCTGGATTTCACTATCAGAAAGCAGACATTCTAACCAATCTGCCTGCATAATAATGGCATGTATTCATACTTATGATTGTGTTATATGTGTGAGAAAAGAAATAAGATAAAGAAAAACATGACAGGAAGACCAACTAAATTTTATATAAAGCAAAAAAATTTACTTTAATTTTAGTGATTTGGTTAGTGGCAAAAAAGGTAAAAAACATAAAGATGCACTGTCATGACGTTAGAAATACTTCAAAATAACTTCAGTTGGAAGTTGCTGGGTTTTGTTATGCAATATAATTTACATGTCCCATAAAACAGTCAGCTCTAAACTAGATTATTACAACAATTGACTTGCCAGCCAACTCACTTAATTTGGGCACCAAACATCAAATACCTGGATGAAGACCTCCACTTTATAAGGTCATCTGACCACATCAAATGAGTTCTTTGAAATCTTTGATCTAAGTGACCCAGAACTTAGAGAAGTTTCATTTGTGAAAAATAGATGCTCTTAACAATTGTTACTGCAATATTTTATTATAGATGTTAATTTCAGATATGTAAGAATCCAATAGGGGGATTTCCATGGATATTTTATTTTCATGGAACTTGCAAGGTGTTTATTCAATCATTAAATTGAGAACTAAGATTCATCAGAAAATTCAAATAAGAAAACCATGAAATTACTACGGGTTTTCCTAGTTTTGTTAAGGTTGTTAAACTCAAATATTTCATGATGTGATATGAGAAACTATAAGTATCTTGGAATGGGAATCTCAGAAATGTGACTCAGGAGGACATCAATGATTCTTGTTGTAATTGGGTCCGATATTTTTAAAGGTTTTTTCCCTATTTATGTTTAAGGATGAGGTGACAAATAATCTATTCTCGTCGTCTCTAATGGTAATGACAATATTAGCCATTTCCTTATAAGAAAACATTCGGCATGTATCGACTGCTTCACGGGTAAATGCTTTTCTTCACCCCCTGGATATCGGGTTATTCATTGACCGAGTAGGGACACTTTGCGGTGGTGCAATGGTTAGCAAGGTTGTCTCGCTAGAACAATTATGACTGAATAGTGAGTTCAGTCCTCACTGGTGCCCCATACTTTCGGCCTTGTGCCACATCTGAGCTACAGATATTTCATTGTCAAAGAACTCACCATGAGCTTATTCAATTATTATTCATATTACATTTATTAAATGTAAGGAATTAATATAAATAAGATAAAAGGGTTGTGAAGTGTTAGGATCAAGGCCTCACACTTGAGTGGCTTTCTTATTAATAGACAGACTGTAATCCCATGTGTATAAGACACAGATGTTTTTCCATCCAAAGTCTGCTGCATCTTATACTTTAGTTTACAAATCAATCCCATTTTTTCCAGGACTGGAAACAGGCAAAATCAGGTCAGATTGGATTTATTTGTTTATTGGAGATATAATAACTATCCAATGGCCTATTGCAACAAAGGGAGATAAATCTTTCATAATTAAAACCATAACTACTGCTACCATATCTGGTCTTGTGTTTATACTCCAAGAGTCATTATCATGTTTTCCTAATGCTTAGAAATCACAAAAGTAAATAACATTTCCTTTTTTTTTTTCTCAAGTTTCAATCATTTTTTTTGCTCTAATATCAGGTGCATTTTATATATGGAAAAAAAAAAAAAAAAAATCACCAAATTGGGTGAGTTTTATACATGAAGATATGTTTTTTTTTTTCCCCGCCTTGGAATTTTTCTGCTTTTTTAAATTGCTTCTTATACTGCCTATTGATCTATACACAAAGGAGGACAGTGTGTAGATAATTATATACATATACAGTGGTAAGGCAAAAGTCACACACCAGAGTTGTTAATGGATAGATCGAAAGGTTCTGTTGTGTAACCACTGAGGTCACCAGACCTTACACCCTTGGATTTTCTTTCTGTGGGGCCATTTGTTTATCAGACGCACCCAAGGAATATTGAGGAACTTAAAGAAAGAATTAAATATGAATGCAGTAAAATGACAGGAAATTCTCCGTGTTAATGAATCATGCAGGCACAGAATTGAAATGTGTTTTGATAAAGGAGGGGGACATTTTGAACAACACATACAACAATTAAATAACTAGTAAATAAAATTTTCATATGTAATTATACTTTTAATAAATTATCCCTGTGGTGTGCGACTTTTGCCTTGCCCTGTATATGTATATATATTTTAAAAAATAAAAAGATGTTCATGTGAATTCCAGCCACACATAACACATGAAGCTCAGAACGAATGTGTCTATTCAAAACAATACAAAAATAAATTATGTAACAGTTAAAATATGAGGAAAAAATAACAACACCAGAAATAAAACACCCTTGAAATGGCTATAGAAGTGGCTGAAAGTATTTGGGACAATAAAAATTATGGAAAATGTTTGTACTCCCTTATTCCTACAAAATGGAAAATTTAAAAAAAAAAAAAACATCTCTCAGTCTACACATATTTCATCTTAATGTTCGCCTATGTATGAGAAAATTGCACCCTGAAGATGACAATTTGAAATTGGCATGTCTCTTCCATCTCACAACTAGAATATAAGGATCATATTCAGGGCATTGATAGTAAGTTAATGTCTCATTAAGTCTCGTTAGCAAAGTGATTTCACCATTAATTACATTAACACTGCTAATTAATTCTTTGTATAAATTGTTTCTTTATGATATAAAATATAAGCTGCATGCTCTAATATATATATGTGTATATATATATATATATATATATATAAGCAGAGGGAAAATCAACCATATTTCACAGGGATAGAAACACAAAGATGTTTATCCACTAAACTTAACATTTCTAGTAATATGTGTATTATATAAAGTCAATAAAAACCTGTATTAATCAGAAGTCCTTTTGAAGGACAAAACCTCTAACATAGGCGAACACCAAGATAAAATATGTATAGACTGAGAGATATTTTTTTTAAATTATGCTATCTATTGACATCTTTTGGTCTACACATATTTCATTTTGGTGTTTGCGTATGTATGGGAAAATTGCACCCTGAAGATGGCAATTTGAAATTGTCAAAAGTACTTGCTATGTGTCTTCAATCTGACAACAACTTGATAAGGATCTTATTCAGGGAATTGATAGTAAGTTAATGTCTCATTAAGTCTTGTTAGTGAAGTGATTTTACCATTAACATTGCAAATTAATTATTTGTATAAATTGCTTCTTTTGATATATATATATATATATATATATATATATATATATATATATATATATATACACACACATCTGTAGAAGAAAAGTGTGTGAAAAGCAAAGAAAAGAAATAATCTTCAAAGTTCTACAAATTTAAATAACTTTATTATCAAGTATAAAAATCTTTGTTGTCTTTTAAATTGAAAGAAAAAAATTATAAAGTTCCTCCCAAAGTTCATACAAAATATGTTTTGTTTTTTTTCTTTTTACAACACAAAAGAAATGAATTGTTTTTGTATATGATAAAGGTGTGTGAAATTATCATGGCAAATCTACAATTTACATTATAGACTGTCAGCTAAGTATCAATACAACTACTTTTACAATTACAAATATTTATGGTATTTTCATAATGTAAACTGTGCAACTGGTTTATGAAAATACTTTAAAAACAAGAAATAATTTACAAAAAAGGAACTTAGTACTCAATAAGTTAATTTTAGTATGCAAAAATTTAAGAATTCACTATTGTTTACAATCTCCAGTCAAAGTTATACTGAAGACTGATTTATTAATTTATGTTATGCTATTTATTAAAAAAAATTGGATCACAGGAAGTTAAAAGTTAGATTTATCAATCTCAGTTTTATTGGTTGATAAATAAATTTTCCAATTTTTAATATCGATTTTTAGGAGGGAAAAATTGTTAATCATTTTCTAGATGTGAAACTTCCTATTTTTTTTACCATAAGACAGGAAATAGTTGTCTGCTTTCTCAAAGCTTGAATGGTGTTTGAGACGTCGTCACTGATTGGTCATTAAATGCTAATGTGGGAATTTGAATTTAAAGGTCGTGTGAGTGTACTTTTTCCCAAAACTAGGGTGATGTCTGTGTACAGAATTGAGATTTTAGTAATACTACTTAAATCTATTGAATTTTTTCTACAATTTTTAATGGGGTTCTACACATCTATAGATCCACTTCAAAAAAAGGCTCTCTGCTTAATACTGAAGTTAATAACAACCTGCCTAGATTGAAACATCTTACACAAATAAAGATTGTGCATCCAATAGGAATTGAACCTGTATTCCATTTTTCCGTCAGGGAAACCGTTTCTATAGTACAACAGATTTTATAATACTCATATACTCACACACACAGTGAAAAGTCAACTCAAATCCAAGTACAACCATTTCCATGACTTTACTGAGGATTTCCTTGTTGCTGATGATGTCTCTAGTGACACATTAGTGCTAGTTAACATTCATGTCAGTCAGCTGTTGGCTCTCATGCTGGCCAATAGAATCTTCCTGCCTATTCGTGGCAGCCAGCCATAGGCTCTCACTCTGACCAGCAGAAAATGGCCACAAACTACATGAAAACTGCTGTAGAAGCATGAAAAAAATCGATTATTTCCACTATCGATGGGAGTTGGGAAATGCAAAGTTGGTCTTGGCCTTCCCGCTAACTTGGAGCACATGCATGTAAATTTTGGTGCAAATCCGTTGAAAATTGCAGTCATACATTCATTACACACACACACACATCCTGCTTTTATAGATTGAGATCTAGAGTTACAGGAATGTTTTATTTTTCTGAACATGGCCAGCACATGGTGGCCTTGTTCTTAGTTGATATTATTGACTAATAATGCTTCCATTATTTTTAGCCTTTCTTTACATGTTGATGAGGCTATTATATTTGTATTATCAATGATATGTTGTAGATGGAGTTTCCATGTGTATTTAAATAAGCCCTAATTGAGCTATGTTCAGAGAGATGTAATGTGAGTTTTCTTCTTAGTCATGGTGTAGTATATATATATATATATATATATATATATATATATATATATATATATATGTTTTATTAAAAACAACTGACAAGGTACTGTGGTTAAGTTTTTTTTATTTACTTTTTGTGTTATTATTTTTTACATGTAAACAAATGTATTTTCTTTTTAGAGCACCAATCTCAATACTTTTTGATTGGGCCTCATATAAAGAAAACAATTCTATACTTGTGACCTTTGAACCAAGATAAGAGGCAATACACACACCCTGTAAACAAATATATTTTCTTTTTATAGCACCAGTCATACTTTTTGATCAGAGCTCATATTTTGTTGTAACCCATAATAAACTAAAATGAGATTGACAAGTCCTGCCCTTTATGCCCAACAATGACCTGCCGTCAAGGACAACACATATTCTGCAAGTTTTCTACCAAAAAAGAACAAACAACTAAACAAAATTAAAATTTCATAAAATCTTTATTTAGCAGTGTATAAAGTTTTTTTTTTTTCTGACATCAAATTTTTTAAAATGTATCAATAACAATAAAAGAAATAATGTGGCCAACAAGATAAAAAAGCAAAAATATGAGATAAAAACCCGGTGTGTTTTGTGTGTCGAGTGAGCATGGAAAACATATCACCTCAGTAGGTGAGGTGCAGGGAAATGGGTGGGTAGGGGAACATTTGTTTTTGTTTTTTTTTGTTTTTTTTTAAACAAGAGGATGGAAACATTTTAAAATAAGTTTTTAAAATACCTCAACAGAAAAAAATAAATACTTTGAAAGTAATAAATATGACTAGAGAAAAAAAAAAAAAAAAGAATATTTTTGTTATTATTTAAATATTGCAAATATTTCTTGGTCATTGTCTGAAAAGAGAAATGCTTGCTTGCCTAAGACTTAGATTACTGCTCTTTTCTAGGCTAGGTTGGTGCCAGTCAAGCGGATATATATATATATATATATATATATATATTGCAGACTCTCCCGTCGTATGAGAGTCAAGCAGCTCAGTTCCTAGGAACCAACAGCCAGACACACACACACGTGATTTGATTATAGTGGTGAAGGCTTTGTGCAGGACCATCCACACTTTTTGATGGGCTGAATACAGAGACCTGGTGCACTATGTGCCACAATCTTCCGCTGGTTTTGAATTCAGAGTTGTCCTTCTCCTAGACCAGTTGCCATCCAAGGCTATAGAACCCAGTCTGTCCTGCTATTTACCCATAGCTGGAGGGAGAAGAGAAGGATTCACACCTTTCCCAAGGGTATTAGCATGTAAGTGAATGTAATGGATTCAACTGGAATTTGAACTCAGCTCCCTGATTCCTCAATCCGAGCCGCTATCCACTACTCCACTGTGCCTCCTTTATGTGTGTGTGTGTGTGTGTGTGTGTGTGAGATTAATATGAGTAAAAGTTTGTCACCTAGCTGATTGATGTTATCTTCAACATCCTGACTCCAGAGTTTTGTATACCCTAATATTAAATATACATTAGGTTCCTTATTGTTTAATACAAGAATGAGTTTCATGAATGAGGCAATTGTCAGGCACAGATTAAAAACTGACTATTGTAAAATTTAAATATTTATAGCCTACTATTAAAATAGTGGAACACACTGTTTATTCATGCGAGGGGGAATATGCTGGATTAAATTGATTTTAATGCATTTGTGCTAAACGGTAAAGAACAAAATGTATATTTATTATTAGTATAGATTTTAGTTCTGTTGTTATATATCGAGCAGTTTTATTACCACCAGCATTCACTGTGTGCTACTTATATATAAGTGTGTGTGTGTATGTATGTATGTATATATATATATATATATATATATATGGGGGGAGATACATAATGGTAAGACATTAGTTACAGGGCGTACCAGAAATACCTCCCACATTTTAAACTATCACCTATGTGGTGCCAGTGAACTTAGGCAAATGGCAATGGTGTCTTCATTCATCTAGCTAATGTCTTGCCATTATGTGGGAGGTATTTCTGGGAGGTGCCCTGTATATGAAAAAGGTGTATTTAGGCAGCAAGTGTTCTTTCAAAACCAGTTTTATTACACAATACCGACAAGGTCTTTGTTCAACATTTTTAGTTTTTCCAACTTCTGACTAAGTTGTTTTATGTCAGAATTAAAATTGGTAAACTTTCTAAGGTTCATTTTTTTCTCTTGGATTTGATTTCTCTATGAGAGAACATCAACATTTTCTTTTGTTAGTGTCCTTGTTCATTGCAGAATCATATAATTTAAATAAAGCGTAGGTATATAAACATGCAAGAATAAATTAGAAAGATTACAAATGGTGTCGAAGTGTCATTGACACAAGCAGTTTGACACAAACCCATTACATGCATGATGTACATGAAACAGCGGTCAGGTACAACTTCTCACTTAATGACCAGCTTATTGGAACCTAGTCATTAACTGAGGAGTGGCCATATACTGAATGACTAAATACTATTCATATCTCAGAAATGAAGGCTACTAAAAAAAAAAAAAAAAAATGATTGACTGATTCAAAAGAAAAATAAAATCCACAAGTCTTGATTCAGACTGTGCTCTACATTGAGCAATATCAAAAAGGTCTTTTTTTCATGGTTGGGAGGAGGCACTGGATATGTTTTTTTTTGTGAAGGGGTCGAATGAATTTCAGATAAAATGGGAAGTTTGTGCATTTGCTGAAGTCAGGTTGGTTGGCTGACTTTTTATCAAAAATGAAGTAAATTATTTTGGCCGGAAAATCAAAATCACCGACCTCTGACAGAAGAAAGGTCACAGTTGAAATGAAAGAAAGATTACGAGCCGTAAACTTCATTTCAAGATGAAGAAAATAGTTTGAGCAGATATTAATATAAATTTCAGTGGTTACAAACAGTGCATTAAAGCTATCTGAAGCCAGTTGACTCAAATCCATTACACATATGGTAGAACTGAAATAGTCATCAGGTACAATTTCTCACTTAGTGACCAACTTGTTGGAACCTAATCATTAAATAAATGAGGAGTGGCTGTATACTAAATACATACTATTTATGTCTCAGAAATGATGGTGACTAAAAAAAAACAAAATTTGATTGATTTGTTTCTTTATGACTTATCAACCCTTTGTGGGTTATTTAAAGCTTAACATATATTGGATTTTAGGAGATTGCTTATAGTACCCGTTATGCCCAAGTGGCCTCCCATTTAAATACTGACTGGGCTCAATGCCTCTTAACTTCAGTGTTCAAATGAGAGCCAGTGCTTTCAGTAAGATTTGAGCATAGGCTGATTTTAAGGAAAATATAATCCATGAGTTCTCATTCATACATTAGGTTCCTTATTGTTTAATACAAGAATGAGTTTCATGAATGGGGTAATTGTCAGGCACAGATTAAAAACTGACTATTGTAAAATTTAAATATTTATAATCTACTGTTAAAATACTAAGTTGAGCAATATCAAGTGTTGGGTAAGGATTGGGTATGTTTTTTTTTTTTTTTTGTAAAGGGGTCAAATAAATTACAGAAAGGTTTATGCATTTGCTCAAATCAAGGTTGGTTGGCTGACTTTTTGTTGAGGAGGAGGAGGAGAACCTTATATAATACAGACTGCAGCAGAAGTACCTCTTACTGATCTTACTATTTATAGTCTGATTTTATCTAGATTAATTGAAGTTTGAACATCTAATTGTCTGGAATGGGGGGGCTGTTTGTTAAGAAACTACTATTGGGAGGAATTGAGGTGTTAAAAACAGCCAATCTAAATCTCAGGCAGACATCCACCTGACCACACCCAATCCTACCAATAGGAACAAATAAAGAAATACAAGAATTATTCAAACAGTATTTTAGAATGGGAATTTTTTTTTCTTAATATTTCTGCTAAAAACATGTATGAAACCCAGAACCCAAAATAGCTAACCCCTACCTTGGTAAGTGGATCCTACCTAGAAAAGGGGTTGTGCAAAAGTATCACTACAAATGGCTACAAGTTATTAGGCAAGAAATTAGCAATAAATGAAAGACAACAAAATGCTAATATATATCTTATGAGAATAATAAAATTATTATCTTTATAATATTTTATATTTCTTCATTATTATCTTATGAGAATAATAAAAGAATAGAAAGAAGAAAAAAGAAAAACGGTTGGTATTACATTTAAATTTTTTCAGATTAAACTTGACTGGAGAGCAAGAAGCTGGAAGAGATTTCCACAAGTAAGAAGTGCAAGAGAAGAAATTGTTAGCATGGAACTTATTGGTTACATTTAGCCATTTCAACTGTAAAATGACACCTTGCCACCAATCTAATACAACACTTAAATTCATGAAATTTAATAGAAGAAATTTCATCAGAACAATTACCATGAAAATATTTATAGAAAAGGCACAGGGAGGCTCGCAACAGTGGTTGGAAAATATGTTGTATGCATAACAGCCAATCTATTCTACAGCCTTCTTCCAGTGTATAATCTCTAAGAGATTCATTCATTCATTTTCTATGGCTTGTCAACCCTTTTCAGGTTATTTAAAGCCAGAAAATATTTTTACATTGTACAATTTTTTTTGAGGTAATGGTTTAATGGTACAAGTCTCACTAATTAGGATGGGAGTGAGAAGAGGGTGGAATCATATCTTTCAAAAGGGTATTTTTATGTAAGTGAATATAACAAACCCAACAGGAATTAGAATTTGGCTCTTTGATTAAAAGTTCTTAGCCATTATCCATTACACCACTGCACATCCAAGCTTACAGCACCTGGTATTCTCAAGTAGTCACCCATTTAGATACTGACCAGGCTTGACATTGCTTAACTTTAGTGATTGTACAGGAACTGGTGTTTCAATGTGACATGGTTGTAAGCCAATCTCTAAGAGAGGAAAAAAATAAATAAAAAATAAAAAGAATTGAATATTAATAAAATGATGATGGAGATATACAAGGTGTAGTAGAAATACATCCCATATAATGATTAGTAAGAGATTAGAGACAATGGTGTCTTCATCTTGCCTTACCATTATGTGGCAGGTATTTCTGGTGCAACCTGTACTAACAAACTAAAACTAACCCTTTTTGAAGAAAGATTTTTTTTTGGCAATATTTGAAAATTTATAACACCTTTTTTATAAGTTTTAAAGGCAGCTGATAAAATAAAAAAATAAAGTCAGCACGTTTTTTAAAATTTTGTAAAGCTATAGAGTTTTTTTTTTTTTAAGGCATATAGGAAAAAAAAGTAGGAAATTTATTTGGCAGTAATGTAGGATTTAGATCAGTATCTGTATCTTTGTTGTCTTTGTCAGAGTTTAAGGCAGTGATTTTCTAACCTTTTTTCTCTCCGGGTCACATTTTCAGAATTAAATTTGGCTCGTGCCAAATTAAAAAGAGAGAGAGGGTTAAAGGGAGATAACCACGGATTCAAAGTCAGAACATTATCATTGATAACTCTCTCCTCCAATTTGCAGACCGTAGTTAGTATATTCTTAATACTTGGTATAATGCAAAAATAACGCAATGATAAAATCGGTCAATAATTATTTATAACTATTTAAACTGGGATTCATGCATGCAATTACAAGTAATCCATAATAATATTTTAAATTTTGAAATCATATTTATTTTTGGCATACAAATGTTTTGAAACTGTTTCTAAATGTTTGATTGTCTTTCAATCATTCCACCTCACCTGCTATCCTCTTCTGTTGCACTTATGAGGTGCGCCACATCATTTAAGAACCACAGTTCAACACCCACACTTTTACAAAAAATTTTTTTCTTCTTTTTATTAAAGGAATACAAATTGCTTGGTTATGATTGGATAGCTTCATTTCTTTTTTCTTTTTTTTTTTTTAAATGAAAATCAACTTGTGCCTCACCAAAAGGAAGTCCCATTGAAAAAGTGCAAGCAGCCCTATGGCAAAGAAGGTCCAGACAGAGAGTTAAAGGGAGGTAACCGCGGATTTGAAGTCAGAACATTATCATTGATAACTCTCTCCTCCAATTTGCGGACACTCGTTACTATATTCTTAATACTTTATATAATGTAAAAATATCACAATGATAAAATCAGTCAATAATTATTTACAACTATTTATAATGGGACTCCTGCATGCAATTACAAGTAATCCATAATAATATTTTAAATCATATTTATTTTTTTGCATATGAATTTTTTGAAACTGTTTCTAAACCTTTATCATTTAATCATTCTGCCTCACCTGCTATTCTCTTCTGCCACATATATGATGCATGTCGCACTGGTTAAAGCCAACATATTCTCCAACCATTAAGATCACATTTTTTCATGTAACATTACCAAATTTTGCTACTCAAGATGATACAGGTTTTAGTTCTTGTGAACATGAAACATTAGCACTTAAAGCTTTATCATTCCAACTAAAAGACAGGAGCTTTGGTTTTCGAATGATCTGATACTACTGCTATATTTAGAAATTCTTGATAAAATTCAAAGAAGAATCTTTAATGTTATTCTTCATGACCTGGCATTTCACCTTCAGTCACTTTCCTACACCCATAATGTAGCTTCCCTGTGTCTTTTCTATAAATACTTTCATAGTAATTAATTCAGATGAAATATCCTCTATGGTATCTAGACTTTATGAATTTAAGTGTACTACTAGATTGGTGGCAAGTTTTCATCCTTTTACAGTTGAAATGGATTGATATAACCATAAGTTCTATGCTAAGAGTTTCTCCTTTTGCACTTCTTGCATGTGGAACTCTCTTCCAGCTTCTTCCTTTCCAGCGAACTTTGACATTCAAAAATTTAAATGCAATGTCAATCATTATATTCTGTCTTTTGGATTCCTCTTTCATTGTTCCTACTTCTTAATAGTATTTTTTTCTTATTCTTTCACACTTAGTAACCCCTTGCTTGGAGTGAAATGACTTAGAAAAAAAAAAAGAAGAACTTCGAGAATTACTAAAAGCTACATATATGTAAGGAAAACTGAAGACATTAGCCAAGACATTGTGAAAAAAAAACTCAAATTTCAAATAATTTGCAGAATAATGTGAAATACTTCATTTCAAGACATTGGGCAAAATGTAAAATTTGGCAGATATTTGTTTTTTTTCTTAAAGGTGTCCAAAAAAGTGTGGACCCTTGTTTAATAAAAGCTATGTTCATTATTTAATTAGACAGTTTTATAATGAAGAATAAAAGTTGTTATAAATTTTGGAAAGAAAAAAACTGTTTTCAGTGTGAAAAAAACTGTTTTGAAGAAAATCAATTGTGCAGACATTCTTTAAGCATGCAACTTTTGTTTTCTTTTTCTTTTCTTTTTTCTCTCAATCAAAGCTGGGCATTATTGCACAATTACAAGAGATGCACAAGTTGATGGTTATTATAAGCGTTTAATCAAGGAACCAGAATGGCTAACAGGCAAAAAGAAAGAAAGTGACAGCATTGAAAAAGTTACCATAAGATTTTAAGTAGATAGAGAAAAGCAAGATGAAGAGAGAAATGCGAAAGATGGAATAATGGAAGAGAGAGAGAGGTGAAAGGATGGAGTCAGGGTAAAAGAGGGGTAGAAGGCTGATGGAAGGAGGAGAGGGAAGAAAAGGGAGAAAGTAGGAATAAGTGAGGTGAGAAATGGTTGGGAGAAAGAGGTGGAAGAGGAGAGAAAGAGGTGGAAGGCGATAAGAAAGTGGGGGAAATTGGAATAGAGGAGGCTAGAAAGGTGTTGAAGAATGAGTGGGAGAAAAGGTGCAGGGAGTGATAAGGGGGATGGATGGAAGGGATTATGAAGGGAGAGTGAGTGGAAAAATGATGTAAGATGGGAGGAGGTGATATTGGAAGAGAGAGTGAAAGATGGCAAACAGAATGCACAGGATTCAGTGCATACAAAGTGGGGGGAAAAAAAATTTTAAAAGTTAGATGAACTATTAAAGAAAATTAAAATAATTACTTTGACTAAAACATTTTTTTCATACATGCCAAACCTGAGATAACTTATATAAATACAAACAATAAGTGTAATATATACACAGGAATGCTTTTATTTCTTTTAGCTGTATGTAATTTGTATGTAAATATAGAAGTCAAGTTATTTCGCATCACTTATCTTTAAGGCATGTAAGGGTAACTTGTTACCCTGGGATGGGAGAGTGCAGTTCATAGTACCCTTTAAAGAAATGTTGTGATTAACTAATCTTAACATTTGATGACCACAGTTGCATCATGGGAAACAGAAAAAAAAATTACCTATTGAATGGCATATATACGAATAGATAGTTGATCAAGTGACAGGTAAGGAAAAGGAACAAACTGAAATGCAATGGTTAAATAAACGAGTTAACAGAAAAGAAAATAACAGAAGAAAAACCAGGTTTTTTAAAAACTTTCAACTTGTTAAATTTTTATATTTTTACTGGAAATATCATTATACAGCTTGCAATAAATATTCAAACTATATACATGATAAATAAATAAGATTCTTCATTGGATGCTCCATACTTGTGGCCTTGTGTCACATCTAAGCTACACTTAGTAAATCACTATATAACAAATAAGCTTCAGACAAGGCAAAGTAGAGACATTATGCAGGGGATTTGTGTGCCATGAGGCACAAAAAAGGGAGGTAAACTGAGAAATAGGAAGAGGTTAGTAAACCAAGGTAGGTAAGTAAACTCACAAAAAATTCATCTATGAACTCGGGGTGTGTGGGAGTGGGGGTCTTTATATTTCATAAATAGCTTCAAAATAAAATCAGGAATAAGGTGTTGGATAATAAATAGAAATAATGGACTATTTGTAAATTTTAAAATAGAGAAAACTTTGAGGAAATAATAATACAGAATTACATTTTGTTTTTTTTTTGCATTCGAAAAATAAAAAAAAAATTAACATTCTTATGTAATAAATACAAATTTCTTTAGAAAATTTTTGAAGGGAAGGAAACAAAGTTTACCTTTAAATGACCAAAAAATCAGCTTCTGAACAGGTAGACTTACAGCAAACAAAAATAATGTTTTTTTTTTTTTTTATATTTTTTTTCACTTTAAAGTTTCAAAAACAAATTGAAAACAGATTTTTGCAATAAATGCTACTGAAGTAGGAAAAACGTTTTTCGATTTTTTTTTTTTTTTAAATATTTACTTTAAACAACTCCAAATGTTGCTAAAGACATTACATTAAAAGTAAATAAATAGAATAATTTAAAAAAAAAGAAGAAAAAATACTGTGTCGGTTAGTTAATAATACCTTAAATTGTGGCATACAAGTCAACATCAAGATTTTTAGCTCAAAATTCCGAGTTTGGTTTATACACACTGTATAGATTGATCCCCGCCCCAAAAAACATATGGTAGGCTACCAGTGGCCCCAAAATTTAGGCTTACCGGCAAATGAAGTTAGGCTACACTATGCAATAACCTATGCGCAAACTACATAAGGTCAAACCACTTACCTGTTTATCGAGACACTAACCATAATATTTTTCTATATGCATTGTATAGCAAACAACCTACACATACTTGTAGATACCATATATTGAATATACAGTACCTACTGGCATTTTAAATGTTTGTTAATGTTAAGTTATACCGATACAATATTATTGTATCGTACAACTTAGCAAACATTTAAAATTCATCAGGTCTACTGATAAACATATTAAAGTCAATATCAAATCTTATAGAATATTAATACTGTAGATTATCAGCGGTTGGACATGTGTGATGTAGCATTTTAGAATACTGAATTTATGTTACTATCTTAATATTTTATATTTATTTCTGAAATATGTTCACCAAACACAAGTTTTCGTGTGATATATTTGTGGCAGCCTGTTGGAGATACTGTAAGTGGTGTACACTAATTGTTAGGAGTGCTGTTCCACTTGTTTACAACTTGGTTGTCAAGGTCTGCATTTTATATCAACCACATAAGTTGACGTTTAGTCTTGGAAAGATTTTTTTTTTTAAGGCTTGAAAACTTGTATGCCACAATTTAGGGTAACTACAAATAAAAGGACAGGGAGATAACTCTTGTAGACCACAATTGCTTCAATCTGGGTCTTGACAAAAAAAAATGAAAATAAAAGAAATTTTAAAAAAAGGTTAAAACTCCTCATGACCCTCTAGATGTCCACATGTTCACCAGATGGTTGAAGTGATGGTATGTTGAACAGATGTCCATAAATGACAGTAAGTGAGAGTCGGACAGTGCAATATCAACACTGTGGATGATGGAACGCCAAAGTGGTGGAAGAGAAGAATGCAGACAAATTGTAGGAGAAACGATGGTCCAAGTGATGCAACGGTTGTTTGCCCAATGCATGGTGTGACGTGGTGGCCAAAATCCAAGCAAGGAGTATTTGTTTATTCGACATGTCCGGCGTCTTTGATTGTGACATAACGGGAGAGCACAAATGCCGTGACAATGGTGAATAGCACGAAGAAGAGGAAGAAGATATAAAATGATTCCTCATCAAAGACATCTGTGAAGGCAGGAAGGAGAGAAGCCAGCTTGTTTACAAGTTTCTTTTCGACAGAAAATTTTGGCAGCATGATGGATGTCAGGACGAAAGAAGAGTCTGGATGGCAGATCAATGATGTAGTTACAGAGTCCACTTGGTCAGAAGCAGCAACGGGGTCCTGGTCAGAATTTACCTGTTAATAATGTAGAGGTTAAATTTAGAAAACCTACAGAATCTGTTTTCAACTTTTAAAGCAATCAGTATCAATAATTGGGGGTTTGGCAAAAAAATACTTGGCTTGTTATTTGGGAAAAACGTTAAGTTCACAAAGGATATAGATCAACAGAAAATGTTGAAAATTAAATGGTACTAAACAAATTGGTCAACTTATAAAAATTACGGAATTTTTTTTTTTTTGTTTTTTTATTAGTCAAAATGTTTGGAAACTGTCATGAAACTTTTTTCTTCTTTTTTTTATTAGTCAACCAACCAAGGCAGAACGAAGGTTGAATGTTTGGAAACTCTTATGAAATTTTTTTTTCCATCATTTCACTTCAAGCAAGGCGGGAATGCCACTAGTAAGGGGTTACCGGGAGTGAAAATGAGAGAAAAGACTGAGTATAGGAAGGATTGAGTAAAGGACAAAAGATGAACAGGATTCCAGAAGATAGAAGATGGCAATTGATGTTGCATTTACATTTTTGAAGATGTGGGTTTTTTTTTTTTCTTATAGCTCCCATTTAACTATTTCCAGATGTAACATCTGTTCTGTGGTTTACCCCACTTGGTTTTGCTAAAAACACCTATTATGTGGTACTATTTAAATCTATAAAAAGGCAAACATTCCTTCTCTTCCTATTTTTTTTAATTCATTCTACAGACGTTATTTCAAAAGATACTGCCACCATTAGCAGAAAAACAGCCAGAATTTCAATGTTTGTTCAAAGTGCATACAACACTTTAAATTGTCACTCTTTGGGCATAAGGCGCTCCAGTTTCGTTGTTTTTGTTTAGTGACATATCAACACCTTTAAGGGTTATCTAATGTCAAAATCTAAATATTTTGTATGCATTTTTTGTTTTTAGATAATACTGGCTTTAGTGATACAAGTCTTACTAATTAACCCATAGCTGGAGGGGAGTAGAGGTGGATTTGCACATGAGTGAAACTTACAAATTAATAATTTGAATAGTATTCTAAACTGCAATTTTTATTTTGTTTTATTCGGAATTTCTGAATGTGTTCAAAACATATGCATGTCATGTATATGTTTAATGTAAGCATATAAATTTGTACATAGGAAAAAAAAAATCCTTAGTTCTGCTTAGATACCCAATTCCTTAAGTATTTGATATGTACAAGTGTTCCAATATGTATGTATTCTAATATTAATTATTATAAATGTTATTATGCTTACAACATTTCGATCTAGTACCCTCTGTTCATCTTCAGGTGTTTGTTATTCTGGCTAATATATGACATCTCATATACATTGATTATTGTCATTTTGACCCTGTGACGTCATTTCGTTTTCATTCCTGCTGAACCAGAGCATATTGTTTCACTATTATTTCACTAATTTTGTTTTTTTTTAATCATTACATTCCAAGCAAGGTGACAATGATAGTAGGATGCAGGGGGGTTACAGGGAGTGAAAGAGAATGAGAAGACATTAGTGAGGAGAAGGGCAATAAAGGAACAGGATTCAAGAAGAGAGAAGATGTCAATTGACATTGCATTTAAATCTTTAAAGGGTGTAGGTGGCAGGGAAGCAAGAAACTGGAAGGGAATTCCACAGGTGAGAAGTGCAAGGAAAGAAATTTGAATAGAAGTAACAGTTGCATTTAGCTACCAATCAAGTAGGACACTTAAATTCATGAAGTCAAGGAACTAAGCCTGATCCAGGGATTGAACACACAATAACATGACAGCAGTTTGATTGATTCATTCATTTTCTATGGGTTATCAATTCTTCGCAGGTTATTTAAAACAAGAAAATATTTTTACTTTTTAAGATTTTTTTTTTTTGAGATAATGGTTTAGTGCGATAAACACTCTGGTAAACAGAGTATGGTTGTATTTTTTTAGCGGTATATCAACCTCTATGGGTTATTTAAGGCCAAAATCTAAATATTTTGAACACAAATTTTATTTTTGTTTTTTGAGATAATAATAGTTTAGTGATACAAGTCTTAATAAATAACCCATAGCTTGGGGGAGAAGAGATGGATTCATACCTTTCCAAAAGGTATTTGTGCATAAGCAAATATAATGAACCCAAATGGAATTATCCATTACACCACCTGCACATCCCAGCTTACTGCTCCTTGTGTTTTCAAGCAGTCACCCATCTAGGCTAGACATTGGTAAACTTTGGTGATTGTACCAAAACTATTATGCCCCTTCATTAAACAAAAAAAGTCATTAAACTCTATCATTCTTTCAAGTCTGGACATAAAATCTTCTCTCTTTGTGGGTTATAATAAATTATTAACTGTCTTATATAAATGGCATATATATACACACACACACACACACACACACACACACAAAGGATAAATTGTCATCTAAATTACACAAAAATGAAAATAAAACTGACATCTCATTTTAACAGATATATTTACCATAACCACATAAAAATATCTTGAAATACTAAAGAGTAAAATTTATTCAATAAAATTGCCATTGGCTTCAACCATGGCCTCCAGACAACTTTGGAACCTCCAGCAACTCTTCTGGACTGTCAAAACTTTAATTAATACTTGGGGAATTATGTCAAAACCTTATTTCACTTTATCTTTGGTGTTTTTGGGATTTTATTTTCTCTCAAGAATAAAAGTTAACCCCACACATAATAATCAAGGGGTTTTCTTAAGGAGTTAGATTAGGTACCTCCACGAAATCGCTAAAAAAAGCATAGCTTGATGAAAAAAGCGCCAACCTTGCCAAAACTAAATTTTATTGTCTAAATGCTTATGTTATTATTTAGAGGAAAGACCAAAGTTTTTTTTAATTATTTTAAAAAATTTCCTTCTTTTTTTAGAACATTCTAAATTTTGATTAAAAAAACCTTTTTTCTATTTGTATCAAGCAGAACTAGTAAATAACATAGACAATTTTTAGCAGGTTTTTTGGTATGACACACATTAATTTGAAAAATCGTGCAAAAAATAGAAATAATTATCGGATGTTAATGAAATTTCAGGAACTATTCACAGATGATCGAAATTATTATAAATATATTTTTTTTTTATTCATGGTAGAAATATTTTTTAAAATATTTACCCCCATAACTAATTTTATGAAAACGCTAGAAATTGATCGCATCGGTTTTAGTGATTACAATAATTAAAAGCACAGGGCTTTGAGGAATGCAAATCATGTTTTTTTTTTTTTTTAATTGGATGCAGTAACTGAAAATCAGCTCTGAATTGTAACATACAAAACTCAATAAAACAAAGATATTATTTAATTTCAAATGCTTTTATTTGCTTTTAGTTGTTTTATGAATATGGACAATATTTTCTGAAAGTAAAAAATTTTTTTTAATGAAAATGAATTTTTTAATACAATTATTTGTTATTTCATTAATTATAATAGATTTTACATTTAAGTTATTAAAATATTATAAAATTAGTTAAAAAGCCCATATCGGCTTTCATAAGTGTCCTTATGAGATAGATCTTTTTTTTAATGTTGTAAATTGTATCATTTTGACTAATCAGAAGATCCCCAGTAATTAAGAAAAATGTAATTTTGTGCTTATAATCGAGCTGTAATTATAAAATACGGAAGACCAACCAGAATATAATTAAGTTGCGTTATTTGAGTTAAGCATTGTTCTCCGCTGTTAAAGCCTTTACTTTTTCTGTAAAACACGTGTGGAGAAGTTAATTTGATTTTCAATTTCAACTGAGAAGGTTACCTACAAGTATCAGTATCATCTTATGAAATTTATATGATCTTATTTTTATATTAATCTCAGTTACGACATTTTCCATAAATGAAATATCAAAATTAATAATAAAATGAATGCAAATACAAATAACAGTAGAATGTAATAAATGTACATAAAATTATAGTATTTTATGTACAATTCTGATAAAATTTCATAAGAAAGGTACCTATAAATTAATTAGATACCTTTCTTAAGAAATATGAAATTTAATGTCACTCTTAACAGTTTTATTTTAATTTCTTTTACAATATATTTCCCATAAAGCATCATAAACGTAAAGGTGAAAGTTAAGTACAAAAAAAAAAAAAATTGACCGCTGAAAGTTTTACGTTAAAAATAACAGGGTAAATAATTTGTTCACGTAAATGTAAATTATTCACTTTTCTCCTTCCATAGAACAAATTAGCCTCATGGAATTGTAAATATATCATTCATCACATGTCAAGAGACGAAAGTTTATGACCTGCTTTGTTTTATTTTCAAATTACATCTTTTTGGCAATAAAAGTTAAGTTTGGTTCAAAATATTTTAAATAAACATTATAATTTCTGATTTTCTTAAAATAAGTTTTGAAAAATGATAATTGATATTTAAAAAAATTTCAAAGTCAGATTTCCATTTTTTTTTTTAAATGGAAAAAATGGTCAATTTTCATGACTCAAAAAAAAACTAGATTTTTTTTGAAAATTTCGGACGTGCTAGGAACGATTAAAAAATGGAAAAAATATATAAAAAATACTTTGACCTTTCCTCTTAATAATAACAAACATTTTAGACGATAAAATTTTGTTTTCGTCAAGTTTGGCGTCTTTTTCATCATGCTATGCTCTTTTTTTAGCGATCTCATGGAGGTACCTAAGTTAGATGGCTAGATGTAAGGTGTGATGTGGTTGTAGAAATTGTCTGACAGCCATGACTGGGTTCTCCTGCTTGTATAGCATGGTGCAGAGTCCTGTTGCCAGACATAGAGTCTTCCAGCAGCCACCTTCTTAACCCAAGACAGCACTATCTCATTAAGGCACTTGATGTAGGTCTCCATTTTGAGTCTGAGGCCCTGACTAACAAATTTGAGAGTTCTTTTCTTATCAGAACAATCAAAGTGAGTTTTTCTGAGCTGCTGTACCTTTGTAATCACCATTAGTCTTGACCATCTCTCTTTCTGAATCCTCTACACTGTCCTCAGATTGACACCCAAACACACTGAAATGTTCATATTGGAGCTAGAAATTTCTGGCAGAGTGAATTGCATCTGATGGTGTCCAACTGATCCTACTATGTCTGTCTATATTTCTGAGATGAGGTAGTATGTACATTATTTGTCCTCAAGGACACATGGCACAGTGGATAAAGGCGTTGGTTAGATCCAGTGACAGGACCCAAAGAGTGTGAGTTCAATACCAGGTTAAGGCAGTGGAGAACTTTCAGAGGAAAATTAACAGGAGATAACTGATAACTGACATCCATCAAACATGGTATGTGAAACTAGAACAGTCTACCCCAGTGAGCGAAATAAAGGGTTCAGTTTGACATTCCAACCACCTGAAGAAGGCCGGAGCATACAACGGCCGAAACATTGTGATAAATATGGTGACAAAGATGAGGACAATAGTCCAAATAATGTAAATAATGATCCTACTATACTGTGTAATTGACAAGATTAATCAAAACAATTATTTTTTTTAAATGCTTTTGGAGTTGACGTATTTCTTTTGCATTCTTGACTAATATAAGAATATCATTGACGTATCTTAGGTAGATTGAGGTGTTTTTTTAAATTGTTAAATATATTATTTTCAAGATTAGACATCTAGAAATTGCTAAAAGTCTCAAAACAATTCCAAAATAATTTTGTTTTAAATTTACATACAAACTTAATAATAGCAATAAAAAATTTTTTCTAGATATATTGATAAACACTAATAACAATAAATTCACTATCACCCATATAAAAAAAACCTACCACCATAAATTTGTGCACCTTTAACTATAAGAGTGAATGTCCAAATTACTATAAAATAGCAATTATAAAAAAAAACAAAAACTGTGCAAAAATTCATCCACAAAACAGATTTTCTACAGTGAACTAAAAAATATAAAACAAATTCTTATTAATAATAACTTCCCT